>BDMV01000008.1:32739963-33066659 GCA_008326285.1 Oryza officinalis | reverse complement strand
CGGTGGCGGACGAGGCGACCGGCGGCGGCGGTGGCGGACGAGGAGACCGGCGGCGGCGCTTGCGGACGAGGAGGCCTCTGCTAGGGTTCTCTGACTTAGAAAAAATTTCGTGCTCTCAGTTCGCAGTGGCCTCTGCTAGGGTTCTGTGACTTAGAAAAATTTTCGATCCAGATCCAGATGAAGATGCAGTGTTCTGTGACATCTCAATCGGGCGTAAATAAAAGCCCGACACGGATGACTCATCCGTGACGGGCTCTAGTGTACGCCCGATAGAGATGACGTCTTCTCTATCGGGCCTACACTAGGGCCCGTAACGGATGATAGCATCCGTGTCGGGCCCTAATTTAAAGCCCGATAGAGATTATGACATCTTTATCGGACATTAAATTATGGCCCGTCACGGATGCTGTCATCCGTGACGGGCCATAGTGCAGGCTCGATAGAGAAGACGTCATCTCTATTGGGCGTACACTAGAGCCCGTCACGGATGAGATTTGACTCCTGTTCATCATTGACCTGAACTTTAAATAAATAACAGCAAAAAAATACTTCACAATGAAAGTTCACAAATTTTTCATTACTCACAATAATTAACTTATTATCCCAAATAATTAAGTTAAGTACAATAATTCACTAAATTTGCAATAAAAATTATTACAAGTTGCACCAATTTACCAAGCTTTTTTTACTAATACAAAATACTTCATGTGTACAACGGGTTGGGTCACAAGGTTTTGCCTTCCGTATGATCTGATCAAGTATATGCCACAGGCTCTTGTGGATCATCGTCAAGGTCAATTTGAGGTCGTACATGAAGATTCTGGTTGTATTCTTCTTCGTCGACGACATTGTCAACACCAACAATTCAGCGTTTGCCATCCCTCACGATGGCATTGAAAAAGGCGCACAGACGTTGGATTGTATGACGGACTTTCGGTGGAAGAATGCCTCTGATAGCAACTGGCAAGATTTGTGTGATTAGCACGTGGCAATCGTGCGACTTCATTCCAACCAGTTTTAGGTCTTCCGATTTGACGTACTTACTAATCCTCGCTGAATAGCCCGATGGAACTTTAATATCTTTCAGGCATGATAACATTGCGATCTTCTCATCCTTCGACAGTGTGTGGCAAGCTGGAGGGAGGTACACTCTACCTGTCTCAGCATTTGTTACGGGCTGCAGTTCACTACGAATGTTCATTTCACTGAAATCAAGGCGCGCGTTCAACCCGTCCTTTGTTTTGCCGGGAATATTCAGCGGCAGGCCAACCAAACTCTCACACACATTCTTTTCTATATGCATGAGATCAATGCAATGACGGACCTCAAGATCTTTCCAGTAAGGTAATCGCCAAAATATTGACTTTTTCTTCCACATACCCTTGTCCTTTGCCTGACTACGTTTTCTTTTCTTCCCAAACTCGTTGGTAATGTCCTTGACCAAGTTGTGGACCTCATCTCCGGACAAATCCTTGGGAGCAGGCTGAAGTTCTCTCTTACCGTTGAAAATATTCTTCTTCCTTCGAAATGCGTGACGTAGCGGGAGCCACCTCCTATGACCCATATAAACCATCTTTCGTGATTTCTTCAACCACCGGCTGCGTGTATGTTCCATGCAGTCGGAGCATGCTTTCTTTCCTTTTACGGTTTGGCCAGAAAGATTACCGAGGGCGGGATAGTCATTAATGGTGCAGAACAGTAGAACTCGTAGCTTGAAATTCTCCTGACCATATGCATCCCAAGTTTCCACACCTTCTTTCCAGAGCATCTCAAGATCGTCCATAACAGGCTCCAAGAACACATCGATATCATTGCCCGGTTGTTTCGGTCCTTGGATTAGCAAGCACAGCATAATATATTTTCTTTTAAAGCACAACCATGGCGGTAGGTTAAAGTTTGAAATAAGAACTGGCCAGGTGCTGTGAGTACTACTCATGTCTCCAAAAGGATTCATGCCATCTGTACACAGACATAGCCTCATGTTTCTGGGGTCGGCAGCAAAGTCTTTGTGTTTTCGATCGATATTCCTCCATTGAATCGAATCCGCTGGGTGTCTTAGCATACCGTCGTTCCTTCTCTCCGTGGCATGCCAACGTACTAAATTTGCCTCCTTGGGGTTTGCAAATATTCTTTTGAAACGATCAATGATAGGTAGATACCACACAACCTTCGCGGGACCACCCCGTTTTGATTTTTTTCCTTCGTCCCGACTTTTCTTACGCTTGTATCGAGAGGCCTTGCATACAGGACAAGCATCTAACTCCGCATATTGCTTGTGGTACAATATGCAGTCGTTTGGACAAGCGTGAATTCTACGGACCTCTAACCCCAGGGGACACAAAACCTGCTTTGCTTCATATGTTGTCTCGGGCAATGTGTTCCCATCAGGCAGCATGGCCTTCAAAATTCCCAAAAGCTCTGTGAAACTCTTGTCTGTCCATCCACTACTTGCCTTCAGTTTCATTAGGTCCAAGGTAGCTGATAATTTGGTCTGCTTTGCTTTGCATCCGGCGTACAGAGGCGTCTGCGAGTCACTGACCAACCTGCTGAACTTTACGGAATCTCTCTCGTTGTAAGCTGGATCCTCAACGTCACGTAACATGTCTTGCAGCAGATCGTGATCAACATTAACCATTTCACCGCCTAGTGGAGAAGGTACAAACATGTCATGCTCATCTTCATCTTCCTGATTTTGCGCACCAGTACTGTTTGCAGCAGCATCACTTCCTGATTCCTGCTCTCCATGCTTAACCCAACATGTGTAGCCCTCCATGAATCCTCGTTGTATCAGATGAGCGTGTACGTCCATTCGGCTATCAAACATATTTTCATTCTTGCAATCTGCAAATGGACAACACATGTAATCGTTGTTTCTTCTTTTTCTATCCTCCTCCGCGACGTTAATAAAATTTAATACCCCATTTCTATACTCTTGACTATGACGTTTCATAGATTTCGCATACATCCAACTTCGATTCATCTCTACAGAAATGAAAAAAGAATCAGAGAAACATCTTATAAGATAAATACTGCTAAATTCATAAGAATTGATGAATTTTCTAAATTAATGATTATTATTTGTTATTTACCTTTATGAATTTACTGTTTTCTTTGGGAAAAAAAATTTTCGCCCCCTCCAACCTCCCACCAGATTTGTGAATAGTGGGATACAGATACTCTGGCGGTTGCGGCTATTTATAGTGTGCACTAACTATCGGGCATATCAGGTATCTTTATCGGGCCTAAAAAAAAGCCCGTCACAGAGGAGTGCCATCCGTGACGGGCTTTGTAGATATCTCAAACAGGCATCAAGATGGCGCCCGTCACAGATGATTGTCATCTGTGACGGGCTGCAATTACAGCTCGATGAGATATTTAAGGTTATCTCAATCGGGCCTTAATTCGGGGCCCGTCACAGATGACAATATCTGTGATGGGCTCCAACTACGGCCCGATTGAGATATTTAAGGCTATCTCAATCGGACTCTAGTTTAGGCCCGTCACAGATATGTGTCATCCGTGACGGGCTTCAGTTCTATGCACATTTAACATGTCTCTCCGACCATATCTCAATCGGCCTCTTTTTAGCCCCGTTTGAGATGTTTTCTTTGTGACGGACCGCAAAATCCAGTTATATTACAGCCCGTCACAGATGAGAAGATCTGCACTAGTGTCGGTCGGTGAGGGGGACGAAGAGGGAGGAGGCTCGTCAGCCTCTCAGCCCCCCTCACCCTCCTCGCCTCTCCTTCTTTGCCATCCGGTGAATAGCTCGAGGAGATAAGGCAAAGAAGATGAGATGGAGGAATTGGGACCCACTAACATATGGATCCTGCTGTTTTTATTTTCTTTGTTTGACTGATACGTGAGCCTCGCATATTTTGTTTAATTTTTTTAGTTTTCAATTTTGCTCCTCTATTTTTTCCTGGATCAAAATGCCATTTAAGCGTTACGTCAATGTCACATGGGATGAAGAACTAATTAAAGGAGCCATGTAGGCGTCACGTCAGCCAAAACCAGAAACAATACTGTTGAAGGATCTCATTTGCACTTGTTTTGTAAGTTGGAGGACGGGTTTTATCTGGTTTTTCGGTTTAAAGATGAAAATCAGAAACAAATTGAGGGACCTAAAGTGAACTTATTCCTTCACATTTAGGCCTTGTTTCGATGGTCCTCAATACGGTCCATCCACATAGATGGGCCGGAATGGAGGCCCATATAAACAAGACCTAAATGTAAGAAAGCAAAAAATTGGAACATAGAAGATAAAAAAGTCTGCATGTAGATGGCATGGGATTTAGGCCCATCGTAGCAAGCCCTAAACGTGAGAAAGCAAAGGCCCATATGAGGCCCAATGGGCCGAGATTAAAGCCCATCGTAGAATCGTAGAAAGACCTAAACGAGAAGGCAAAAAAACTGAAACAGAGAAAACAGAATAATAAAAATTTGGCCCATGCAGGTCTCGAACCTGCGACCTTCGCGTTATTAGCACGACGCTCTAACCAGCTGAGCTAATAGGCCAATCGATACTTGTAAGAATAGTTGATTTTATTAACATGTGATGATCTGAGGTCAACATGTTCAGCCCCCACGATTGGCCTAATAAGTCCAAGAAAAACCAATTTTTAAAATTTTAAATTTAATTTAAAGATATTTTCAATGTGATTTTTTCAGCGTTGGTTTTTAAATCACTACGAACAAATATATAAAAATTTTACCTATAAATTAATCTTTATTCACTAATAAACCGTTTTGTCTTATTAGGAATATGGGTAACTGACGGGGCTCTTTCAAAGGCGTGTGTGAATTCCTACTTCCACCTTAGGCAAACTGAACAGTCAGTAGAAGGGTAAGATTGCTCGCCTGGCTTCACAGATCACATTGTGTGATCACTATTGTTTTTGCATATGCCAGTTCAGAAAAGCAGCATTCACCAAGTGTTAGATCAGTAGATGCATTACAATATGGAAATTCTAAGTAATATTTTCTTCCAGATCAGCAGAATTGTTACAATACGTGGAGTCGGATACAAGAATTAGATTTTACATATATGATATGTACAAAATCCAATCAAGATATATATACATTAAATTTAGAGCCAATTGATGGCATGTAAAATGTAATACTATATATTTACATGCTTTACCAGCAAGAATTCTGGAAAGAATGCTTCTGAACCAAACCAGATATACCGTATAAACATGCTTATCGCCCACTCCATGTTGTAAGAATACCTTGGAAGATTTCAGCTATGATATCCCTGTCTGCTGTCTGGAGGAACACCTTGAAATCATCGTGCATTTCATACACCTTTCTGAAATCTACCAGAAATCTCAAGCAGCCATCCTTGAGCTTTTGCAGTCGGTACAAGTGTGCTGTCTGAAGCCTCTCGAGCACGTTCTTCGTGTCGATGTCCTCTAACAGGCTCTCATGGCATGCCTCCTTAAGATCAGCGATGTCATACTTATCGGCAGCTCTGAGAAGAGCTAACCTGTGGGTGAGGAACTCTTCGCTGCGCAGATCACCATATATGTAATTGAGAAAAGCCTGGCATGCTTCAAGGGACATGTCAGAGATGTCAACTGTTGAGAGTTCTTTCTCCTTGAGGTTGTGTGAGAACATGCTCCTGAAGACAGGGGAACGGCTGGCCAGGATTGCACGGTGGGCCATAATGCTGCCGTCGGTAGCGTTGATTGTGATGTCCGTGAGGATGCCTTCTTGCAGCATTCGCGCCAGGGATGAGAGTGCAGTGTTGTCTGAAGATTGCTTGATTTGGTGGGAGGCCCAAATTGAGGCTGGTTCACCGCCCTGGAATGTAGAATTAGAGTCAACAAGAGAAATATTCTGCTCATGAGAATGAGGTAAAGGTTGCTAGAAGTTGACTTTGCTGTCCTAGAAAGTGTGGAAACTGTTGAATTTCCATCTGGCAGGTGTGGTCAGTTGATGAAATCACTACTTAGTTGATATTCAATGTTCATTTATGACATTCTCAAATTTTAGTTCTGAATGTTCTGACATTGCATAGGATTTGTTGGTTTTGGTCAAAAAATTATTGACAAGTGGCACCAGATGCATGCTATGTCGTACTACAGTACTTGTTAGCTTCTGTTTTTCTGCTGAACCAGCATATCCAGATGACATGTTGATTGATATCATTTATCAGGGTCGTTAATTTTCAACACTAAGCAGCTATAGATTAGACAGGATTTCAGGTCAGTCAAGGATGTCATTCCACGTATCCTAATTGTTGTTGTACCAAACATTGACAAATGAGAAGAAGACAGTGACACAGTGCTTACAGATGGATCTGCAATTTTCAGGTCAAGAAACTCTATCTCAATCACAAATCTTCCTGTGACAGTACTATCAATTGCCCACACAAAACCGTCGTGTTTCAATGGCTTGTCAAAAATTCCTGCAATATGAAGACCAGTTGTCAGTTATAACTAACCGACAGATGTCACTCTACCCGTGCTTTTATGCACACACTTTTTTGTGTGCAGAACTCAGCTTAGTACTTGAAATAGAAACAAAGCCTTCAATTTGAAACCTGCCCGAGTGCCTGGTATTTCTAACGTTCGATAACTTAAATTTCTGGCTGCATGGCACACACTTTCTTCGCAAACTTAACTTGAATCCATATAAGCTACAAACGTTCACTTTCTTTTCAATAGCTCACTTATATATTGAGATACTGAAATATATCTTCAACTTCTGTACATGTAAAGACAAAGTGCATTGCAAATACAGGGAGAGGAGGTGGAGGACCTCTAGTAGTAGGGCAAAATTACCTGGATGAACTATGGACTTCTGATTTGGAGGAAAAGATATGAGAAGTTTTGTGATGAAAGAAGCAATAGGGGCTGGGGTTGTGTTTTTGGCAGAATTCGACAACTCTGCAAAGACCTTAACACAAGTTTGCTTGTTATTTCTTTCCACGGATAGGTACCTTCATATTGCAGAATCAGAAGCCATAAGTTAGATCTAGACATGATAGCAGGACATCCTCATAATTCCCATCTATTAATGCAATGAATTGCTAATTTATGGTTGTAATAATCATCTAAAAGTGGGAACATGAATCAAATAGTACAACTTAATTAAATATTCCTCTTGGTAATAGTAGAAAATAAACTGGTAACAGTGAGGGTTGAATAAAGCGACCACTTTTGTCTGAAATACCTTTTTATTCCAAGCAAAGCCTTTACTTTTCTCTTAGAGCCTAAATATGGTTAAGAAAGGATCCCAACAACTAAACATAGTTTGGTGAGGAAAAGGATCTGAATCTAACTGAAAGGAATTTCAAAACGGTCATGACTACAAATATAAAATTTAAGGAGATCATCCAAAACTACTGAATACACAAGGTAGCAAGCTGAAAACTGTTGCACTGAAACAGAATTCAGTCAAGTTCCACTGCTAGCAAGAAAAAAAAAACCAAAGCTTTTGCAGCTTCAACCATCTGACTATAGTTCAGTTCACCACAACCACCACAAAATTGAATAGATCACTCCTTCAAGAACTGTTACATAAAAATAAAAATAAAAGAAATTGACTACTTCTGCACCACCGAAAATACATGAACTCACAAATACCTCAGGCCATTCATTCACTATTTACAACAACAAAAAATGAATCCATGTCAAACTACTACACAAGATTCACCTAACACACCACATAAAACGATCAAACTCCATGTCGGATTCATCTCAAAGCAACAATAGCAAAATCACTAAACAGAACAAGCAACTGTACTCTCCTAAAATCTAGTAAAACTTTTTTTTCGGAGAGGAATGGATAAGAGACGAACCAGTTCCAGAGGCCGATGCGGAAGGGTTCGGACTTGCGGTAGGTGTAGCAGGGGAGCACGTCGACGCGCCATTGCGCGAGCCGCGGCGCCGCCTCCACGCGCGCCCCGTCGCTCATCGTCCCCCACGACGCCGCCACCGCCGCCACCACCTCATTGACGCACCCCAGCAACCCCACTTCCTTCCCCAGCTTTCCTCCTCCCTCCCCCCTCACCCCACCTCCTCATGTACCGTCACACACTCCCTCACCCCCTCCTCCTCCGCCGCCGCCGCCGCCGCAGCCAAGAACCCTCCACTCCCACCACCACCACGACACGCCCAAGATCGCCAAGAGGGCAAGTTGGGAGGACACGACGGAAGTGTGGGGCGGTGGCGGCTATATGGTGGTGGGTTGCGGGCGCGGGGGAGGAGGATGACGAGAGGATTAATCGGGCACGCAAATGGTGGACGACGCGACGGTGAAGATGAAGACTTCCTTCTACGCGAGTGGAAGAAGACGGATGATGATTTCGACTGCCTCCATTAACTACATACGTTGTGTTCTTTTGCGAGGTTGGAAACCCTCGACTTCAATTAATACATAATTAATTATTATTAAAAAAGTTAAAAAATAAAATAATATGTTTTTTAAAATAACTTTTCTATAATTTTTTTAAAAAACATATCGTTTAGTAATTTGGAAAACGTGCGTGCAAAAAACTAAAAATATAAGATTGGATACCTGGAGAGAAGAACACAACCTAAACTCTATCTCCATCTCAGAATATATAATTCGTTGTTTTTTCTATAATATTTGATTATTTGTTTTATTTAAAAAATTAGTATAAATATGTAAAAGTTTAAGTTAATATTGTAGAATTTTTATAATAAAATAAACCATAACAAAATAAATAATATTTATATAATTTATATTTGCATAAGATGAATGGTTTCATGTTATATGAACCGTCGATAACATTATATATTTTAAGACGAAGATAGTATTTTTTTTCTCTTCGTTGCTGTCGCTTCCACTCCACTCCACACGCACCACACCACCCCATCTCAAGAGTAAAAATTTCAGCTTCAGAATGATCAATTCACCATTGCATGCTTGCATGGTTTGTTCCTCAAGTTCTTGATTGGTAATTACTGCAGAAGATTAACCGAGCAATGATTCTAAACATGATGCATTCATGTATGTGTGTGTATGTATCGGTATCTACTGTCTTTGTCCATGGACCCCAAGATTTGTGCACTGAATTTTTTCTGCTGGTCACTAGCAAAGATTTGGCTTTTGTGGTAACCGGTGTTCTCTTTTGACTACAAAATCGCAACCAATTGGCCACTTTGCTTCTCATCCACTCTCTCTCCCAATCTCCCATCCCCTGAATATTTTTGGTCACGATCACCCGCTAAATTCCTAACAACAAGTGGGATTAATTAAAGAGAGGGGAAAAGAATCAAGAACCAAATTATTGTTGCTAAGATACGCACTGCCTGCTCGTAGGCAAAGAATCACGGCGCGAAAAATAAAAAGGAATCATTGAGCAAAATATTAATGTTTTTTTGGAGGAAAATTTGTGCAGAGATATGCTTTGGATGGCATGCAGGGTAAGCTAAGCAAGTTAGCATCACTGCAAAGAATGCAAGTTAGCATCACTGCAAAGAATCCAAGCTGCAGAGGTTATCAAGCCACTGTCACATGATCATGACCAAATACTTAATTTTTTTTGGTGCGGATTATTCATTAGTCTTTTTCTTGATGTCATCTTCTCCGTTACCTCAAACAGCGGACGTGATTAACCTGGTGGAGTGTGAAGCAGAGAGGCAGGAAGGATGAGCTGATGAGCAGCTGTTGCAATCTGTTGTTTGGAGATCCCGAGTGGACAAGGAAAGTATCTCCGTGATTCCATGTGGGGCCCACGCCTCTTGCCGCCTGGATTCTCTCTCTGATGATGAACCACCCCAAGATGACAAGCAACCTCAAGGGCCCTACTTCCAGGAATCTTTGATTCTTTCTGGCTGCGCCGATGTGGCAAGTTGTGTTGTGCAATGTGCGCTGGAATTTGGTTCATTTCGAATGAAATCATCCAAACAGATTTAAAATTCAAGAAGTCTGGGGACAAATTTCATAGACCTTTACTGTCACCGTACCTATAATGAAAATAGGAAACAATATATTCTTAAAAAAAAGAGTGTCTATTTGTCAGTTGACTGACGATTAGAAGTATGTACCTCACTTCAGCCCTCACTAGCTCAGACCCTCTCTCGCGCATCTTGAAACAAGCATCCAACGATTTTGGGAATCGATGGACAGAACCACTATTTGTCAGTCAACTGACAAATAACAAAACCGTTAAAAAAATCAAGCAAAAATGGCATGTGTTTGAACTCTGTCTAAAAGTTCAACCCTTGTTTGAACTTTGAAGAGCAATGGACTATATGGTTCGGCACTACTCAAGAGTCCATCTCTCTTCATGGTTCACATTTTTCGTTTGAAACACATCGAATTTCATCGTCCCAAATCCCAAACATCGAAGCTCCCAAACTGCTTGGCTTTTATCCTTTTCTCATCGAATTTAGTGATTCTCTCTTAAAATTATTGAAATTTGCCATCATGCTCGGCTCAGATTTTTCTAATCCAAAAACGAAATTGTGAACCCTAACATGTTCTGGATGCCAAGCTCCTCGTTTTCTTGCAGCTCTAAATAAGGAAATAAGGAGAGTTGTCCATCCAACCCCTCTCACATCGAGCACAACACATAGTCCCTCATAAAAACCAGAAAAAACCTAGTAAATCATGATCTCTACTCATTCATATCCCCATCCGATTTCCAGTCACATAGTTCTATGAAAAGAAAAGATTTCTATAAAATTCAATGAACGTCGCAATTGCAATACACATGCATCCAACTAGTTTTCATGAAAATGGATGATCGCATCCCATCGTATCCTTAACCAACATCATAAAAGGTATCTTTTGCTTTCACACGTCAATTAATCAAGCACCATGTGTAGCCTTCCACAAATGACCTAATGCTCTATTGCATGGCACACACAATTAGCAAAGCAGTTGCTACATGTCTAGCCAATTCTAGATGTGGTGTATCTAATTGAGCGAGCAAGCCAACAACCTTGAACGGAATTGAAGAAGTATCCAAGCAAATTAAAGCATGCAACAAATATGTGTTAATTTCTTTGCAAACTTTGGCAGGTTATGCTTGGGAGTTAGTGGGTAAAACAACCTTAGCTGGTGTCATCTCTGCTTGCTGATGCGTACGTAATACGTGATAGATTAAAAAGATGGGCAAGTTGGTGAGTTGCAGTAATAGATACGGATCAGAAGGTGCAACCAATTAATTTGTCATGGCAGTGACCGGTGGGCCAACCTAGCTCCAGTTTTTGACTTGTTATATATTCACCGTGCTTTGCTGTGGTCATGCATATATTTCATTCTGACATATAATTCTTCCGTTTTTTAATATATGACACCATTAATTTTTAAAATATATTTGATTATTTGTCATATTTAAAAAATATGTAATTATCATTTATTTTATTGTGATTTGATTTATTGTCAAATATTTTTTAAGCATGATTTTTTTATATTTGTACAAAAAAAATAATAAAATAATGATTAAACATCTGTCAAAAAATTAATGACGTCGTATATTTAAAAACGGAGGTAATAGTTTTTAAGTTGTTTACAGGTGAACCAAGAAAAATTCTTGTTACACAATCTTGAGTAGTAGAGTACTCTGATCACTGTCTTTAGTGATCAGTTTTGTACAAACTGTATGAACTTCATTGATGTTAAGCTTATCATAAAGAACTCAACAAGACGGAGAAATATCGGCCCACGGTTTTTTATTAAAAAGGAAGAACCACAAACCCTAATATTCACACGTGGGCTCGCCTCCTATGTATTTGTTTTCAACCCGTGCTTTAAGGCTCATGCTCACTACACAAGGGTCCATCATTCATACATCGATTCTTAACACACATGTTTTTACAAGGGAATGCCTTTTATTAACCAAGCTTAAAACACTTTCATGAAGAGTAGAACCCATGACACCTGAAGGTGCTACTTGAGTTTATCATAGTCATGTGTAGTTCATGCTATTACGACAGTGGAGCAGTAGGCATCATCACTTGGGCACTGTAGATAACAAGTGTAAGATTAGTTATTTTTTCTCTTATAAAAGAAAAAAAAATCCCAGCCTGCATCATATGACATTGTAGTCCTTATTTACCATATCACAAAGCAGTAAATGCTGTAACAAAAATAAACTTAACTATAGGGAATAATGGAATATCAAACATAGATTATGTTATGAAACTTCCGTCCATACTTGGTGAATATTTCCAGAAAATCAGCTTCCTTGATTGGACATGTTTTCTTTTGTCAAGATTGGCGCTCACGTCATGTGGCAGGATAACGAAGGCCAGGTGTCTAAGTCTGCAAGTGCAAGGTTACAGCTCAAAACTTAGGAAAATGACACTGGGGTCAGTGATCCATAACTGCTCCTGCACACGTACCCTATCCAGGTTAATTACAGAGTCTCAATTTCTCTGCCCGATTGTCTTTCCTAGGCCTACATCGACAACGATGCTACGTACTACGAGTAGAAGAACCAGTCCAATTTATCCAACGAAACTCACAAGCATTTCAGTGATCACACTACCAGTACTTAATCCCAGGATATTTTCGTTAATAATGGGATGAGAGAAGGTGACTGGCTAGCATTGAGCAATAATATGCAAAGATGTTAACGTTTGTTTGTGCTTGTCTGAGTTCTGAAGAACAGATACTAAAAATTACTACCACAGTATGCTGAGGAAAATTGGATTCAGACACCACACAAAAAACTATGAGAGTTTAGACCAACAAATTGAAATGTAATTAAGTCTTGTAGCTGTCCCTGCACTCGTGACTGGTAGGCAAAGGCAACAGCGGAAGCACTGACATGACATGTGTGTGGTGCTAATGGTGTGGGCTCGACCAAGGGTTACCTACATTTGGGAGCATATGCATTGTGTTGTCAAAGCAGCAATGGATTCATTGCCGGCGATCGATGTAGACGTGATCGCAGAAGAAATAAGTATGAATTTTGCATCTTCAATCGTTCAGGTTTTCAGGTCGCAACACTGAAAATGACTTGTCTGCATAAAACCTCTTTGAATGTAGAAATCTTATAGGAACTTTAGGAGGATTAATTCAATTTCTATAACAATTTTTCTTAAAAGATCTCCATTCTAAATGAGAACTTGTCGTCAAATGCAAGTATGCAATAATGCAACGCATCAACTGATGACTTGTGTCTCTTTCTTTTTTTCTCTCTTTTGGCGGGCAAATGACACGCGCGTGCCGTCACATTCCGGCCCAACATGACGAGCCACATGTTCGTTGCGATCAAGTTCTGGCCCAACTAGGATGGGCCGCACGCTGGTAGCAATCACGTTCCGGGCCAACAAGGTGGGCTGCACTCGCTTCAAAGACATCTTGGCCCAATTTTCTACCCCCTCTGAGAATTTTTTTAATACTAGCAAAAATACCCATAGGTTACAACGTGAAAAAAAAAGAAAGTTGAGAAAAGAGAGACATATGGTTAAAAGAAAACATAGTGAGGCAGTTAGCTAGGAGGAGAGAGGGCCGATCGCTGATCGATCCGATGACAGAGGGAGGCACGACACACACATTGGGATATACATATGCTGCTTGTGATAAATTACTTTAAATATGTTTTTGCTTTCACCCAATGTCCATGGTCCTAGATTGCTTCATACATTCACGATAAGCAAACAGTTCTCTCATAGAACAATTTGATAAAGGTACAAGATGAGTGTCTAGGATATAACTGAATTTATAGTGTAGGATGTTTACCATTAGACTTCTTGTTCATACAGGCTTCCTATATAAAACATGAAAGGATATGTTTTCGATTTAAAACGGTATACGGCGACAAAGGTGTTTAAATATTGGTGCTGAAAATCGAGATATCCAGAATCCGATGCAAAACATGAAAAGAAAATGATAACTGCAAAGTAGAATCCGATTATTATCAAACATCAGTACCTTGCACCTAAGGTTTCTTGCCTAGGAGGATTCAGTTTTCTTCTTTGAAACCAAAAACGACGGGAGCAAAACAGCAATTAGCCAACCAAACAAATCTTGCCAAAGTGAAACGTAAACTTCTTTAAATTGAAAAAGAAGCAACAGAGTATTCATTAAGTTAGAAACGAAGGCCAAAAACACTACCACTTCCAAGTTCCAACTCTTCAAATTTCATTATTTTTTTGCGAACACGCAAAAAGATTACACGTTAATATATTAAGAAGAAGAGTTCACATACACATTCCAACCGGCTAAAGGGCCAATGCCGGGGGACAGAGAGAGATAAAAAAAGAAAAAACCCTACTAAAAAGAGAAAAGCTGACTTAAAACTGGAAGAAACTCCTATGAGAGGGGAGATGAAGGTAGTGCCTCACTACACTCCCAACAGGTCCCCAAAGGAGGCGATACTAGCAGCCAACCATAGAGAGCCTTCCTGCAGAATGGAGCCCAGAACCACTGAAACCGATAAGAGGGAGCAGTCGAATACCCTGGCGTTCCGCTCCTTCCACAGTTGCCAGGAGACGAGAAGAACTAAGGAATCGAACCCTGTGTGCAGATGCTCCGGCAGACATGCCCTAGATGTCGGCCACCAGTCTTGAAGAGATGAGCCGCGGGCCGGAGTGAGGTCCGACCAACCAGGTGGAGACAGAACCTGATGCCAGTCTTGACGAGCGAACACACAGTCGAGGAGGATGTGGTTCGCCGTTTCGAGCTCCTGGCCGCAGAGAAGACATGCCGAGTGGCTATCAACTCCACGTTTCTGCAGGAGATCGACAGTCCAACAACGCTGCTAGGATGCAAGCCAGAGAAAAAGCTTGCATTTAGTAGGGATTTTAGCCCATCAAAGCATATCGACACAAGCGAGGGATTGCTGCCCAAGGAAGAAGACCTGTTAGGCCAAGCAAGATGAGTAGCGCTAGTCACTTGTCCAACGCCAGACAAGATGATCCTCCGTGCTCAGAGAGAGCTGGATGTGAAGCACCGCATCCCAGACTACCAAGAATTAGGAGAGGACAGGAACCGTGAGAGCGCCTCGGATGCCCCTTAGCCAAGAGTTCTCAGGGAGTGCAGAAGCGACAGTGCATGAAGCTTGGAGCCACGTGGGCACGGTAAGGAGGAGGTCTGGCGCTAAGGAGGCTGCCGAGCGACCCTCAATCCACTGATCTGTCCAAAAAAGAGTCGACGTCCCATCACCTGGCACAACGAAAGTGCACACAGCGAACATGTCTGTCAGGGTTATGGATAAGGCATACCTCCTATCCTTGGGGTCATGAAGTATACAGATACGATATACCCTTATTATATAGGAAGGTTACCTTAACATTATGGAATTCGGCTTACAAGTAGGAAAATCGTATCCCGAATAGAAGGTGTTAGAGTCCTATTCGGGGAAGGTACGAACTCTGCGATCTCGTAGGCTAAAAGTATTCTCCAAGTTCTACTTGGAGACCAAGGCAGTCTGCGGTATAAATACAAAGCCCTCTGGGGGTACGGGATCATCGAATCATAGCGTAAGCCACCACCATACCAGAGGCAATTCGGAGGACTCGAAGACAAATCGTCGCCTGGATCTCATCGAGTCGTTCTCGATAGGGATCTCGTCGGTACTCGATACTTTCTGTTGTTCTCTATTGTAATCTCTGTGACTTCCATCATAATCCCATATAAACTAGAGTAGGGATATTACCTTCCGAGGGGCCTGAACCAGTATAATCCTTGTCTTTGTGTGCTTGAACTCGTTTCATGTAGATCCTTGTACCAATGAACCCATACTCTACAAATACCATAGTCGCGACCTACACCGTCGACAGTGACACGCCAGGTAAGGAAACTTGGTGCTCAAGGTTTCGCCGAGATGACTTCAAGTTCAAGATTTTTCGACAACAACGTCCGCATTCACCCTGGCCTGGGAGATCCTACTCAGTCGGTGTACGTTTGGACTCAGGTCGGATCCATCATCTACCCTGTCTTCGCCACAGTTCCAATCCCGCCTTCCCCAATACTAGTTGGGATCGAGAACAGTGCAACGAGAATGATCGACATCATCTTTTCATCAGTCGTTCCTCCCGTCTAGTCAGAGAAGAGGAGCACAACGACTTCAGCGCCCCAAAGAACTCCTAAAGCGGCTAAACCCCAGACATCTGCTGGGGGCCAGGTGCCGACAAGGAAATCTCCCACTAACTACGACACCTGGTGTTCGGTCCACAAGATGTCTCAGCACTCTTTGGTCGAATGTCGGGTGATATTGCAAGTGAAGGCTGAACTCGATGCCTACAAGGATCGAGATATCCAGCGCACATCCCCATAGAACGCGTGGTGCCCGATTCACCAATCAAAGAGTCACCCCCTTACGGATTGCAAGGTCTTCTTGAGAATCACCAACCCCATGGTCCGTATTCCTTGCTGTTCGATCCATCAGCATCGAGATCAATCTCGAGATACGTTGGTGGGCAATAGCGTAACGGAAACCCTGATCATCTAGTCGGATTCATTGACATAGATCCTCATGAGCCCTCCATCCTTCACAGCCTAGAATCCTCGAGATCCAACTTTACGAGAGATGTGAACATGATCGACGGAGTCATCGAGGACGTATCTGAAGAGGGTGAGGTTCGTTCAGGGGAAGAGCCGCCTTCTCTCGATACATCGCGCCCACATGAGAAGCCAGTTCGAACCCCTGCCGAACACTTCATCGTGGTCAACTCATTGTTGAAACAAACTCCGTTCGACCCGGTTACCTTCCTAGAAGCAGATGTCTGGGTCAGAAGGTTACAGTCAACGGTGGCCAACCTCAACTCCGCCTTCTTGGCCGCGGCTGGATCTAACCCACAGGGTCCGTCTCGAGACCCACGTCCTTGAGAAAGAGACTGAGTACCAGAGGACGATGCTGTGGAGGACGCCCACAGTCCACATCCAAGCTGGGATTCAGGCCGTAATCCTCGAAACGCTTCGCCAAGAAGGCAGGACAATCAGCCTCCTCCCCATCAAGATGACCGTGATCTCTGCAACCACTTGAATGGGCGTAGGCGGGAGTGACAAGATCGGAACAAAGTCGACCACCGCCAACCTCGTGCACCTCATCGAGGAAACGAAAGGTGGGACGACAACGACAACCGAGGAGAATGCAACAACGATCGAGATCGTCGAGATCGTCAGAGTCGGCGGGACGAGTATGATCGAGATCAACATCATGACAACCAACAATGACGGAACTCGCGATCCCCAAACTCCAAGAGGGACCGAGAACAAGGCCGTAGGTCAAGTGGCCGCACCCCCGATCACAGTTATCCTTCGTCGTCGTCATCATCTACAGGAGGCGGTTCTCGTAGGCCACAAGGACGTCGCCCACCCTTTATTCCAGGAGGCGGATGTCGTGCTTTCGTATCTGTCTTGCGAAAGGTGCGATGGCCAAGCAAGTTCCGTCCCGCAGCAGTGGAAAAGTACGACGGCAGCATTGATCTTGAGGAATTCTTGCACTTCTACTCAACTGTCTTGTACGTGGCTGGCACAGACGACAGCGCGTTGGCAAAATACTTGCCAACTGCGTTGAAGGTGTTTGCTCGGTCATGGCTGGTACACCTCCCACCTCGCTCGATTTCTTCCTAGGAAGATCTATGGTAGCAGTTCGTCACAAACTTTCAAGGAACATACAAGCGGCATGCGGTCGAGGACGATTTACATGCCCTTAGGCAGAATCCGGGTGAATCCTTAAGGGACTATATACGGAGTTTTAACAAATGCCGGAATACGATCCTCGAGATCACCGATGCTTATGTTATACGTGCGTTCAAGAGATCGGTACACTATCCAAGAACTAGCGACAAGACGAATCACTTTGGCCATGAAGTTGTTCGAGATCATCGATAGATGCATTCACGCAGACGACGCCCTCAGGAGGAAGGATGGAAAGAGCAAGGTAGTCGAGGAAAAGTGGCCAGACAACAAGGAAACACCGACGTCTACCAAGAAAAAGAAACAGAACCGCAAAAACGAAGGAAAACGCAAGGTGGAGACAGAGGTCCTTGTCGCAGAACAAGCGAACCCACCCCCAAAGCACCCAGCCCTTCAAGGCGGTGAACCAGTACGACAGTGGTGTCCAATCCACAAGACCAATATGCATACTCTGGTGGAATGCCAGGTCTTCCAAAAGGCGTTGGCGAAACAACTGGCTCTCCAAAAAGGAAAGCGAGTTCGTGTGGTTGAGAAGAGCATTGATGAGCTATCGTCCGACAATGAACTCGTGTTCCCAGACTTCAACCTGCATGTATGTGGAGAATATGGGTACCGGGTACCCACACGGCCTCCATATTCGACTAGAGATAGGAGGTGGGTCGGATCCATATATTATGTAATAGAGTAGGATTCGGCCATAATATTGCCTTGTGTTCTATGGCATGGCTTAGAGTCCTGATTGAGTACTACCATGTAATAGATTAGAGTATATGGCTAGGTTTTCTTCCTTGTAACCGTGCCCCCCGACCTATATAAGGTGGGCAGGGAGCCCTCTAGGCATAGGATCACAAGATGATCACAGAGATATTCACAACTTGATCGTCAGATCAATATACACCAGGCGGATACAATCCCCAAACAAGAGTAGGGTATTACCTCTCATTGAGAGGGCCTGAACCTGTCTAAATCTTTGTCTTTCGTATCCATCCACTTTAGGTCTCGTGCGCTACCCCCTTTTATTAATGCCGAATTCCAGTTTTGACAGTTGGCGCGCCAGGTAGGGGTTACGCCGAGTTTCCTATCGACAAGTGCGATGGAATCACCTTCATGAGTCGTCAGCTTCATCTTTGCTTTAGGAGCTTTGACTGCCTCGCCGCCGTTGCTAATGGCAACATCATCTTCACCGTCGGACGTCCTCGTCATCGCCGACTGGTTTCTTCACCTCCACGGACGGTGTGCTTCGCCGCCGTTGCTGATGGCGACATCGTCTTCACCGTCGGATGTCCTCGTCATCACCGACTGGTTTCTTCACCTCCACGGATGGTGTGCTTCACCGCCGTTGCTGATGGCGACATCGTCTTCACCGTCGGTCGTCTTCGTCATCGCCGACTGATTTCTTCACCGTTGGCTGCCTTCATCGTCGCCGAGTGGTTTCTTCGCCTACACGCTGGTGTACTTTGCCGCCGTTCTTGATGGCGACATCGTTTTCACCATCGGGAGTCTCCGCCGTTGCCGACTAGATTCTTCGCCTCCACGGTTGGTGTACTCCGCCGCCGTTGTTGATAGCGACATCGTTTTCATCGTCAGCTACCTACGTCGCCGCCGACTGGTTTTTAGCCTCCATGATTGGTGGATTCTGCCGCCGATTGATACCAACAAGCTAAGTCATCATTAATTTTTTTCTTTATGTGATATCTTCTTTTTCCTCTGCCTCACTACATCAACTGGTCCTTCGTTGAGTAGTGAGTCGGGGGCTACAGATGTTACATCGTATTCTTGCAATAATTTTCATAATATTTATCTTGATTGCTTGCGAAATAATCCGAGTAAAAACAAAGTGCTGATCGAGTTGTGCAACTCTATTTTCCTTATGCCTTCCGTTTGGTTTGTCCATGGATAGTTGCCTTTGGGCCGAATCCTAGCACCCGGAGGCTCGTTGGATGGAGTGTATAACGCAAGGTGCTAAGTATTACTCAGACAAAATCAAAAGCATAAAGATAAAATAATTTTTTTTTGCTCTTAACAATTGCAAAAGTACCCGAGTAGTAAATTTTGATCCGTGAAGCTTTGTTCCATGATGACGAACTCATGTCAATGACTAGTCGGGCAGAGTGTTTAAACGTAATGAGTCATCTACTCGGGAAAATCAAAATCGACAAAAGGAGAAATACATACCTATAAATATTTTAAATGCTTGAATTTTTCTCAAGTACTATATTTACATCAGATACTACTCATCCTAAATTTATACTGCAGGATCCAAATCCAGATATGCATAGTATGGATTCATGGCTATAAGCTTATCTCCTACGATTCGGGAATGGATCAGTCAGAATATCACCACCGCCGACTGGTGTCTCCGCCTACACGGTTGGTTGGTCACACCCCCGTTGTTGGGCGTCTACGTCTTCATCATCGGCTTGCCTTCACCGCTGCCATTGCTGATGGTGACATCGTCTTCACCATCGGCCGTCTTCGCCACCGCCGACTGGTTTCACCGCCTACACGGTTGGTTGGTCACACCACCGTTGTTGGGCGCCTACGTCTTCGTCGTCGGCCTGCCTTCGCCGCTGATGACTGGTGTCTCCGCCTACATGGTTGGTTGGTCACACTACCGTTGTTGGGCGCCTACGTCTTCTTCGTCGGCCTGCCTTCGTCGCCGTCGACTGGTTTCACCGCCTACACGGTTGGTTGGTCACACCACCGTTGTTGGGCGCTTACGTCTTCATCGTCGGCCTGCCTTCGCCGTCGCCGACTGGTTTCACCGCCTACATGGTTAGTTGGTCGGCCTATCTTCACCGTCGTCGACTGGTTTCTTCGCCTACACGGTTGGTTGGTCACACCATCGTTGTTAGGCGTCTAAGTCTTTGTCGCTGGCCTGCCTTCGCCGTCGCCGACTGGTGTCTCCGCCTACACGGTTGGTTGGTCACACCACCGTTGTTGGGCGTTTAAGTCTTCGTCGTCGGCCTGCCTTCGCCACCACAGACTGGTGTATCCACCTACACGGTTGGTTGGTCACACCATCGTTGTTGGGCGCCTACGTCTTCATCGTCGGCCTGTCTTCGCCGTCGCCGATTGGTTTCACCGCCTACATGGTTGGTTGGTCACACCACCGTTGTTGGGCGCCTACGTCTTCATCGTCGGCCTGCCTTCGCCGCCGCCGACTGGTTTCACCGCCTACACGGTTGGTTGGTCGGCCTATCTTCACCGCCGCCGACTGGTTTCTTCGCCTACACGGTTGGTTGGTCACACCACCGTTGTTAGGCGTCTAAGTCTTCGTCGCTGGCCTGCCTTCGCCGCCACGACTGGTGTCTCCGCCTAGACGGTTGGTTGGTCACACCATCGTTGTTGGGCGCCTACGTCTTTATCGTCGGCCTGTCTTCGCCACCGCCGACTGGTGTCTCCGCCTTCACAGTTGGTTGGTCACACCACCGTTGTTGGGCGCCTACGTCTTCATCGTCAGCCTGTCTTCGCCACCGCCGACTGGTTTCTGCGCCTACACGGTTGGTTGGTCACACCACCGTTGTTGGGCGCCTACGTCTTCATCGTCGGCCTGCCTTCGCCGCCACCTACACGGTTGGTTGGTCACACCACCGTTATTGGGCGTCTACGTCTTCATCGTCGGCTCGCCTTTGCCGCCGCCGACTGGTTTCTCCGCCTACACGGTTGGTTGGTCACACCACCGTTATTGGGCGTCTACGTCTTCATCGTCGGCTCGCCTTCGCCGCCGCCGACTGGTTTCTTCGCCTACACGGTTGGTTGGTCACACCACCGTTGTTGGGCGTCTACGTCTTCATCGACGACTGGTTTTGTCGCCGCCGATTGATGGTTTTGCCTTCACAACTACGCGTCTTCGACATCGTTGTTGGAACCTTGTGTTCGTCACCAGATTGTCTCTATTGCCATTAATTGATGTCCACATCATCACAATTGTGCAATTATGTCACCATTGTGGAGCGATTTCATCTTCATTGTCTTCGGCACCGGCAAATTCTATTACATCTACTTCACAGGCTTCGTTACTTCACCAACCACGACGTCTCCAAGAGCCTCAACATGTGGACATGCGCCATCAAATACGACGCTGTGTTAATCTACTACAACAAGTGGTGTTTCAATCTTCAAAATTTTCTACTCGGACATTCTCAAAACATATTTTCTCTCAAGGAATTGCTACTCAATGACAAGCTATAGTTCTCGACTCTCTGTTCAGTTGTCTCACAACTAAGCATAGAGTCGGGGGCTACGCAAATACAAGACTCAAAATTCGATATGCGTTATGTCAAGATAAAGCAATCAATTAATCAGTCAACGAATCAACTTCGGAGAAATTAGCTTCGTCTTCGCTCCAGAGCAGACTTTTTACTTCAGCAACTCCAATATTTTCGTCGACAACTTTGGCTCTCAGTTGATGCTACAGTCTATTCCATGTTTCTCAAGTGTTAAGTTCAACATTTAATCTACATGTTTGGGAGTTTGGAGTTATCAACCAATCAAATTAGATTCGACGAGTTTAACAACAACATCTACTTTTCTCCAAGTGAAGCATCTTCAACGCTACAATATCAAGTGCCACCATCATCATAAATCAAGAGGTTTCATCATTATTACGCCGCAGCTGATTAGCATTTTCATCTTCATCGTCCGGTTATCTCCATCGTTGCCGATTGGTGGTCTCGCCGTATTGTTGGCCTACATCGTCGCTATTGATGTGCGTCTTCATCTCCAACACCGACTTGCATTGGTCACCGCCGACTGGTATTCTCTCCTTCAAGGTTGGCCAATATTTACTACCAGTTGCCTCGTTTGTTGTTGCCGACTGATCTTCTCAATTCCACGGCTACGCGTCTCTGCCACGGTTGTTGAGAAACTTCGTCTTTATAGCCGACCATCTCTGCCGCCACCAGTTGTCATTACTGCTGGTCATGTTTGCCGTCGTCGACTGTTTTCTTCATCTCCATGGCTGGTGGATTTTACCATCGTCGTTAATGGGTAACTACGTCTCTACCACCGATATCTTCGTCACCTCTGATGGGCAATTTTATCTTCATATTGGTGATCTCACTTCCATGTCGACTGCATCAGTTGCCACCAATGGATAACTTTGACTGCGATAGAAGGACAAGCAACATGCTCAGGGGCTTACTAGCTCTAGCACGAGGATCATACCGTCAATCTGGACTTATTCTGGATATATGCAACATGAATTCATGGCCACGAGCTTGTCTCCTACGCTCAAGGACTGGACCAATCATTATTTCCCACAAGGGTCACAAGCTGAGTTCTTACGCCAGTCGGGATTCAATCATCATATTTACTTTGGTACATCCCATGAGGGATAAATACTTGGATTATAAGCTACTCATATGAAATGCGCTTGGTCTACATCACCCGGGAGATTTGTCACTCGGGAGCATATTAAAAGGCGTGCTATATACGTCATATTTTAAGGGTATCGGTGGGCATGTTTTGGGCCTAATCCTAATATGCTTGCAGCCCGTATTTTCAGGTGTGGTTTGACATGTGTCTCTAGGGACTTAAGCAAATTTGCCTTGGCAATATGCACGTGCTCTAGTGCCCAATACCTTCCAAATCCTTTCATACAGCAGTTACACAACTTTTTAGGAGTTGGTACGATGCAATTTGGAAGGTGACAAACAGTAAAGTTTTTTATAACTGTCCTGATAACTTTTCTATAGGTTGCAGGAGCTGTTTGGTTTTTTACAAAGCAATTGATTTTATATTATATCAATGCTATTTTGCCACCTTGGTGTGCTTTTCTGATTAAGACCAATATTATGGCTTAGGCTAATTATATTTTGGTCGTATTCTTCAGGCGGTTGGTAAATCTATTTATGGGTTCTATTAACTCGGATTTTATACCACAAATGCCATATATTTCTGAGGATGGTAAAGTTGTGTGTATCGAGGGGACTCGGGCATGACTGTTTTGGCAGCATGTGCACAATGTGATGCCAGTACTTGGGGTCATTATGCACCGTGCCTTATTAATGAGGTTATGTGCTATATGATTTTTTAGGATATTTTTGGCTTTGACTAAGCATATTATTTATATAAAATCACTCGGATGGTTAGATTATTTATTCCTTGACTATATGCTTAGTTTGTTCAACTAACCACATAGTCGGGGGCTACACCTAATTAGGTGCATCTAGTCGATGCACCTGGGTATATATTCTTGGTTATTCTTGAAATTTTTCAGCCCTTCACAGCCTTTTGATTTGGTAAAAGCACTCGGGAGACTATGGTAGAGATGATTGAAGCACTCGGCTATGGATTCATTTGGTTCGAGGTGAAGTTATCTTGTCGACTGCGAAGGTCTCAGGGGCTACTGTGGAGAATATGGGTACCGGGTAACCACACGGCCTCCATATTCGACTAGAGATAGGAGGTGGGTCGGATCCATATATTATGTAATAGAGTAGGATTCGGCCATAATATTGCCTTGTGTTCTATGGCATGGCTTAGAGTCCTAATTGAGTACTACCATGTAATAGATTAGAGTATATGGCTAGGTTTTTTTCCTTGTAACCGTGCCACCCAACCTATATAAGGTGGGCAGGGAGCCCTCTAGGCATAGGATCACAAGATGATCACAGAGATATTCACAACTTGATCATCAGATCAATATACACCCAGCGGATACAATCCCCAAACAGGAGTAGGGTATTACCTCTCATTGAGAGGCCCTGAACCTGTCTAAATCTTTGTCTTCCGCATCCATCCACTTTTAGGTCTCGTGCGCTACCCCCTTTTATTAATGCCGAATTCCAGTTTCGACAATGTAGCCCATATCTTCGGCGGTTCTACGACGTACACCTCTAAAAAGAAGTATAAGAAGGTAGAATGCGTAGTCTGCTCTTCATCTCAAGGAGTCGCAGCCAAGATGAGGTGGTCTGAGCAAAAGATCGAGTTCTCAGAATATGACCATCCGACAACAACGATCATGCCATGCCGATATTCGATAGTAGTTAAGCCTACCATCCGGAATATCAAAGTAGCACGGATCCTCATCGATGGCGGCAGCTCCATCAACCTTCTCTTCGCCAGCAAACTCGATGCAATGGGCATTCCTAAAAGCGAGCTCGTTGCTTCCGACCAGCCCTTCCATAGGATTACTCTAGTGTCATCGTCAAAGCCGCTGGGAAAGATCACGCTAGGCGTGATGTTCGGCCAAGCTAACAACTTTCAGACAGAGCAGATCACCTTTGATGTAGCCGAGTTCGACACGACCTACAATGCTATTCTCGGAAGGACTGCACTGGCGAAGTTCATTGCGGCGTCCCACTACGCATATGAAATTCTAAAGATGCCAAGACCAAAAGGGACAATCACAATCCCCGGGAACGCGAAAGTAGCGGTACAGTGCGACAAGAGGAGCCTTGACATGGTCGAGCATACTCCCACGCTACCCACCACTACGGAACCCCCTCGGAAAGTGAGTAAACCCAACAAGGCACCCAAGCCCGATGACACAATGAAGATCATCCCGTTGACCAGTAGCAACCTCGATAAAACAGTCAAAATCGGGGCAACGCTCGACAACAAATAGGAACTCGAGCTCATCACCTTCCTCCGTGAGAATGCAGAAGTGTTCGCTTGGCAACCGTCTGACATGCCCGGAGTCCCTAGGGAGGTGATCGAGCACAAGCTGATGGTGCGCCCCGATGCCAAGCTAGTGAAACAGAAACTGCGGCGGTTTGCACAAGATCGAAACGAAGCTATTTGAGAAGAGCTGGACAAACTTCTCAAAGCAGGCTTCATCAGAGAAGTTCTTCATCCAGAGTGGCTCGCTAATCTGGTAATGGTGCACAAAGCCAACGACAAGTGGAGGATGTGTGTAGACTTCACCGATCTCAACAAAGCGTGCGCCAAGGACCACTTCCCTCTACCCTGCATTGACCAACTGGTGGATTTAACGGCGGGTTGTAAGTTGTTAAGTTTCCTTGACGCTTACTCCGGCTACTACCAAATCGGCATAGCCAAAGAGGACGAGAGAAGATTGCGTTCATCACGCCCTTTGGTGTTTTTTGCTACACCAAGATGCCCTTTGGATTAATCAATGCAGGCAACACAAACCAGCGTGAAATCCAAGGGGCTTTCGACGACCAGATCGGTAAGAACATTGAGGCATACGTCGACGACATCGTGGTCAAGACAAGGACAAAGGACAAGCTGATCGATGACCTGAGGAAAACAATCTCTGGTGACATCGGCTCAAACTGAACCCGGAGAAGTGCACGTTTGGAGTACCGTTGGGGAAACTGCTAGGATTTCTCGTCTCCAGACGAGGAATTGAAGCAAATCCTGATAAGATCAAGGCGATCGAGAACATGAAATCACCGAGAAGACTCAAGGAAATCCAGAAGCTCACATGATGTATGGCAACTCTAAGCCGGTTCGTGGCCAGGATGGGAGAACGAGGACAACCTTTCTTTGCCTTACTCAAAAAGCAGAATAGATTTGAGTGGACACAGGATGCCAAGAACACGTTTATCACGCTCAAACGGTACTTGTCCAAACCGCCTGTACTCGTTGCCCCATAGCCAATGGAAGAACTATTTCTATATATTGCTGCCACATCTTATTCTGTTAGCACTGTGATTATTGTTGAGAGGGACAAGGTACAACATCCCCTGTACTATGTCAGCGAGGCCCTCCACGATGCCAAAACTCGATATCCTCAAATCCAAAAGTTGCTCCATGCTGTAGTCATGACATCGCGAAAGCTGCGCCACTACTTCCAGGCCCATAAAGTCAAGATTGTCTCTCCCTTCCCTCTCGGTGAGGTCGTAAGGAACAAAGACATCGTCGGATGCATTGCTAAATGGGTCGTCGAACTCAGCCAATTCGATGTCAACTTCGTCCCGCGTACAGCCATCAAGTCACAGGTTCTCACAGATTTCGTTGCCAATTGGACTGTTCCCGAGAACATCCCAACCGGTCAGACAAGTGACAAGACATGGACAATGGCCTTTGATGGGGCCTTCAATAGCCAGGGAGCAGGGGCAGGATCCATTTTGACATTTCCAGCTGGAGACCAATTCAGACATGCAATATACCTCAACTTCAGAGCTACAAACAACACCGCAGAGTACAAAGGACTACTTGCCGGGTTAAGAGCAGCAACAACACTCGGGGTAAAGCGATTAATTGTGAAAGGGGACTCAGAGTTAGTCGCTAACCAAGTGCACAAAGACTACAAATGCTCAAACCCAGAGTTAACCAAGTACCTCGCCAAAGTTAGGAAGCTCGAGTGAAAGTTTGATGGCCTCGAAGTACGTCACGTCTATCACAAAGACAACTTAGCATGGCACGCCTACAAAAGAGAACCTGTCGAACTAGGAACCTTTCTGGATGTCCTGACGAAACCCTCAGTTAAGATCGTGGACGACGAAGGCACCTTAGCCAACACCGAGAATAGCTCGGGGGCTACTGAAGAGGTCACTAATATCGTCGTCGACATCGAGACCACAGAGGATTGGTGTACTCCGCTCATCAATTTCTTGGATGCCGACAAACTTCCAGACGAAGACACCGAGACAGAAAAACTCTCTCGCCAGGCAAAAGCTTATTGTATAATCAGCAATGATTTGTACAAAAAAGCACTGAACGGAGTTCTGCTCAAGTGTGTCTCTCCCGAGGATGGCAAGGATCTATTACTCGACATCCATGTAGGAATATGCGGATCACACGCCGGTGGGCAAACTCTGGTCGGAAAAGCCTTCCGACAAGGATTTTTCTGGCCAATAGCCCTTCAAGACGCTTGCGAGCTGGTAATACAATGTGAAGCTTGTCAATTTCATAGTAAACATACTAAAATGTCAGCCCAAGCGCTCCAAACTATTCCTCTCACCTAGTCGTTCTCGTGCTGGGGGCTTGACATCCTCGGACCGATTCCTCGAGGACAAGGCGACTACAAGTTCTTGTTCATGGCTATTGACAAATTCACTAAGTGGATTGAGGCGGAGCCAACAAGAGATATCAAAGCCAACACGCCATCAAGTTTATGAGAGGAATATTTTGCAGATACGGACTACCACATCAGATTTTGACAGACAACGACTCCCAATTCACCAGCGGTTCCTTCCAGGATTACTGCATTGAATTAGGAGTAAAAATCTGCTTCGCATCGGTCTCCCATCCTCAAAGTAACAGGCAGGTCGAGAGGGCCAACGACATCGTGTTCCAGGGGATCAAAACATGTGTGTACGATAGGCTTTTAGCCTATGGCACACGCTGGGTTGATGAACTCCCATCTGTTCTGTGGGCCGTCCGTACTACCCCGACAACCTCCACAAAAGAAACTCCCTTCTTTCTCGTGTATGGTTCCGAAGCCATGCTCCCGTCCGAGCTACGACATCGGTCTACACGAGTCGAACAGTATTCAGATAAGGATCAGGAGGAGCAGCGAGCAGATGATGTCAACCTTCTAGAAGAGCATCAAGAACGTGTTGCCGTTCGAGCAGCCATGTACCAACAAGCCCTACGTCCCTATCACGAAAAGCGTGTTCGTGCCCGTACACTCACCATCGGCGATTACGTCCTCCGACGAGTTCAGAATCAAGCAGGGGGAAACAAGCTCTCAACTAAGTGGGAGGGACCGTACACGGTGGTCGAAGTATTAAGGCCAGACGCGTTCAAGATCGCAGACGACGAAGGCCGCGAGTGGGCAAACTCTTGGAACATTGATCAACTACGTAAGTTTTATGTATAAGATCGATGTACCAAAGTCTGTAAGTTTTGTTCAATAATATACATTTCAAATTCTTTTGTCTCAAAAGTGTTTTACCCAAGGATCTCCTTTTCTTATATCACCTTGTCTTGAAGTCGACCCTATCATCCTCTTATGTTAATCTGGCAAGCTTCGGGGTCCCATGGACCCTGGCTGGGGACGCCTAGCACTGTGAAAATTTGTCAGACCACATAGGGTCAAACGACCATGTAAGACCTGGTCATGTTAGAGTACCCACTGTAGCGTATTAACTAAGTCGTGTAACCGGGAATTGGTTTTCCCAACTTCACTGCTGGGGGCTAGGACTTCGCAGCTTCAGCTTGGTTTGTTATAAGATTTAAGCTGTCTTCAGGGAAAACGACTTTTCCAAGAAAACAGCTGGGGGCTTGGGAGAGTACCATACTCCATGGTTGAGGACAACCTTTGTGACAGCACTCGTACACTATGTCTCTTATAGATACTTATAAAATAGATTTCAATTCATACTTAAGTTCTCGTGTGTGTATAACATGCTAACATGTACATTCAGTGTTCCCTAGGTAAAAAACTACTACGAAGGCCATTGCCAGTTCATGGTGGAGAAAACATCTTCGGCCAGCGGAGCGAAGGTTTGTGCTAGGCGGTCGATCTCGTCTACCTTCATGCGAGAACGCGAGAACCCCTCTCAGAGGAAACTCAGGCTCATCTCCGGACATCTATCTCGAATACAGGCGAGAAGGTGACCACCGGCATATCGGCTGGCGCGACGACACTCCTGTTTCAGGCTGTTGTCGATCCGCTTCCCAATTCCCGCAAGGTGGTCGCACATACTCCGCATCCAGGATAGGTGACCGTTGATGGACTTCTCGGGAGGAGGACGAGTTACCCGCAGCTCTTCATAAAGACGCTGTAGCACTTGGCAACAACCTTCGAGGTAGGCTCGAATCCATACTTCCCAACCTTGAAGGGCTTCCACAGCGTGCTCTTTTCGGATGACGCCAGCCATCTTCTCGAGATCAGCCTTCTTGAACTTCGCCTTCCAATACCATACACGGCGTTCTCACTGCTCTATGTCGTTCTTGAGGCCTGCATGAGACACATGACCTCAGATAGCTTCCCCCATGAGCATGGGTGGAAAGGACAATAAGGGTTAGGTTCTCGTACCTTGGTTTCGCTCGAGGAGGGAGTGAAGTTGAGATCCCTATGGATCCAACGCGTCGTCAACATTCACGACGACTAGGGCTTGGTTGTCATAGCTCGGGGTTGAGGAAGCGCGAGGAGAAGGAGGCGCGATGTCATACTCGAGAGGACATCCTCCTTGCTGGACGACCTCGTCCTCGGTACATCTAAAACATCAACATAACCACGACAAAAATTAAGGACGGTAAAGCAGGACATCGTTTTCAAAGTATGAAAAGCCTAAACAAACTGTTCTTAAACAAGTTACAAGAGAGCGTCATTTACTGTTCAAAAAAAGAAATGACGTTATCTCCCAGGTCCACGAGATCTGACATCACATCCTCGCGTGCGTCATAAGCTCCACCCTTCTCCAGCGCCTCCTCCGGGTTCAGCTCAGGGTGCGTGAGCTTGAGGCATGCGACGACATGGCATGCGCCGGTTCGGAGACCAGTGCGCATTTCTTCGGCAATCTGCTTGGCGTGCCTTGTCGACGCACCCTCAAGCTGACCAATAAGAGTACCTAGGGAACCTAGGACGGTTGTCTTGTCAGGGAAATCCGAGCCCTTCTCGTGCACCCTTAGACTACGGGCCACCGTATCAAGCTGCTCGTAGTTCTCCTGGAGTCCTTGCCAGAGGAAAGCCAAGTTCTCCTGGGCATCTGCCAGCCGATTCTCTCGGGCATCTGCCAGCCGCTTCTCCCATCCTTGTCGTTGTCTTTCGTGGCCAGCGACTAGGTCCCTGAACTTCTTCAAGTCCCTCTGCGCCTCGACTAGCTAAGTCTCCAGCTCGGTAGTATGCTTGTTCGAAGTCACAGCCGCTGTTCAGAGCTGGTCGATTTCGGCAAAGATGTCTCACATGCCCAACTGGAGTAGTCGGCTCGCTTCCGCAAGCTTCTCGGCCGCGGTGAGCTGAATGACTGCAGTTGAGGCGCCGGACGGAGGACGAGGAGGAGTGGACGCGGTCACTACGACGGGAGGAGGGGCCGAGATGGTTTCCCCACGACTGATACTCTGTGCCGAGGTCGTAGGAGAAGGACTACAACAGAAAGAGGCGTGTTAAAGGATGTCGGCGGGAACATTAAAGTACAGAGATTTGCGAAAACGGTCGCTTACCCAGGCTTGGCTCGCTTCAGGAGCATTTTGTTTCCCAACGAGGTGGACTTGGTGCCAGAAGTGGTCTGCAAGATATGTAAGTCAGGACCATGAATTCCTCCTCAATATAGTTACGGACTATAGGGAGTGACACTTACTATCGAACCGCTTGTTGGCGCCAGGCTATCGGAACCAGATGGCTTGGTTAAAGCCGCCTACTTCCTCTTGGTGGGTTTTGTCCCACTGCCGCTGGGGGTGTTCTCGGTGACGACCTATTCCGAGATTACTTTCTTCTTCAGTGAGCATGACATCTAGTGAGCGACAAGTGGGCCGATGGTGTCCGTTAAAGGTAGAACCTGCAAAGTTTAGATTACTACTTTTTCGGGCAACAAAGGTTGAAAATAAGAGCAGCGACCGTTGTCACTTACGTTGATGGCGGCATCTCGATCCGAGGACGGGAGGTCGCAGAGTGCAGTGACGATGTGGTTTGGGCCTGCGGGAGCATCTGCGATTAGGTGGCTGACCCGGGTCTCCACGGTTAGGTCGTCAAGCTCTGCAAAGAAACGATAATGTTAAGTCATGAGAATTGGCCTTGGATGGAGTAAGGTCAGGAGGGTTACAAGAATGTATATCCCGAACCGATAGTCATGTTTCGTCATCAGCCCCCGTGAACTCGTATGTGGGGTGAGCACAAGCTTGAAGGGGTTGGATTCGACAACATATGGAGTCTTCGGCAACTTCATACCCTGACAACCCTTGTTCTCAGAGCTCGTGGATTTTATCTACGAAACTTTGGAGAGCTGGGGTCAAAGAGGGTTTTGATGTCCACAGAGGGGAGCATGTGGGCTTCTCATCCGGGACAGCAAGACAAATGGGCTGGTCTTCGACGTAGAGATAGAACCATCTAGACCTCCATGCTCCTCGAGAGAAAGGGCAGTTGAAGGGGATATATTCCGCCTTCATCCCATCTCAGAGGCGGAAGCTGCAACAACCAGAGACTCTATGGGATTCCATCCATCTGAGTTCGTAGAAATGTCTAAATAGATTTATGAAGGGTGAAACCCCAATGTATGCCTCGCAGAGGTGGGCGAAGATGCTAAGAAAGGCGATGGTGTTGGGGTTCAAATGGAGGAGGTGGATGTCGTAGAAGTTTAAAAGAAGAAGAAATTCGGAAGGAGGAGGCAGAAACCCACATCAAGCAAAACTCCTATACAAACTACTTGGCCAAGTGCCGGGTTAGGGTTTGTACCTCCTTCTGATCAGCGTAGAATTTTATTCCCCGTGAGTGTTCCTTCGATTTGAAGCGCCTTCAGCTCCTCAGTACCAACGTTGGATTTGTCCAAATCCATTGGATCAGTTGAGGTTGAAGATGGAGATGAAAAGGAAAAGCTTAGGCTTGGGATTGATTGAAGGTTGAAGGGGCGCAAGGAAATGAGGAATTGCTCGGGGGGAAGAATATAAAGAGAATCTCAAGATGGGGATTTATAGGTCGAGGCCAACGGTTCGTATTTCAAGGAAGAAAGAGAAACGGTTGCCACGATTTTCTCATATTTGTTTATGGTGGTTTTCTAGACTTTAATTCAAATTCATGGTGGACCGTTGTTTTTGGGTGGTGTTGTCTAAGGCTTCGTACCTTCTCGATAAGTCAAGGATGGTTAGGTAAGCACGGCAACATATATTCGAGAACTCTGTTTCGAGAGCACTATGAGTTCATTTGATTTGAAGTCGGGAGCTACTGTTAGGGTTATGGATAAGGCATGTCTCCTATCCTTGGGGTCACGAAGTATACGGATATGGCATACCCTTAGTATACGGGAAGGTTACCTTAACATTATGGAATTTGGCTTACAAGTAGGGAAATCGTATCATGAATAGAAGGTGTTAGAGTCCTATTCGGGGATGGTACGAACTCTATGACTCGTAGGCTAAAAGTACTCTCTGAGTTCTACTTGGGGACCAAGGCAGTCTGCGATATAAATACAAAACCCTTTAGGGGCTACGAGATCATCGAATCATAGCGTAAGCCACCGCCATAGAAGAGGCAATCCGGAGGACTCGAAGACAAATCATCGCCTGGATCTCGTCGAGTCGTTCTCGATCTAGGGATCTCGTCGGTACTCAGTACTTTCTGTTGTTCACTATTGTAATCTCTATGACTTCCATCATAATCCCATATAAACTGGAGTAGGGCTATTACCTTTCGAGGAGCCTGAACCAGTATAATCCTTGTCTTTGTGTGCTTGAACTCATTTCGTGTAGATCGTTGTACCAACGAACCCATACTCTACAAATACCATAGTCGCGGTCTACACCGTCGACAATGTCGGAAATGCTTCGCTTGAGGGGAGCCTTTAGATTGGTCCAATAGGGATGACCAGAGAGCTGAAGCCAGAGCCAACGAAGGCGAAGAGCGAAACCCGCCATCCTCAGATCGGCAATACGGTAACACCCTGAAAATTCGACCAGCGAAAATGAAACCCTAAAACGCGTAATTTCAAAAACTTTTAATCAAATTTGCATCATGCCAAATTTAATTGCCCTTTTATTTAGATCGTTATTTGCGGAGTTTAATTAACCGTGGTATAAAGAAGAATTAATTAGGTATAAACCCTAAAAGGAAATTAGTTCAATAAATAATTAAAATATAAATTGAAATAAAGTTTTAGATAAAGTTGGTAATAAATAAAATATCCTACATAGATGTCTTGAGCGAGTTTTCTATTTATTTTGGTTTGGGATAAATTCATACCGTTAATTAGGAAATTACATATACATATATACACACACACGACCCCTAAGCATAGGAATTATTTAAAAGGACTTAAATAAATATTGAATATTTAAACATTAATAAAATTAGGCAAATTCGCATTTGAATGCAAAATATTGTCATTCAAATACTTAGATGGGATATAAATTTAAATAGCAATTTATCCATTTTTTTAGAGGAGAAAACACTAGAAAATGAAAAAAACCCTGGCGGCACTGTACATTGCGCGTCAGGCGTTCGACGCAGGTCTAGCCCGGCCAAACGCCCAGCCGCCGCTGCCGCCACGCCATCCCATCGCTGCCCACCGCTGCTGCCGCCCCGCCTCGCGCCCCGCGCGCCGTCACCATCGCCGCACCGCCTCGAGCCCCACCCCGCTGCCGCGTCGCCGTCGTCATCCATCGCCGTGCGTCACCTCGAGCCCCGAGCCGCGCCGAGACCCGCGCCCGTCTCGTCGCCATCGTCGCCCTCCCCTTTGCCGCGCCGCCTCGGGCCCCGCGCACTTCCGCACCGTTGCCGTCGCGTTGCCGCGCGTCGCCATCGCCGCCTTGCGCCCCGTGCGCCGCGCGCCGTCACCGCGCCATCGCCATCGACATCGCCGTCGCGTCGCCGCTCGCCTCGAGCCCCGAGTGCCGTGCCGTCCTATCTGCCACCGCCGGCCACCCCTCCCCGCCCCTATAAAATCCCCCCTTCCCCCCTCCCTCTCCACCCCCATCTCCCCCACCCTCCCCTTCCCATTTTCCCCTCTCCACCGAGCCGCCGCCATGCGCCGGCGCCACCGCGTTGCGCCGTGCCGACGCCCCGCCATCGGGTAAGCCCCCCTCCTCCTTCCGTCGGCCGCCGCCTACAGAGAGAGAGACAGAGAGGAGAAGAGAGAAAAAAAAGAGAGGGAGAGACAGAGAGAGGCAGAGAGAGAGGGGGAAAAGAAAAGAAAAGGAAAAAAAGAAAAGAAAAGAAAAGAAAAGGGAAAAGAAAAGAAAAGAAAAAGGAAAAAGAAAAGAAAAGAAAAGAAAAGAGAAATTTAGGAAAAAGGAAAAAAATAATGATAGTTGGGGAATTAATCGTAGGGTATTTTTGGAAATACCTAGAAAATAGATTGAGGTTAGGGAATTAATTATAGACTATGAGGGGTTTATTTTATTTATTTATTTATTTATTTTGAGAATGATAGAAGGGTGCTAGAAATTGTGGGCTAATTATTATAGAGCAGATTTATTAGGAAATCGCGTTATTCAAAATAGGTAAAATACTTTAATCGACTAACGTCAATACTTTAGGACGAAATGGATTAAAATCGAAATAGTGCTATTTCGCAAATAATAGAATCGATAAAATTCGGCGCTCACGCTCGCTTTCTTAATTGGATTTTATTGGATTTTATTTGAATTCTAATTGAATTCAAATCAATTCTTTCACACATAATTCTAGATCCCGAGGGAGTTACGGTTCCGAACAAGAATCAAGATCCGCAGGACTACGAGCAAGACAAGTCATCACTAAACCTTGAGCATGTTGAACCGGTTGCAAATTTATTTTGGATTTAAAATAAAGTTTGCATGCTATATGAATATATGTGAATGCCCTACCTTGCTATATGTCATGCCCTTGATATCGATTATCCATGCAAATCCTTGTCATCCACAATATCGTATGTTTTTAGTCAATACTTGACAATGCTTAGCCATGTTACTTTAGAATCATGCATATTCATATTTATCAAAAAACTTTATGCTCAGGCAACTACCTTTGGGAAGGTGGTTGAGATGCGGCATCTGGAGACATGAGCGCCACATTGCCATGACATTGATGACACGGTTTGCGAAAGAAAAAATAAAACTATACAACTGTTTTCGACTGGGGCGGCTGGAGGACTTGGGTGGTGTCCAGCAAAGGCAAGTGTCGTCTCTGGTCAGTTAAGGACCAAGCCATGAAGCTAAGCATGAAACGACCCCCGTACAACCGTACTTCTCGAATGGTTATAGACCTAGCGGAGTAAATAGCCGAGCGGAGGCAGTATCCATGCATAGTGGTTTTCTTTGATGTGTATGAGAGGCGGGGGCCTATGGTGGGGTCGCCACCGGTAGGACCGCCATGTGTAAACCTAAACTTAATTATAACTTAATGCATGTGTAAGTTTTCCCTCCCCGGGAGCGCCAGAACTCCTCTCACTGCTAGAAACTTGTGACGCCTAGGGTGCATGAGGATGCAAGTTCATGAAGCAGGTACTGCCAATGTGAGGTTATTAAAATGCTTTGCCGTGACGCGTCTCATGTGTTGGGACGAGGCTCATGCGTTGGGCAATCGCGGAGTATGGGTAAAGTGTACATCCACTGCAGTGTGAGTAAATCAAATCTATTCGAATAGCCACGCTCACGGTTATTGAGCACCGGGATGTGTATTACACTTGGCTAGACTCTAAATCCTTAATCTGATTGGGATGGGATATTGCATGATGATTTTTATGCTGGTGGATCCGCTTCTCGGGAGACGAGAAGGGGTAGACCCCAGAAAACCATGACGACCCAATGGCGGGAAGCCATCCTTGGGACCACAATGGATGGTGGACAGAACCGTCATTGATTAATGAACTATGGTATAAAAATTCTATCAGTCTATGCTAGGTCTTAGGCTTGTGAAAAGATTTACAAAACTTGCTTTACGCAAAAGAACCTGAAGCCATTCCTTGAAATACCCACTATCATATTGTTGACGACGGATTTTGGTAATCGACTTGGAAAGGAAAGAGGAAACCGAAGCAGAGAGGAAGGATTGAGTTGGAGTCGGATTAGGCTTCGTATCGGACCCGGTAACCGTATCGGACTTGGGGAGTTTTGCTATAAAGGGCATATCGGCCGATACGGATTTGGTTTGGTCATGGGCCGATACGGGTTGTGAGTTGACAGCGTCGACGTGGGCTTGGTCTGGGCTCAAAGTAAGCTTCAAGGAAGTTGCCAAATAGAGATAGAGCTCGGTTTTAGGCAATTGTATCTTGTAAATTAGGTAGTTTAGATCTAATCTGTGGCTAGAGTCTGCCGCAAAGACTTGTTTGTTAGTTGTAGATAAGATCGTGCCCTACAAGGGTTCTGTTGTAACCTCGGGTATAAATATCCCGATAGTTTGTACATGTAAACACTCTCGAATCAATCACACAAAAACCAGTTCAATCTACTTTCGGCGCATCGCCAACCCTCGCAAGAGGTCTTCTTCGACGAGTTCTTGCTTCCCCGGAGCAGAGGTAAGAACTCGTCCCCGACGATCTACATCGTCGGGGCTAGCGTGTCGCTTTAGACACGTTAAGCCTCGATGATGTGATCGTCGATTATCATGTTTTGGATAGTTTTGACAGGTATCTCGATTAAGCCTTGCCAGCGGTTTACTCGCTTTAGGGTTTACTGCCGACGGTGGTTTAATTTGTATGCTTGGCTAGATTATTCAATGCATCTGTCATCCCCAAAAGCAATCGACGACTTGATTTTCTTTGCGTTAAGTCTCAATTCACACTTTGAGTTGCTATCGACCTTAGTCCTGTTTTGAGATCTAACACAAAGCCTGTTTTCGATTGTAATTAAGGATAGTACCGGGGTTTTAGCCGGTCTTATCTAATACATGTGATTATTTTATGTTCTTGCATGTGTTTGCCACTTATGCATGCGGATTGGTAAATATAAATACATTGATTACAAGATATTCTCAGGATCTCTCTGTGGTTGGTATATTTATATTGGCTGATTGGCTTGTATAGGTTTGCACTAGGGTATTAGCTAGTGCGTTTATCTTCATGCTACCCTCATCGGCCGATTCCAGTAATTTGCTATAAACATGATAACCTGGGCCGATGAGATTAAATCTACTTTATTAGTTCTATCTTATTATTACCCCGAGTAAGCCGATATAGGTTTGCCCTATCGGCTAGGCCTCCACGATGCAACATCGGCCTATCGGCTAGGCCTCCACGATGCAACATCGGACCTTGAGGAACGACCTGAGCACGGCTCAGCCAACAGCGCCGATGCCACCTCCATCGGCGCAACCAACAACGACCCTGCCGCTGGTCCTCACCAAGCAGGCGGGAGGAAGCCCTCAGCACATCACGGAGGAGCAGTACGCTCAATGGACCAAGGGGAAACAACCGGCGGTTGAACCGATGCAGCAAGTTCCTGTCCACCAGCCATCGGCCGGACAACCGCAAGCCCCGGCGTTCAATAGTCCTCCATCTCAAGCTGCATACAACGTGCCGCAAGGCTATCAGCAGTACACTGCAGGGCAGTACGGCGCGCAGAACCTGGATCACCACTATCAGCCGTACTCCCCCAGGCACTATCAAGCAGAGGGCCTCCAACAATCCTACCAGCAGGACCTCCCGCATCGGCCCGCAGGATACTGGGCTGACATGATAGCTGAAGTGATGCGAGATCAATTCGGCTTGAAGCCCAAAGAGAATTCTACAGTGTATCGGCACCCGTATCCTGAGGAATTTGACAGGGTTCCATTGCCGGGACGATACAAGATCCCGGATTTCTCCAAGTTTTCGGGACAGGACAACGTCTCGACATATGAGCATGTCAGCCGATTCTTAGCGCAGTGCGGGGAGGCATCGGCTGTCGAGGCGTTGAGGGTGAGGTTCTTCCCTCTGTCCTTATCAGGGTCTGCCTTCACATGGTTCTCTTCTTTGCCCTGCAATTCCATCAGAGGATGGATAGATTTGGAGAAACAGTTTCATAGATATTTCTACAACGGTGTACAAGAGATGAAACTGTCGGATTTGACTGCCATCAGGCAGCGAGTGGATGAATCGGTCCCTGAGTACATACAAAGGTTCAGAGATATACGCAACAGATGTTACAGTCTCAGTCTGACCGATTCCCAGTTAGCCGACCTGGCATTTCAGGGATTGCTAGGGCCGATACGCGAGAGGTTCTCTTCGCAGGAATTTGACAGCCTCGCTCAGTTGGCACAACGCGTATCGGCCCACGAGCAGCGATTCCAGGAGGCGAAGAAGTTCGCGAAAAAGGTTAACACTGTTTATCAGTACGCCTCCGACGATAAAGACGAAGAAGACGCGGATGTCGACCTAGCCGAGTGGGCCCGGATGAAGAAATCAACAACTTGCCAGTGGGCCAAGAAAGGGGATAAAGAGGATAAATATGATTTCGACATCAACAAGGCCGATAAGATATTTGACCTGCTGTTGCAAGAAAAGCAGATTCAACTGCCAGTAGGTCACGTATTGCCATCGGCTGAAGACATCAAGAAGAGGAGATATTGCAAGTGGCACAATTCCTATTCACACCATACGAATGAATGCAAGATCTTCCGGCAACAAATCCAATCGGCCATCGAGCAGGGCAGAATTAAGATCGATGACGCCAAGCGGCCGATGAAGATTGAAGGCCACCCGTTCCCAGTCAACATGGTGCGGGCGGACAGGGCCGATGGCGGTGGTCATCGGACTGGCAAGCGACCTCATCAGACCTCTGAGGGTCTGATCAGAAAATATCAGCGGAGGAGGGAAGAACAAGCTCAAGACCAAGCCGACCAAGACAACTCCTACGACCCACACTGGGAGTGCGAGTTTTTTCGCTTCTGCTGGAATGAAGGGATGAGGTTGCCATCTGTCCAGGAGTGCCCTGCATGCAGTAATGCAGAAGATTCTTATCAGGGCAGCTCGAGCAGACAAACGCATCGGCCGGCCAAGCAACGGAAATCCGTGCACGAAAGGCTGGGGCCGATGCACCAAGATCAAGACGATGAAGATGAGGAGCAAGTCCAGAACCCCCAATGGTGCCCAAGCGATGTATTCACCAAGACACAGAAACGGCGGGTTCAGAGGCTGAGGAGGAAAGAGCAAATCCAAGAGCAACGAGCTGAAATACCCCATCGGCCAACCAAGACCAGAAAAGAGTGGAGAATAAAATCCACGGTGGCCAGGGCCAATGAGGGTACCTCCAATACAGCTCAGGGCGGCTCAGCTTCAAAAGGTAAGAAAACGGCATCGGCGCCTGTTAACATGGTGTTTATATTGCCAGCAGAATACAGTGTGCAGGCGGCCGATGAAGCAATGGCTGATGAGGAACAAAGTTCAGCCAGGCTACGGTTGTCACCAGACCAAGCCACTTTCGACAAGCCAGTTGACGCCAGCTACAGACATCTACGGCCGTTGTACATCAAGGGATTCATCAATGGGCGGCCAATGACGAAGATGCTGGTTGATGGTGGCGCATCAGTCAATTTAATGCCATACACAACCTTCAGGAAGCTTGGAAAGGTACCTGAAGATCTTATCAAGACAAATATGGTATTAAAAGACTTCGGTGGCAACGCATCCGAGGCGAAAGGGGTTCTGAACGTGGAACTCACCGTGGGCAGTAAAACAATTCCCACCACCTTCTTCGTCTTTGATGGAAATGGTTCCTACAGCTTGTTGTTGGGACGAGATTGGATCCATGCTAATTGCTGTGTCCCTTCAACAATGCACCAATGCCTCATGCAATGGCAAGGGGACCAAGTCGAGATCGTGCAGGCCGATCGGTCAGTACATGTCGCCAGTGCCGATCTCGCAGTTTGGGAGATGGAGGGAATCGACTGCTTGTCCGGGCGAGTTTGGGACGCCGATTTCCTCAATGTAACCGATTGCGACATCGAGGCAATTGAAGACCAAGACCAGCGGTTACTTTAGCGAAGATGCACCATCCGCCGTTGATAATGACCTCTACACAGATGACGCGGTGGATGAGTTAGACGGCAAGTTGGGACAAGGTTTTACGTCGGCCGATGAATTGGAAGAAATTGACATAGGAATAGGTGATAGGCCTAGGCCGACGTATGTAAGCACTAATTTGCCAAAGGAATATAAGAATAATTTGATAGATCTTTTGAAAGAATTCAGAGATTGTTTTGCATGGGAATAGCATGAGATGCCTGGGTTAAGCCGATCGATTGTAGAACATCGGCTACCAATCAAACAAGGCTATCGGCCTTTTAAGCAAGCTCCTCGGAGGTTTAAGGCCGATATGCACGAAGCCATAAAAGCAGAGATCACAAGACTGTACGACGCCAACTTTATCAGGCCCTGCCGATACGCGGAGTGGGTCTCCAACATAGTTCCGGTATTGAAAAAGAACGGCAAGCTAAGGGTATGCATCGATTTCAGAGATCTGAATAAGGCGACACCCAAAGACGAGTACCCTATGCCGTTGGCCGATTTGCTAGTCGATGCTGCTTCCGGGCATAAGATCATTAGTTTCATGGACGGAAACGCGGGCTACAACCAGATCTTTATGGCTAAAGAGGACATTCATAAGACAGCCTTCAGGTGCCCAGGGGCAATCGGCCTGTATGAATGGGTCGTCATGACATTTGGTTTAAAGAATGCTGGAGCTACGTATCAGAGGGCTATGAATTATATTTTTCATGATCTTATCGGCTCTCTGATTGAAGTCTATATAGACGACGTCGTCGTAAAGTCGAGAGAACATGATATGCACTTGGCCGACTTACGCAAGGTACTAGAAAGGGCAAGGAAATATGGTTTGAAGTTGAACCCTAACAAATGTGCCTTTGGCGTATCGACCGGTCAGTTTTTGGGTTTCTTGGTCCATGAAAGGGGGATTGAAATCACACAGAAGAACATCGATGCCATCAAGAAAATCAAGCCTCCAGAAAACAAGACCAAGTTACAGTCTCTGCTTGGCAAGATTAACTTCGTCCGGCGTTTTATATCAAATTTGTCAGGCCGTATAGAGCCATTCACTCCACTGTTGAAGATAAAGGACGACGAAGAGTTCATATGGGGTGACAAGCAACAGAAAGCGCTGGACGATATCAAAGAATATTTAACTTCTCCGCCGGTTTTAATTCCTCCACAAAAAGGAGTCCCGTTCAAATTGTACTTGTCAGCCGATGAGAAATCCATCGGCTCAGTCCTGGTTCAAGATGTTAACGGCAAGGAAAGAGCTATTTTTTATCTCAGCAGGAGAATGTTAGATGCTGAGACAAGGTACACACCGGTCGAGAAATTATGCCTTTGTTTATATTTTTCATGTACTAAATTGAGGCATTACCTGCTTTCCAACGAGTGCATAGTGGTAAGCAAGGCCGATGTGATGAAATACATGCTATCGGCCCCTGTGTTGAAAGGACGAGTTGGGAAGTGGATCTTTGCTTTAACAGAGTTTGATCTTCGATATGAATCGGCCAAAGCGATTAAAGGACAAGCCCTGGCCGATTTCATTGTTCAACATAGAGATGACTCAGTTGCATATGCAGACATTGTGCCGTGGACGTTATATTTCGATGGATCCGTCTGCAGACACGGTTGCGGTATCGGCCTAGTCATCATATCCCCTCGGGGGGCAAGTTTCGAGTTCGCGTTCACTATCAAGCCTTATTATACCAACAATCAAGCAGAATATGAAGCGGTGCTTAAAGGCTTGCAGTTGTTACAAGAAGTCGAGGCCGATGCCGTGGAAATCATTGGTGATTCACAGCTAGTAATTAATCAACTTTCTGGGGAGTATGAGTGCAGAGACGATATTCTCAAAGTCTATAATGAGGAGTGCACAGAGTTATTACACGGTTTCCGGATCGTAACGATGAGGCACATACCCAGGAAGCAGAATTTCGAAGCCAATGATTTAGCTCAGGGGGCATCGGGATACAGGCCGATGGCTAAAGACATTCCAATTCAGATTGCCCTCGTGCACGCCGATGATTGGAGGTTTGATATCATTGAGTATTTGAGAAACCCTTCCCAATCGGCGTCACGAAGAATGAAATATAAAGTTTTACACTATGTCTTATTGGACGATAACCTATATTATCGGACGGTTGATGGGGTCCTACTCAAATGCCTAGGTCCTGAGGAGGCTAAGACCGTTATGGGCGAAGTGCATGAAGGGATTTGTGGCACCCATCAATCGGCCCATAAAATGAAATGGTTGATGAAGCGCGTCGGATATTTTTGGCCAACCATGCTAGAAGATTGCTTCAAGTATTATAAAGGATGTCAGGATTGTCAGAAATTTGGAGCAATTCAGAGAGCACCGGCATCGGTTATGCATCCAATCATAAAGCCGTGGCCGTTTCGAGGATGGGGAATAAATATGATCGGCCAAATTAACCCACCATCAAGTAAGGGGCACAAGTATATATTAGTGGCTACAGATTACTTCACAAAGTGGGTTGAGGCCGTTCCTCTCAAGAAGGTTGATTCCAAAGATGCTATTCAGTTCGTCAAGGAGCATATCATATATCGGTTTGGGTTACCTCAGACAATAACTACAGATCAGGGATCAATCTTCGTGTCCGACGAGTTCGTCCAATTTGCTGACAGCATGGGCATCAGATTGCTCAACTCTTCCCCTTATTACGCGCAGGCTAATGGGCAGGCAGAGGCTTCCAACAAGACTTTAATCAAGTTAATCAAGAGGAAAATTGACGAACAGCCGAGGCAATGGCATACAACGCTGGCCGATTCCCTTTGGGCGTATCGGATGGCTTGCCATGGTGCAATTCAAGTACCTCCCTATCAACTGGTCTACGGGCATGAAGCTGTACTGCCGTGGGAAACCGCCATCGGCTCAAGAAGGATTGCTTTGCAAGACGACTTGACGGCCGATGAGTACCATAATCTTATGGTTGATGAATTGGACGATTTGGCACATGTTCGATTACGGGCCTTGGAGAAAATCAAGCGTGATAAAGATAGAGTGGCCCGTCATTATAATAAAAAAGTCGTTGCCAAATCGTTCGAGGAAGGAGACCTTGTGTGGAAGTTGATAATGCCGATTGGCTCCAGAGATAATAAATTCGGCAAATGTTCGCCTAATTGGGAAGGCCCCTTTCAAATTCATCGATGTGTTCCTCACAATGCCTATCTGCTCAAGGGATTAGAGGGCGAGATTTATGGACGAGCTCTCAATGGCAAATACTTGAAACGGTATTATCCCAGTATCTGGATTGACTCATGATCGGCCCTCTAGCCGATTTATGATAACAGCCGATGTAGTCAAACATCGTCTCTAGATGGCCGATAAATACTATCGCCCTTAGTTCAAATTTCAGAATATGAGCCCTCATCTTCAAAAATTTGGGGGGCATCTATATATACAGGAGTTTTCAGATTGCATCTCAAGGATTTTTCAGATTAGCGATTGACTTCGGCTCTCTGGCCGATGAGATTGTTTGTATACAGGAATTTTCAGAACGGAATTTTTTTCGAGGATTTTTCAGTTGGAATTTTTCAAGGATTTTATACGGGAATTTTCAAGGATCTTTCAGTATGGTGATTGACTTCGGCTATCTGGCTGATGAGATTGCGTATAATCAGATTGTTCATGTTGAAGACATATATGTCTGGAATTTTCAAAACGAATTCGGCTGTACGGCCGATAAAGGGTAAGAGGATTTCAGAATCAATAAATTAGGCTGGAATTATCAGAACAGATTCGGCTGCATGGCCGATGAAGTGTATGGTTATACATTATAGAAGTAACATATGCTACATCACCCTATGAAGTCTGCAATAGCAGCAATGGCTTTACGACGGATTTGCTCAACATCTTCGATAGCCTGGGCATCATCGGCCATCGTCCCTGGGATTGGTTTCAGTGACTTGCTTAAGGTCGCGAGGTACTTGGCCGATGCCTTGAGCTTTGCCGTCTGATCTTCTATGATCTTGGGTGATGCAGCTATCCCGGCTTCGACTTCCTGGATTTCTTGGCGTGTAGTGGCCAGCTTCGATTCTAGCTCTGCCTCGAGGCGACGGAGTTCTTCAAGCCTATTTTTCAGCACAATCGGCTCCACCGCTAGCTCGTCCAGCCTGGTCTTATCGGCATTCACTTGAGCTTTGCTAGCGGACAGGGCCGATTCCAGTTGTTCGCGCTGCCGTCGCTCTGCAAGTCTTTCCTTTGCTCTGAAAAGCTTGAATCGGTATTGTTCCAGGAAGATGGCCGGCGTAAGGATTTCCATCAGGTCCTCGGGCAGTTCGTCTTGGATTTCTTGTACCCTGACTCTGATGGAGGAGCAGTCTTCTACCAAACACTCCAGCGAGGCTTCTAGCCGATTCCCAATATCGGTCAGCCGATTCTTCAGATCATCAGAGATTGGTGCTTTGGCTGTGCTGGGCAGCTCCTTGTCCTCATCATCCAGGAACTGGCCGATATCGAAGGAGAACATGTCGGCTAGGTTCTGCAAACATCAACATGGGTCGAGGTTAGCCTTGTTAGTCAGGAATCGGCAGAAAGAGGATCAGGGTAATCATGGTTACCTGTGTTGGAGCGTTGGTGGTGCCTACATCGGCCTTCCTTTGCTTTGTCGACATAACAGGCGAGGGGGCTGGCCGATGTGGCGAAGGTGATGAAGCCCTAGGCTGAAAAGCAGGAAATTGGTGAATAGGGTTATATGATTAGAGAAATAATGCTAAAATCAACTCTTACCGAGACAGTCGGAGAGGGTGGTGGAGAAGGAGAAGGGGTTCTCAATCGTGCCTTGGCTCGTTCGCGTCGTTGTAAAGTTGTTTTCTTGGATCTTGGCATAGGGGCCGATTGAGTTCTCTCCTTCAACACAGATGACACCGTGGCCTGAAAAGGATATGAGGTTAAAATATGACAGTACAAAAGGATTATGTAAACACAGAGAAGGGACTTTATTGACCTTGCGAACTGCATGTCTGGTCCTTCTTGGTTGCGGGGCATCATCTTGGTCATCGGCCGGTGGGATCTCCGTGGCTTCGGCCGATGGCTCCTGGGTGGTTTCGACCGGTGGGTATTCTTCTTCGTGTGCATCGGTCGCTGCTGCATCGACTTCCTCCTCCATCACTTGTTCTTCCAGGAATTCTTCCAAGGAGGGGTCTAGCTCTTCAGCATCGGCCTGGTCATCGGTTTTGGCCTTCTTGCTGGTTTTCTGTGATTTGCCTTTGGCCGGCGCCTTCCTCTTGGGGTTTTCTTTAAGCATCGGACCTTGGAGAAGTGATGCTACCTTTGGGGCAGTAAGGCCGATGATAGACTCCAGCATGGTTGACCCCGAGGGAGCTACGGCTTGAGCATAGAAGATCTTCTGTCCGCTGTTGCTCACAGATGGAATCGGCTCATCCGGGACTTGAGGGCTGATGCCTTGGATAAGTTCTGTCACATAGAACCTGGCCGATTGATGAAAGATGTGAGCAGCCCACTCTTGCCACCAAGTTTGGAAGTTAATATGCACGAAGGCGTTCAGATGCAGCCGATCACAGTCACCAAGATTGGGGAGCTCGATTTCCATGGCTTTGTTCATGATCAGGGCCGATGGGACTGTGCCTCTGCTCTCTAGGAGCTTATGGAGATACAAGCTGATGGGAAGTTGTCCGAGCCCGCATTGTCTAGCAGCTGTCATTGGGGTGTAAAACTCATAAGACAAGCTGGTACTCCTTCCCTGAAAGACGCCTACTGGGAGCAGGCATGGAGTGAGGCCGATCATGAATAACTCCCTTGATTCCAGGTCATCATTTATTAAGCTCAGTTGCAGATCATCTGGAAGCTCGAAGTCTCGGTCCGATGTATAGACAAACATATCCATCTTGGCTGATGGGGGGCCGGTGAAGAAGCGGATGAACCATGTAGCCATGTCATCGGCCGATTGATCTGCGCCGGGATAGATGGAGGCTGCTTCCCCGTAAGACATGCATCTTCTGTCCCTGGGGTCTTCGTGATCGGCATATTTGGACGGAAAGCGAGAATCTGATAGAGGTGGCCGATCAACCATGGTGTTGGTGTATATGGTTAGCCAGAGTTGAACGAACCACCATGGTCCTCCATGAGCCACAGTCTATTTTAGCATCAAGTCCTGTGTGGAAGCATGGAATAGCCGATATGTAGCTCCTAGAAGGTATCGGCCCAAGGGGATTTGTTTTTTGTCGACCAAGGCTTGAGCTAAGTGTTGACAGTTTGTAGTGGGGCCACAGGTCGATCCGCAAAAGACAAATCTCTCCAACCACAATGTCAGGAAAGCTACGTGTTCTCGCTCTGAGACCGATCCTTGTTCCATGTGTTCAGAGATATATCCGGACCAGCCTCCGATTTTCTTGGTCTTCAACTTGTGGCTGCTGTTCACCAGGAGGCTGAAGGGGTTGATCTCAGAGCTGATATCCAATCCTGTGAGTACCTTGATATCTATGAGGGTTGGGGTCATCGGACCTTGCTTGAACATGAAGGCGTTCAAAGTACTCGACAAGAAATAGCTGGCAGCTGACATTAGCGGCTCATTCTTCTTGGTATCGGCCAGGGACAGAGTTATGCATTGGCCGATTCCAATCTCGTCCCAGTGGACCTGTTTGACGGCAGCGATTCTTTTGTGCCAGGTCCTATATCCATTTAGCTTTGATGGCCATGACCTAAAAGTGTGCTTCCACGCCGAGACAGTGGGTTTGGCTTGCCTGAAAGGGATTCTGTCTGTTTCGGCGTTGATGAGCCAGGTTGGGTCGCAGTCGCCCATGGGGCCCAAGAGGAAGCGATGGGACTTATCGTCGGTGGGAATCAAGATTTGGTTCTTGAAGACCTAAAACGTGAGAACGACGATGAAAATTTAAGGTCTGAAGGGGGCAGAAAGTAAAGACCTAATTTGGAGAAATCGGCGGAAAAGGTAATAATGCGGACTTTGAAGGAATTGACTCACCGCAGGGATCTCGGAGGCATAGAACGGGGCGGAGGCCATCGTTGTCGTTGGAGGGGTCGCTGTGAAAGGGGTCGATGTTGACGAGACGCCGAGAGGTCGCCGGAATTGAAGAACACGAGGGGTTTGTCGAATCGGCGGCGAGAGGGTTCGAATATGGATCTGTGCGGTTTTCAGGTTAGACCTAGCAAAAAGTCGATGAGTTCTCTGGAGCTAATTCCGCCACATTATATAATGAAGCGGAATTGGGGGGCATGTGTTGACGACGGATTTTGGTAATCGACTTGGAAAGGAAAGAGGAAACCGAAGCAGAGAGGAAGGATTGAGTTGGAGTCGGACCAGGCTTCGTATCGGACCCGGTAACCGTATCGGACTTGGGGAGTTTTGCTATAAAGGGCATATCGGCCGATACGGATTTGGTTTGGTCATGGGCCGATACGGGTTGTGAGTTGACAGCGTCGACGTGGGCTTGGTCTGGGCTCAAAGTAAGCTTCAAGGAAGTTGCCAAATAGAGATAGAGCTCGGTTTTAGGCAATTGTATCTTGTAAATTAGGTAGTTTAGATCTAATCTGTGGCTAGAGTCTGCCGCAAAGACTTGTTTGTTAGTTGTAGATAAGATCGTGCCCTACAAGGGTTCTGTTGTAACCTCGGGTATAAATATCCCGATAGTTTGTACATGTAAACACTCTCGAATCAATCACACAAAAACCAGTTCAATCTACTTTCGGCGCATCGCCAACCCTCGCAAGAGGTCTTCTTCGACGAGTTCTTGCTTTCCCGGAGCAGAGGTAAGAACTCGTCCCCGACGATCTACATCGTCGGGGCTAGCGTGTCGCTTTAGACACGTTAAGCCTCGATGATGTGATCGTCGATTATCATGTTTTGGATAGTTTTGACAGGTATCTCGATTAAGCCTTGCCAGCGGTTTACTCGCTTTAGGGTTTACTGCCGACGGTGGTTTAATTTGTATGCTTGGCTAGATTATTCAATGCATCTGTCATCCCCAAAAGCAATCGACGACTTGATTTTCTTTGCGTTAAGTCTCAATTCACACTTTGAGTTGCTATCGACCTTAGTCCTGTTTTGAGATCTAACACAAAGCCTGTTTTCGATTGTAATTAAGGATAGTACCGGGGTTTTAGCCGGTCTTATCTAATACATGTGATTATTTTATGTTCTTGCATGTGTTTGCCACTTATGCATGCGGATTGGTAAATATAAATACATTGATTACAAGATATTCTCAGGATCTCTCTGTGGTTGGTATATTTATATTGGCTGATTGGCTTGTATAGGTTTGCACTAGGGTATTAGCTAGTGCGTTTATCTTCATGCTACCCTCATCAGTCGATTCCAGTAATTTGCTATAAACATGATAACCTGGGCCGATGAGATTAAATCTACTTTATTAGTTCTATCTTATTATTACCCCGAGTAAGCCGATATAGGTTTGCCCTATCGGCTAGGCCTCCACGATGCAACATCGGCCTATCGGCCGATCGGCCATCGGTTCTCACATGTTTTATTTGTTTAATCTTGTTGATTGCAGATCAAATCAACTGGCACGCTCTACTTAAGACTAGGCAAGCCATTTGGACCTGCACTGGAGTTAAGCAGATCTCCCAGGCCGCCGTGGTAACGCGGAACCCGTTTGGTTGCTGGACGGGTCGAAATTCTGCGCCAACACATATGCATTGTTGTTGTGGTGGCTTGCTGAGTACGGTTGGTACTCACCCTTGCAATTTACAACTCAACCAGAAGTCGGAGATGACGCTTCAGAGGATCCATATGCATACTACCAGGAGGTTGCTGTTGACGATGGCGCTCAGTAGGTCTTAGATTCGGTCGTTGCCTGTAGCAATGGCGTCGCCGCCGCCTTTAATCCGCTGTCTTATTTATTTATGCTTTTGGATGTATTTCGGACCATTTGGCCCCTTGTTCTAAGACTATGCCTTCGGGCCTATTGTTGTAATAATTCGTACTAGACGCTTGTGTATGCGCACTTGGTATTTCAATTATGAGTTCGTGTGTACCAGACTATTTGATCCAGGGAAATGGTACAGTTTCCACGAATGATTCCTGTTGTGAAAACAAGGGTCGACAAATACCTAGCACGCCAAAAGCTCTGGGGCAGGAAACGTTCGTCCAAGAGACAATGCACCGCCCCCCTTGGATCGTGTCCGTGCCCGTCCACATGAAAGCTCGGCATTTCTTGTCTATGGCCTTGATGACCCAGCCCAACAGCCCAACCGCCATGGACGCGTGGACTGGAATAGAGGAGAGCACGGACTACACCAGTATAGAGTGACCAGCCAAGGTGGTGACCCGACCCTTCTAGGACGGAAGTCGGCGACTGACCTTGTCCACGAGGGGCTGCAGGGCCGCTTTTTGAAGCTTGCAGACCGACAGTGGTATGCCGAGGTAGGTGGAAGGGAACTCAGAGATGGAGCAGGGGAAGGAGCTTTGGACTAGCTCGAGATCCTCGATCAAGCAACGAATCGGAGTGATTGAGCATTTGGTAAAGTTGGTGCGAAGCCCGGAGGCCGTCCCAAAGGTAGAAAGGATGTCTCGAATGAACTCCAGGTCCTGCCGCACGGGGGAGAGAAAGAGGACCAGATCATTGGCATAGAGAGAAGCATGATGTCGGATAGCACTGTCATTGAGGGGAAGAAACCCGCCTGCATCTAAAGCCTTGCGGATCAACGCATTGAGCACCTCCATGACAAGGAGGAAGAGCATGGGCGAAAGAGGATCGCCTTGCTGAAGCCCCCTTTGGTGGAAGAAGCGGGGGCCCGGCACGCCGTTGACCAACACCCGGGAGGAGGAGCAACTAAGGATCAGAGAAATCTAGTCATGCCAATGGCGGTTGAAACCAATGTGGGTGAGCACATCGAGAAGAAATGGCCAACTGACCATGTCAAAGGCCTTCGCAATATCCACCTTGAGGAGCAGACGCGGCGTGCACCTGGCATGGAGAGCCCTGGCAGCAAGCTGGACGTAGCGAAATTTGTCGTGGAGAGAGCAGCCCTTAATGAAGGCACTCTGATTGACCGCCTATTGATGCGAAAACACGGCGGCCTGGGAGTTTTGCTTTGCTCTACTGCAAGTCCAAAACTTTCGTCGGGTTCACCTTATCCCTTCAAATCTGCCTCGGATTTAACTATCGTTGGCATATCTTTACCAAATTTTGCTGTTAACACATGCCCCCCAATACTGGAGTATAAATTAATATGCTGCGGAATTATCTCTTAGATCCACAAAAACCTAGGGTTTCTATATCTTGACCGTTACCAGCCCCGCGGTTTCGATCCCAGACTTCACGCCGTTACTTTCTCCTCAACGCTAACTGACACCCAAACTGCGCAAGCTCCCTCTTCTTCTCCGGCGACCTCGTCGACGACGCAAGCTTCCCGATGGCGACCCCGTTGATCCCTTGGCGCTTCTTCTCCTTCAAGCTCAATGTCCACCATCACTGACATCCCGATGGTCAGTTCCTCTCAACTTTATGCTTCATTGTCTTAGCCTAGGTTAGTTCCCCTTCTTCAACAAATCTTTTGATTTCCCCTATTTTTCTTCAATTGTAGCACTTGAAACACCAAATTGCCATCCCTGTTCTCAAAGAACCATCCCATTATTTCCTTGGGCTGATGGGCGATGCAAACCCATGCTACCTCATCAATGCTAAGACTAATAGAATCCCCTATAGACAAACAAAGCCCAATTTGACCGATTGGCAAACAGTTTTTAGATGCTGGCCCTCGAACTTGGATGGATGGAGAACTTGGTACAAGAGGATATCGGTTTCTAAGCAAGCTATGTGGGAAGAAGTAGGAATAGCCCAGTGCTTAGCCTTAGCCTTATCCTTAGCCGATATGAAAAAGGACGAACCGATGTTGTCATTGGCTTCCTATTTCTGATCTGATACCATAAATGCCTTCATGTTTTGCCAAGGACCGATGACACCCACCTTGCTTGATATGAAGATGCTTACTGGCTTGGACATCATCTCATCGGCTAACCCCTTCACCTTGAAAATCAAATGTGAGCACAAGCTATCAACCAAGAATGTAGGCCGCTGGTCAGGTTATATATCCAAGCACATCGGCATAGGCCTTGTTACAGACAGAGAACATGTAGCCTTCCTCAACCTTTGGCTAGAGATCAACCTGTGGTCCGACAGCAAATATGTAGCACTTGGCTCAGGCTTTAGTGGAAAAGAATTCCTTCCCCTTGGGCAAATATCTGCTTGGAGTTGTATATCAAATGTTAAGTCAGACAACAGCTAAACTCTTAACAGGAACCTGTCGGCTATGGAGGTCCTTGGTGGTTCCTACATCTTTGGTTAAACCTATACACCATCAATGTTCCTGAGAGAACCCCTCTGTATTCATCAAGCTTTCCATCGGACCACTCCGATGATGAAGAAGCCAGCACCCGCCGATGTATGTCCTTTGGTGAAGCAGCATCGGCCTACCGAGGATCAGGGCCATCGACTGAAACCTTCCAAATGTGGTTTGATCAATTTTACAATGGTTTCTCGAAGAATCCAAGGGTCTGGTTCCCCTACAATAGTTTTACAGACTATGAGCTTCTAGCCGATCTGAGGCTCAATAATCTAAATGATGCAACAGACCCAAGCTCAAGGGACAACTTTGTTTCGGCCATCTCACCATGCATCCTCCCAATAGGAATATCTCAAGGCTGAAATATCTAAGTTTCATATGAATTTTATCATCCAATGTCAGCTACAAGACAATTGGGCTTAGGTCAACTCCCCATCGGCTTGTATTTTCCAAGGAAAATCCAAACTAGAGGTGTTGTTACATCGGCTCTCCAAATGGATAGAATCTTGAACATTGAGGGCCATGTGCTTGGATCCTTAAACCATGTCAACATCCACCTCTTGCGCAGCCAACTCTTTGATCGATGGTGGAGTGAGTGGAAAAAACATATGTTCCATCTATCGGCTAGCTTCTACCTGACCACAGTTATTCCATCCATTAGCCCTTAGGTAAATCACTTTCTTTCCTGTCAATCAACTTCCAAATTTTGCCTTTAAAATCATATAACGTTCTTTTTGCAGGCTCCCAGCATTTCTCCTTCGAGCAAAAGCCTAAGTGGCCAGCCGATTGTCTATGCACCGGCCTTGATGCCATCAGGAGACTTGGCTCCATCAATCACCGACTTCGCTGCTCCCACAGTGGCATCTCTGCTACAAGGCCAAATCAGAGAACCAATCTCCAAAGCTGCTGGGAAACACAAGCAACTAGCCATCAAGAAGTTGTCAAAGAAACCAAAATCCTCAACTCGTAAGAAATCAGCCGATACCACTCCTCCTACCGATTCTGATGTTGAAGAATATTTGAATGAAGCAGTTATGGACGAGGAAATTGATGAAGCTGCTGTCGATCTTAGTGATGACGAAACCCATGATGCAGCTGATTCAAAGCCAGCCAATGCAACCCCTGAGAAATCACCGGCCAAAACCAATATCTAGGCTTCACCTCAACCATGTCAAAGCAGAATGGTTCGTAAGGTCAAGGTAAGATACAAATCATCTCATACTTGATTTCCCCCAATATGCTACTAATACTTGTTTTTTTGTAGCCCAAAATCGTATCGGCTCTTGCTAAGGAAAAAAGCTTCCCAATGCTCCCCTTGTCTCCAAGTCCTCAAACTTCTCCAACCGCATCAGTAACTTTCCAAAACCCTTTAAGCTTTCAATACCAGCCGATATAAAAACACCTAACACTTATTCTTTTTCAACCAAGAGCTCCATCAGCTTCTCCCCATCGGCCAAGTGATCATGCACCTTCGACTGCTGATAGCCACCATGGGAAAGAACAACAAACAACTACTGCTACGCCGATAGCCAAGGTAAACCTATCAACACCCATCATTTATCGGCTCAACCTTATTTACTTCTAATCATCAACCTCATTTTGCATAATCTAGCCGATATGTTTTCTTTTACATAAGGCAATTCTTGGATGGAGAAGATGAAGAAACAACAAGCAAAGCTAAATCTCCAATTTCAGATGATCTGAGAGCAAGGCTTCTGGATATAGCCGATCGGCTTGGATCCTCTTTAGATGCCTTAGTTGCCAACTGTGGGCCGATCAGGGAACGCTTTCGAGAAATACAAAATGCCATACTCCCTTTGTCTCAAAATAAACCACCTAGGTTGAGATGAGACATAATCTAGTATAATAAAAGTGGATAGAGGCATATCCAGATTCGTTGTACTAAGATGCGTTACATTCTGTCTTAAATTGGTTTATTTTGGAATGAAGAGAGTAAAAAAAGAAAAAAAAGGAAAAACACCATACAAAACGCTAGGGCCCAGCTAAAAAACAAGTGATCAACCGTCTCAGTTTCTCGACAGAGCTTGCAATTTGGCTCTTTTAGCTAGAGATTACGAAGGACTCTAAAAAAGTCAATTTTATCCTAATATTTCTACAACCACTCTAATAGTAGAAGAAGTACTAGGTGGAATTGAAATGGATGATGATTATAATTGGTTGAAATGTTCATGATTGGTTGAGTGAGAAACTAGATGGAGAAATTAAATGGATGATGATTGTGATTGGTTAAAATGAATGACTAGGTGAGGAAGTTGTTATATTTTGAAACAAATTTTGAGTGCTAAAAATTGATACTCTCTCAGTCCCAAAATAAAACATCCTGTAATAGCCTGATTTATTTTAAGACGAATGAAGTATATATTTTAAAACAAAGAAAGTAACGAACAAGACACAAAACACATGATAATATCTAGAGAATTGAAGATAAAAGCACACATCTGCAAAAACCCAACTGAGATATTACAAAACTGGTTTTAATTCAAAAGGCGCTCAGGTTTCCATACAATTATAATAATAATATGTATTCCCTTTTGTTTTAAAATATAAGACATCTGTAAGTTGACTAATAACTGCACTAATATATATTTAGTATCGTGCATATCATATCATTATGTTTTATATTTGCAAGTAATATTTGAGATGAATTCTGGCTTAAATCAAACTGTGGTCTCGAAGTAAATTGCTGAGTTAGTCTAGAAAATTTGGAACCTTCACGGTAAGATATGGTGGCCGATTTATCCATTACTAAAAAAAAATTCAAGAAATATCATTGACAAATGTCCAATTTCAAAAAATGTCATCAACGAGTACAAGTTCTATGAAATATCGTCATACAAATGACTTTGTTCTAAAAATATCATTACAATTAGAGCTCCGTTAACGGCCCTCCGTTAAGTGCTATAGAATGCCATTAAGTGTTATAGGACAAATAGTGTATTTAATGACGCGGGATGAACAGAACCCTAACGACGATGACATATCTGAAAAAGAATCGTCGTTTGTATAATGATATTTTATGGATTTCGTACTCGTCGATAGTATTTCTTGAATTTGAGTATTTATCAATGGCATTTGTTATATTTTCTCTTACTAAGGGAAGAGTCCTCGACTGCAAAACTCGTTTGGTACTATTTCCTGCACTCCACCGATTCGTCTATATATTTCCAACTTTTGTCATCGTCAGTAAAAAGAATAGCATATTCAATTGCTATTTGCCAACGAAGTTCTGCCCCCGTTTCCACCAGTTTCATGTTCTTGATGATTTCCTGCAGGATGGGATACTCCTGGAGATAACTACAAACAGACCACTGGTCAGTCATCTATAGCTTCTAACAGCCTTCGGGAAATGTTGTGCCAATGTAACTGCACACGACATGCAAGAACGAAATCAAACATTTTAGTTTTCAGCCATAAGAGTTTCAGATTTGATAATATTAATTGTCTGTAAGCAGCTGTAAGCACCAGATAATATATACTCCCTGGGGTCATAAATGCTTACGGTAATATTTGTCCAACTTTTAGAACTTTAACAATCAATACTTTCTTAAATACTTACTTTAAAAAGTGGTATGTATAGATTCACCTTGAAAAATACTAGTATAATATCATAAACTTCTTAAATTCTATATATAAACTTAATTTAGTATGAATATTAATGGTTGAAGTCTTAAAAGTTAATGGTTGAAGTCTTAAAAGTTTGACGAAATCATGGTTCTAAACATCAAATATTTATGAAGGGAGAAATATATTTATGAAGGGAGAAAGTAATTGTTTTCAAGCACTAGATAATATTGCCATTTTAGTTCTGATATTATCTTAGATATTAAAAAAATTCCATTTGGCCTTAAGGTCTTGTTCTTTTTGCTTAGGAAGTATGAATTACTGAGGACATGCTCCCAAACTTCTAAAATAGTACGATTACTCTCAAAATTTTCAATTAGCATTTCTTAGAAAAACTTATTATATCTAACTAATCAACATTTTAATACAAACTTAGGTTAAAATGTTTAATGTGTGTCTCCATCAGCATTGTGGATTATCTATGGTATTATTGGTGCACTAGCAGATACTGACATATGGGCCCGAACCTACATGCCATACGAAGTATGAATTAATGAGGACATGCTTCGAAACTCCTAAAATGGTACTATTACTCTCAAAATTTTCGATTAGCATTTCTTAGAAAATTATTATATCTAACTAATTAACATTTTAATACAAACTTAGACTAAAATGTCTAATGTGTCTTCACCAGCAGTACAGATTATCTATGATATTGTTGGTGTACTAGCAGATACTAACATGTGAGTCAGAACCTATATGCCAGCTAGACAGCTAGCTACTGTAACTGTGTCAACGGTACTATAGAGGATCTGCATTCCTGTAACACTAGCAGATACTGACATGTGAGCTAGAACCTATATACCAGCTAGACAGTTAGCTACTGTAACTGTGTCAACAGTACTATAGAGGATCTGCATTCCTGTAACACTAGCAGATACTGACATGTGAGCTAGAACCTATATACCAGCTAGACAGTTAGCTACTGTAACTGTGTCAACAGTACTATAGAGGATCTGCATTTCTGTAACACTAGCAGATACTGACATGTGAGCTAGAACCTATATACCAGCTAGACAGTTAGCTACTGTAATTGTGTCAACAGTACTGCAGAGGATCTGTATTCTGTAACCTTAAACCCTAACTTCTTTTATTTTTGTTTTTGGCGCGGTTGGAAATTCCCGTGCGCGGGGTTCTCTCCTCCGTTCCGCGCCTTTTCGCGCGACGCCGCCGCCGTCCCCTTCTGCCGACCTTCCCCGACCGGCCGCAGCAGATCCGACGGCCGCCCTCCCCGACGTCGTCCACCGCCCTTCCCGATCTTCCTGCTGCCACGCAGGTCCGGAGACGCCATCCCCGACGTCCACAGCTAGCAGCTCCGCGCGGCGGCCCTCCCCGACGTCGTACGCGACCTCCGAGCTGCCGCCGGCCGTCGTCTGGTGCCGTCCTCCCGACCTCCTCCGCAGCATCTTCCGCTGCGCCGCTATCCCCGACATCGTCCGCGACCTCCTAGCTTCCGCCGGCCGTCGTACGTCCGGCGCGGCCCTCCTCGATCTCCCCCCGAGCATCTCCGGCGACTTCCCCCCGCTGCCACGCCGCCGGCCATCCAGATCAGGTGAGGCGGTGAGGCCTCGCTGCTCCACTTCCTTTTTCTGTTTGCGTTTTTTTACAAAGGTTATGAATCTTTCCGCTGAAAGAATAATGAGTAGAAAATCAGCACGACCAAGTTTTGGTAACATGACTATATGACCAAGTCTTGGTCACCAAGATGATGTGAGGTATGCAGACATAGCAAGCAGAAGTACAGTTAACATGACTATATGATCTATCCACTAATGTGTTTTTATTTCCTGACTATATGATCAGCAGTAAAATGGTTACATTTTCAATAATCAAGCTGAGAGAATTGAGTTCCTTCTTTATTGGTGGTCAGGAGATGTTGGTCCTAGTTTAATTTTTAACTGGAGGATCACTGATGTTCTTTTCAGTAAGATGAAGCCTGGTCTACTTATCCGACTCATGAAGGTCCAATCAGATGTTTGTTGCATTCACTTCATGCCATGACTTAATTCCCAGCCGAATAATTCTTTAGCTACTTGTTTTTTTAGTTAGAATGGCATTGTGTTTCAAATTCTAATTGCATAAGCAAGTTGATACACTGTTGTAGCCCCGAAAATTTGTGAGAACTCAATGCACTGTTGTCCAATAAATATTCTGGTAAAGGTTGTGCATGCTGAAAAGGTATGTAGTATTTGTTACTTCTTGTATCTTGTAGTTATGTAGATTGATAATGGCAAAGATTTTTGGCAGTGTGTTAGGAACAAAAAGGAATTGTGCTATTGGGCTGAGATATTTAGATTGGGAAATTCTTGTAAAAAAATTTGGTACTGCTATTGTGCTGAAATATTCTGGTTGGGAAATTCCTTGAAAAAAGGGCAGTGTGCTATTGGGATAGGAAATGACCAAGTTAGTACTACTTGTTCAGCCTTCGACCTGAGATTTGGAAATAATTATTAACAGGAATGTGCCCAAACTAAAACCGTTTTTCGGGCTAGAGATCGAGACATTGTAAATAACTTTAGGCAACATATATCATTGTAAATAACATGTATACCGTTGTTTTTTTCTCACATTATGTGGGCGACATATATCAGCTAGTACCCGGCTTTTTGGTTTATCTTTGAAGGTAGCTTGAGTACTTCTCATATACATATATTTGATGCCATTTAGATCAGCACGCATACATATCTTTGGCTGATATTAATCCTTGTGAACTTGGATATCTGTGTGATTTTGTATGTGTACTCGTTTTATGTTTGTAGGACAATGGATCAAAGGTTGTTAAGTGCAATGGAAAGGAGACCCAACGGTGATCTGGAGTTCTCATGGAAGAGGGCCCGGTTGAATGGTCAGAACATACTACCGGAGGTTCGTGATCAAGGTAACAGTCCAACCTGCGTCTTCCAAGCTGCTTGTGCTTCTGCAGAAATGGCGATGATGAGAAATCTTGCCAACCGTGACCCCCCCAGCACTACCGATATCAGGTTTAATGCTGAACTGCTAGCTCACGACTATGAAGAAGAGATAGGGTTTCCTCTTGATGAAGACTATGGCCTGGGTCACACCGTGCGGGAAGATACAGGTTTGCGTTTGTTTCGTCGTATTGGGGCACTCGCAACATCGTCAGGTTGGGAAGGCCACCAAAGGGTCAAAATCAGCAGTTATCGCTCTCTGAATACATCGAACTTCCAGAGGGTTGCTGAGTACATCATACAGGGCACGCCTCTACTTGGCACAATGCCAACCGGCTATGAATTCAAGACGATGCTTCCGGATGATATACATGATCAGCTTCATCCGGGAACTGTGCCAGTTGGAACTCTGCCAAGTACGCACATGGTTCTCTTCGTGGGATATGGTGACAGGAATGGCCGCCCATACTTGGTGTTCTTGAATAGCAACGGCAAGAGCTTCGCCGACGAGGGTTTCGGGAGGGTGTACTTTGATCAGATCTACACATTGTTCTATACGCTGAATGCCAGAGCCCCTGATGCCTCAGTACGGACAACTCATCATAATCAAGATGCCAGCGCCTCTACCTCGGCGACCACCCTGCAGGCTACACCGTCTTCATCAGCTAGACCTGGACCAGCAAACCCAGATGCCGGAGCCTCCACCTCGTCCACCACCTTGCAGCTGTCATCTTCATCCACATCCACTCCACCGACTGCATCCCGGCGCCGAGACGATCAGTCGTCTCCTCCCCGGCCGGCACAGCGCCGTCGGCTGTGACCTGCACTAACTCTATCTCCTATAGTGCTACACCTCAGTTGTCGTTCGAGCCACACCCACGCCTGACCTTTCTGTGATCATGCAGTTACATGTACTACCAGTACCAGCTTGGTGCTTTAATGCTGGAGCAATGCTGTAGCATATCCGTCGGCTTAAACTTACTGCTAGTATATATATACTCATAGAGACTGCAAATCCTTAAAGCAAATCACTATATTACTGGTAACTCTCTTCTTGACATGGTCTAGCCAAACTCTATGTAATTAATGTCCTATTTTAGTTAGTTTATTGCTTCAAAATTGCATCAGTAAAAACCATTGCTAAAAGGTAACATGCATGATAAGTAAAGTCTGCTGTCATCGACAGTCAAAATCAAGAGCCCGGGGCTCTCTTGCTCCCGCTTGAACGCACGCATCAGCAGCTGTGTGTGTTTGATGGCCGCTTCAGTGATTGCTCCTGGCAAAGTAGTAGCTACTTGCTCAGCTCGCTTGCATGCAGGGCCATATTGCTCGGTGCTTTCTTCTCTGACTGTTGAGAGGATCAATCCTAACAGACTGCTCGAGCTGAAATGAGGCAATGAAAGGGGGAGTGGATTTTGATCCCTCGAGGGGATGTCTCCTCGTTGTTTGTATGTCACTCAAATAGTTATAAAAAAATTTGAGAAGATGTATTAACATTTGATATATCACTCCATAAACATGCAAGTTCAAATTCAACTTTTACATCTCGCAACGAAAAAAACAAATTTGACTGTGAATATACATTAACTAGTTGTAGTTTAATTTGTTTTTTTCGTTGCGAGATGTAAAAGTTGAATTTAAACTTGCATGTTTGTGAAGTGATATATCACATGTTAATATATCTTCTCAAATTTTTTTAAATTTTTTCATAACTATTTAAATGACATGCAAACAACGAGAAGACATCCTCTCGAGGGATCAAAATAGTTTTCACAATGGAAGGAGTGAGGTGGGTGATGGGGCATTATTTTGTTCGCCGCTCCCCTTCCCATCAACGAGGGGAGTGGTATTTTGATAGGCGGTGGAGGGAGGTAGGGGGGGCGAGGCATTTGTTTTGTCAGTCACCGGGCTGTCCCAGGGAGCAATATAGGGGGCAGCTTTTTTATAGTATATCATCTCCGATTTAATTTTGACGCACTATTTTCTTCCACCATTCTGTGTGAAGCAGTTCTCGTGATTGGGGCAAAGTGAGCGTGACACAATAGCTTGTATCGTGAATGAACATAACAATCTATAGCAACCAAATGCTACACATGCAGTATGTCGCAATTTTAAACGAGTAATTCTCCCATTACAAACAATACAGTTAGGAGGAATTGTGGTGGCAAAGGAGATGTGGAGAAAGGTGATTGCTGAGAGGAGATGCTAACACATCTTTCTTTCATGGGGCTGCTAATGGGAGAAAGAGAAAAAGTTGTATTTTTTCACTCCAGGATGGGGAAAATGTGATCACTGAAGGTGAACAAATAAGAGAACACATCTACAGTTTCTACAAGAAATTGTTTAGCAAGGAGGTCGGGTTGGACATTCATCTACATAAGAATGTTTGGGAGAAAAACTTGAGTCTTTCACAAGAAGACAGTGAGAAAATGATTAGACCTTTCACTATGCATGAGCTGGAGGTGGTGATGAAAGCCATGAAGACCAACACTGCCCCTGGCCCAGATGGGTTCCCTGTAGGGTTTTACAAACAATTGTGGCCCCAGTTTAAAGAGGTAATCAAAGAGATGTAAGATGAGTTGCATAGGGGGGACTTGGATACAGATAGGATAAACCATGGAGTTATTTCTTTGATCCCTAAGATTAAAGATGCAAACACAATTAAACACTATGGACCAATTTGTTTACAAAATGTATGGTTAAAAATCCTGACCAAAGCAATAACAATGAGGGTGACAGGGGTGGCTCATAAAGTTATAAGCTGGTCACAAACTGCCTTCGTTCATGGGAGGAATATTCTTGAGGGATGTGTAATCTTGCATGAGGTTCAGAAAAGAGGGGAGGCTGAAATAGTGTTCAAGATTGACTTTGAAAAAGCTTACGATAGAGTGAACTGGAACTTTATGTACGAAGTAATGTAGAGGGAAAACTTTCATCCTGTGTTTATGAACTCGGTTAAGAAGATCACTGAGGGAGGTGTTGAAAATCTAGTCATAATTCGACATATTTTAATCCAGAAATATAACACAATAAATGTTAGATTTAATGGGCTAGGCCCAATTTAATTCTAATAAATTTCATGGGCCCATAATTAATATTAAGGGATTAATATCACCTTGAAAATCAATATGGAGGAACCTCGACTTAAATAGGCTGCTAGATGAGAGCACCTATTGAGCGATTGAGGTAGTGGTGGGATTGGCTGTGGGCATGGGCGTGGGTGAGGAGAGGCGAGGCTTGGCTTGACTGGCTACAGCTGATGCTCTCTCTAACGTTATGTTTAGATGAAAGCGTAACCGACGGAGGCGAGTAATGGGACTTCATTCGAATTGATTCAATCTTTACTCCTGTAACGGATGGAGAATTCATTCGATTTAATCTCTCCCGAAAACGTCTCTCTCTCTCTCTCAGCTTATCCTCCCACCTCCGGGATAGACAGAAGTCTCGCACATTTTGATTCTCCTCGGGAAAACTTTATGTTCTTCTGTTCCTGTGGAACTCCACTCGCTTGAGTACCTGCATGAGTAGGTGGGCGATCAAGTTTTTGGGGAGCGCAAGTCTTTGCGCGACTACTCACGGCACGACTCTACATCATCTACGTCAAGCTCTTCTTCGTTCACGTCAATGGCGACCAATGGTGGAGGAGGCGGTACTGGCACCGAAGGAGCAGAGAACATCAGCATCAACGGAGGCAATAACAACAACAATGTCTCATCATCAGGAGCATTCTCTGGGTATATTAATCTATTCACCTTAGTGTCAAACATGTTACTAGATGATGCTATTATTGTTACTAGCAAGTTCATGTTTAGCACTGTCACTGGATCATTTTGTTATTCACATGTCATGTTTATTATCTTATTTTTTTGGATTAAAATATGTCAAATTATGACTATATTTCCAACAATCCAAAAACTTGATAGGTATTTTCGGTAGTTGGCTTTGCTGCATCACTAAAACCACATGCATTCGATGGTTCAAACTATAAGAGATAGAAAGCACGTGCATTATTGTGGTTGACAGCCATGCAATGCTTCATTGTTTCACGGGGCATGACGACCGAACGACCTCTCTCTCCTGAAGAGGAGGTCAAGTTCAAGTCCGCGGATTGCTTGTTCCATGGAGCATTGATCAGTGTATTGCCTAACAACATAGTGGACGTGTAACTGCATATGCCTTCAGGGAAGGATATGTGGGATGCACTTGAGGCCAAGTTCGGAGTTTCGATGCTGGCAGTGAACTGTATGTTATGGAGCAGTTCTATGACTACAAGATGGTCGATGACCGTTGTAACAACCTGATTTTCGCCCGTCAAAAATTCTATTTTATTAAAAATCCTATTTTCAAAAATTTGGTTCCTTGAGTGTATTTAGAATTTTTGTGCCAAAGATCTCAATTGATTCTTTCCTTTGTGAACCCAGAATCTTGATCGTGATATCATCTCCCAAAATTAATTTTCCATTATTCGAATTTTGCAGTTCGAATTTTCACTCCTTAACCTTTCAAAAAAAATTCGTACGGTTGAAATTTCAATTTCGAGATTTTAACCGTGTCGTCAAATAGTCTCATTTCCATCCAGAGAGTCTAAAAATATTTATTTTTAGACATCGATCACCGGACCAATATTTCCTATACGTGTGCATATTAAAATCAATATTTCTGCGCATGTATCGACAGTCATTTCCTTCCTATTCAAGTATTCCAAAATATTTTGGATTTCTACCGCCCGGTGTTTATCCGTTCTTTTTCACCCGGAGGTCCTTTGCACTTCATTAAGCCAGGAAAATCACTCAGGCTCATCCAGTAATCGTGCATCCATGTTTCTTTCTCTGTCTCTGTTTTTCCCTAAACTCCCATGCAACGAACGACGGTTAAGCACCGTCCTGCCAGCACAGTGAAGTTAGGCACCACTCCACGCCGCTCGCCGAGCAAGCCAGGCAGCGACAACAGCATAGTGAAGGTAGGCACCGCTCCGCGCCGCTCGCCGAGCAAGCCGGGCAACGACAACAGCTGAAGTCTGTAGACAGAGAAGCAAACACAGGTGCATCAATGGCCGTTCTCGTCGCTAAGTTCTTCCTCCAGAATCATCTTGACAGTATAAATACCGGAGAAAACTTACCGTGAAGTTTCTCAGCCGATTCACCACTCCATTTTTATCACTCTGGAGCGAGTCGCTGAAGTCCCGAATCCGTCGCGACCACCCCCTTCCTCCTCCCTGCCGCACACGCCTCCCGGCCGAGCGCCGTGGCCGGCGCACGCGCTGCCGCGCACCAGCCACACCGCGCCGCCCCGGCCGAGCCCGCAGCGCTGCAGCACGCGCCACCCGGCCGTGTCGCGCGCCGTCACCCCGACCTCCTCCTCCTCTTTTTTTTTCTTTCTCTTCTTCCTGCACGACCGACTCCGTGGCCCAGTTCGCGCCAAGCCGCCTCGGCCGGCACTGCATCGGCCGCCTACGCCACCCCGAGGCCAGCCCTGGCCACAGCCGCCATCTCGGCCAAGGCGCGCTCGCGCCGCACGCGCCCGTACCGCCCGGCCGCCAGCCCCGCGCCGAGCCGCGCCAGTGCGCCCGCGCCGCACGCGCGCCGCCGCCCTGCGCCGCGCGAGCCGTCTCCTGGCGCGCGCCACGCCACAGCCGCACGCAGCCACGCCCGCGCGCCAGCGCCAGCCGCGCCGCGCGCCGTGCCACTGCCTGCGCCGCGTTGCCGTCCCGCACGCGCCGCCGCCTTCCCGCCTCTCCCGGCCGCAGGCCGCGCGCCGCGTCGCCCGCGCGCCGCCGGTCCCAACCGCCGCCGCCTCGCCTCCCCAGCCGGCCGCCTCCTCCCACTCGGCTCCTCTCTCCCGGAAGAACACAGAGAAAAAAAGCAAGGAGAGAGAGAAAGAAAGAAATGAGAAAGAGAGAGAAAGAAGAGGATAAGGAGAGAAGAAAAGAAAAAGAGAAAAAGAAAAAGAAGGTAGGTGGGACCCGCCGGTGGGCCCCACTGTCTTGACTCTCTCCCGCGGGCTTTGACCGAAGACTTTGAGAAAGTCTATATTGCCTCCCTCACGATGTCGGGCTAAGCCCATGGAAATCCCTACGAAGTCTACATCACGCCCTCCACTTCATTGGGCCAACAGGCCTGATAATCTATCCACCAAGTCCACTTTACGTCCCTACCCGACCTCCTTCATCTCTGGGCTAAAGCCCAAGCCTTCCCATAATAAAGTCCACGATTCCTCCCTCTTAACATCACAGCCAAGGAATATTCTTGGGAATATTCCTTTCCAATTTAATTCAGTTCCACATTTCAGAAAATCCATTAATATTCCAAAATTCGTATCTTCCCAACCGTAAGTCCAATTGACTCCGTTCAACTTCCTCAATCTTTCTAAAAATGAGGTCTACCCAATGGCACAAATAGTTTATAATAGTTATTATCTACTCTATAGGGTTTTGGATGTTTTTCTCTTTTCGATCGCGTAGTGGACGTTTCGGAAGTGCAGCTGACGCGGATTTTCTCGAAGATTTGAAGACCAACAATAAGGCAAGCCACTCTTCGATCATATTGCTCCTAGTTTATAAAATGTGTTGATTGCAAATTTGCATGTTTAGCGTGCACAATTATTTTGATCGGCCATCGGTCTACGAGCACACGACCGACGGACCAACCTATGTAGTTGCATTATTTTCCGTAGGAACTTGTTAAACTTAACCCTTGTCGCTCCACCACAGCAGTACCTCAATACTTACGCTCTCTGGGCGTAGGTATCCTTTTGCACCTTTTGTTTATGTCAGGTTTATATATGGTTATCGATGTGGAAAAACTTGGGTTGTGAAAGGTTTATAAAACCCGACTCGGGGAGTCGGTGACTTTGAAAAATAAAAAGGTTTTATGGGAGAAAACTTGCGGTGCGAATCCTCTCCTGTGTGGTTTGGTTTCGTAGTCGCGCATAAGGACCGATTCCTTTGGGTTTTACATCCGAGCATCTCACAGTACGACCACATGGGTAGAATGGGATGCCCCTAGATGAGTAACTAGCTAAAACATAGATGTCTAGCAGGTTAGCAGGTGAGGAGCACCGGTATGGTGGAGTTTACGGCAATCTCCTGTAGTGGGGATGTGTCGGGGGTCCATACGGTGGGGCCTGAGTAGATGAGGGCTTGAAAGTTGGCCTGATGCTTGGTGGAGAGATTCCACCCATCTGTGGGACACGGGACATTTATGGTTTGGTTAGAGAAAGGCTTTGTCACGAACTTCCGATACCGGCCAGTATCGGTGTAAGCTTCGTGTCTTGTGGGAAAAGCGTACAGTCTCTGCAGAGGTTTAATTGAACTGTTCGAACAGCCGTGCCCACGGTCAAGGGCGAATGTGAGGTGATGCCCATAGCGTAGATTTGTTTTTAAAACTCATTTAATAAATTGGTTTGTGGAATGGGAACCGTTACCAGAGTCCTTCTTTGTGACGGACGGCCAGCCTTCGTGGTTGGGAACAGGCCTGTGTGACCTGGGGTGTCGTCTGACACCATAGGGCCGAGAGGGCCGGTTCAGGGGCCGAGATGGCCGAGTTTGGGTTGGCAGGTCGAGAGGACCGGACCCGGAGTTGTTAACCTTGAGACTTGGTTAACGGATGATTGTTGAAGAGAATGTTGGGTTAAGTTTTGAAAGTGAAAAGAAACTAATAAAGAAGGAAGTGCTATGAATGCTAAAATTTGACTTTCCCGCTCGAGTCGTTGCAAAGCAACTCGTGGACGGATTGAGGTGAGACGCCTCTCTCTCCGAAGGGAAAGTTACTTTGAAAACCTACACTTAGACCTTTAAAAAGGAAAAGTGTTTTAAAAATGATTTGCTAAACAAACTCAGCCTGTCTTTGATGCTTGCATGTACACATTTCCTAGTGGCTTGCTGAGTACGAAAGTACTCAATCCCCCATTGTTGTTGTTTTTCTCCTCTTGGCTTGAGTTCAGGAAGAAATTGAAGGTTGGAGCTTCGTCCCTAAACCCAAACTACTGCCGATGGATTTGGTGTCCTAGCTTCGCTAAGTTTCGCTGCTGCTGACTCTGATTGGTGGTTGCAACTCAGGGATTCCCCGAAGCTGCAACGTAAAGGTATATTGTATTTATTTAAATCTTGCATTGATTCATCATGTTACCGCTGGTACTAGCGTCGTTATCCTGGGACTGGTACCTGTTTTGCGGTTCCGTGGGAAAGCGGTTCGCCGTTCTCCTGCGGCACGCCCTCCTCGGTGCCATTTGTATAGTGGCGCAGGGGCGGGGTGTGACAACCGTTATGTAGTAGAGCAAGCTAATGAGATTTAGGCACTGGCAAATAAACTTGAGAACAACAACTGTGAGTTGTCGGACAAGTTTGTGGCAAGTGGCATTATTGTCAAATTGCCACCTTTTTGGTCTAACTTTGCCACTTCTCTCTTCTCTAAAACACAAGAGGAAAGAGTTCAGTGTTACTAATCTCATTGGCTCTTTGGGTGTTGAGGAGAAGGCAAGGACAAAGGACAACTGCAGTAAAAAAGTCAAGGGAGGTTCTAGCGCCAATTTGGTGCAGAAGAAGAACCCTGAAACATCCAACAACAACAAGAAGGTCAAACCTGATATCAAGCCCAAGGCTACAACCAATTTTAAGAAGAAAGGTAAGGGTAAGTCAAAGGGCAACTGCTTTGTATGCGGTGAGCTAGGGCATTGGGCGAAGGATTGTCTTGATCTCAAGGACAAAAAGTTTGCAAACATGGTTATTAGCGATGGAGGAGGAACATTGGGGTATGGTAATTTATTACCTACAGTTCTTTCTTTTTTTTCATTTATCTAAGTGGTGTGTTGATACTGATGCTAATATTCATGTGTGTGCTGACATTTTCCTGTTTTCTTCTTATCAGGTCAGGAGAGGTTCCTCCTTGCTAATGGGGAATGGTTCGCTTGCAGTTGTTCATGGTGTTGGTACGGTCGATCTGAAGTTTACTTCAGGAAAGACCGTGCAGCTGAAGAACGTGTAGCATGTCCCCTCAATAAAGAAGAATCTTGTTAGCGGCTCTCTACTTTGTAGACATGGTTTTAAACTTGTGTTTGAGTCCAATAAGTGTATCGTATCTAAATATGAAACATTTGTTGGCAAAGGTTATGACAATGAAGGCTTGTTCCACTTTTCTTTAGATGTGAACCATGTGAGCAATGATGATGAATCCAACGTTTGGTAGTCGTGACTTTGTCATATAAATTTTGGTTGTATGACATGCTTAGCTAAAGTGAGTTTAATCTCGAAATTTACTTTGATCAAAGGTTCTAAGTGTCATACTTGTGTTCAAGCGAAACAACCTCGCAAGCCTCATAAGCTATCAAAGGCGAGAAATTTGGCACCGTTGGAACTTGTTCATTCCGATCTGTGCGAGATGAATGGCATGTTGACTAAAGGGGGAAAGAAATACTTCATGACACTTATAGATGATTGCACTAGATTTTGCTATGTGTATTTACTGAAAACAAAAGATGAAGCATTGCATTACTTTAAAATCTATAAGGCTGAGATAGAAAACCAACTTGAAAGGAAAATCAAACGGTCAAGGTCTGACCGAGGTGGAAATTATTTTTCAAGTGAGTTTACTTCATTCTGCGAAGAGTCTGTAATTATCCATAAGAGGATGCCTCTCTATTCACCCTAGTCAAACGGGGTTGTCGAAAGAAAGAACCACACTCTAACTGAGTTGGTGAATGTCATGTTAGATACTGCGGGACTTTCCAAGGAATGGTGGGGTGAGGCTATATTGACTGCATGTCATATCCAAAATAAAATTCCTACTAAGAATAAGGAAGTAACACCATTCGAGGAATGGGAAAAGAAAAGGTTGAATCTCTCATACTTGCGCACATAGGGATGTTTGGCTAAGGACAATGTGCCTATAGTCAAAAAGCGCAAACTTGGACAAAAAAACCATAGATTGTGTGTTCTTTGGTTATGCTATCCACAACGTGGGACATAGATTCTTAATTGTAAATTCTGAAGTACCTGACATGCATGTTGGTACAATTTTTGAGTCCAGAGATGCTACTTTTTTTAGAATGAATTTTCCATGAAAGATGCACCTAGCACTTTTAGTCAAGAACCTGTTTTATCCCCTAAGTCTTTTGTGTCGATAGAACACAATGATCAAATGCTTGAGGAAAATCCTGAGGAGGATAACATTGTAGCTACCCAAAAGAGTAAGAGACAAAAGACTATAAAGTCTTTTGGTGATGACTACACTGTATACCTTGTGGATGACACCCCAAAAACCATAGAAGAGGCATATTCATCTCCTGACACTGACGATTGGAAGGAAGCGGTACGTAGTGAGATGGACTCTATTATGTCTAATGGTACTTGAAAAGTCGTCGAGCGTCAATATGGGTATAAACCTGTAGGATGCAAGTGGGTTTTTTAGAAAAAAGTTTAGGCCTGATGATACAATTGAAAAGTACAAGGCAAGATTTGTGGCCAAGGGTTATACCCAAAAGGAAGGAGAGGAATTTTTGACACTTATTCACCAGTTGCTCATTTGACCACGATTCGAGTACTACTTGCTCTAGCAGCCTCTTATGGTTTTCTCGTTCATCAGATGGACGTTAAGACAGTTTTCCTTAATGGAGAGTTGGAGGAGGAGATCTATATGGATCAACCAGATGGGTATGTATTAGAAGGTCAAGAGGGAATGGTGTGCAAGCTGTTGAAGTCCTTGTATGGCCTTAAGTAAGCACTTAAGCAATGGCATGAGAAGTTTGACAAAACACTGACATCTGCTGGTTTTGTTGTGAACGAAGCTGACAAATGTGTGTACTATCGCTATGGTGGGGGAGAGGGAGTGATCTTGTGCTTATATGTCGATGACATATTGATCTTTGGGACCAGCCTCAATGTGATTGAGGAAGTCAAGGGCTTTCTGTCCAAAGTTTTGATATGAAAGATTTGGGGGTGGCTGATGTTATTCTTAACATTAAGCTGCCGAGAGGAGATGATGGTGGGGTTACACTCATGCAATCCCACTATGTGGACAAAGTCTTGAGTCGCTTTGGTTATAGTGACTACAAGCCAGCTTCTACTCCTTATGATTCCAGTGTGCATTAAGGAAAAATCGAAGAACAGCAAGGGATCAACTGAGATACTTCCAGATCATTGGTTCATTGATGTATTTAGCTAGTGTAACGAGGCCTGACATCTCATTTGCTATGAGCAAGTTGAGCCGGTTTGTTTCAAATCCAGGAGATGATCACTTCATGCCCAGGAAAGAGTAATGCGCTATCTAAAAGGCACTGCGCTATGGAATTCACTATGTTGGGTATCCAAAAGTACTAGAGGACTATAGTGATTCAAATTGGATCTCTGATGCTAGATGAAAGCACCTGTTGAGTGGTTGAGGTGGTGGTGGGATTGCCACACGCACGCGTCGAGCCGACCCGACCGGGCATGGGCGTGGGCGTGGGCGTGGGCGAGACGTGGCTGGCTACGACTGATGCTCTCTCTAAGGTTATGTTTTGATGAAAGCGTAACCGACAGAGGTGAGTAATGGAATTCAATCGAATTGATTCAATCTTTACTCCTGTAATGGATGGAGAATTCATTCAATTTAATCTCTCCCGAAAACATTTTGCTCTCTCTCGCAGCTTATCTTCCCACTACCGAAATAGACAAAAGTCTCGCACATTCTGATTCTCCTCGGGAAAACTCTCTGTTCTTCTGTTCTTGGGTATGTGGACGATCATGTTTTTGGGGAACGCAAGTCTTTGCGCGACTGCTCATGATACGACTCTGCATCATCTACGTCAATCTCTTCTTCGTTCACGTCAATGGCGACCAACGGTGGAGGAAGCGGTACTGGCACCAAAGGAGCGAAGAACGTCAACATCAACGGAGGCAACAACAACAACAATGCCTCATCATCAGGAGTGTTCTCTCGGTATATAATCCTTATCATCAATTATAGAGCAAGTTGGTTCTTACAATTTTAGCTACAACTTAGTAGATTCAAACCTAACAGATGCAGCACCAAGTTATAATTAAAGTTGATAGATCTAAACAAACCGATAATTGCTATTCAGGATGGTAAATACACTAATCAATCTATAACAACAAAACAATTTACACAATATCGGCTTTCTCGAGATGAATCGGCCGGTAGCAGTAAACAATAATATTGTCTAAGATTAAACAAAGTATATGATAAATAACGCTTATATCGACCAAATCAGAGTGTCGGACCCAACCGATGGAAGCCCTGGCCCCGCCAATACAAGCGAAATAGACGGAACTCACCTTGTTGTTCAAGATCGAACTCAACCGATGCAGCCCAACTCAAAAATAAGAACTCGTCGAGAGAAAAACCTAAAATAACTAGGGTGGCGATGCGTTGAAAATTGTATTATTGAACTGTATTGTTTACAAAGACCTTGAGCATACATATTTATACCCACAAACTATACTAAATCCGATTCTGTCACGATCAACTTAATCTACGACTCTATCCCTAATTAAGGAAATAATTTTGTCAGGGTTACGGATAAGGCATACCTCCTATCCTTGAGGTCATAAAGTATACGGATACGACATACCCTTAAGAATACGAGAAGGTTACCTTAATATTATGAAATTTAACTAATATGTAAGGGAATTGTCTCCCTGAATAGAAGGTGTTAGAGTCCTACTCGGAGAAGATGCGGGCCCTGTGATATTGTATGCGAAAAGTTCTCTCCGAGTTCTACTTGAAAGCCAAGGCAGTCTGCGGTATAAATACAATGCCCTTCAGGGGGTATGGGATCATGGAATCATAGCATAGTCACTAGCCATAGCAGAAGAAATCCAGAGGACTCGTAGCCAACTCGCCCGTGGTCGAATCGTTCTCAACAGAGGTCTAGTCGGTAACTCACCAGTTCTGTTGTTCTCTATTGTAATCTCTGTGGTTCTTATTATAATCCTATATAAATTGGATTATGGTTATTACCTTACGAGAGGCCTGAACTAGTATAATCTTTGTTTTTTGTATGTTTGATATCGTTTCATGTATATCCTTGTTCCAACGTATACCAATACCCTCAGGATACAGTCTTCGTGGGCAGGGGAGGGAGTACAGGCGAGGTCATACCTGGTTGTTGCGCCGAGCACCGGAGTCCTCGCCGAACCGATCTCTCTCCGCCGGCAACGCTAGCTGCCCGTATCGCAAAAAAGCAGGGTGTATGTTACAGTGCGGTAAAACGGTATAAATAGACTGGAGTTTTTGTAGAAAAAGAATTACCGACATGATTAATTAGAGCTAAGGGAGAGGTGGGTGAGATCGCTAATCGCGGCTAGAGACGGGCTACTAAGCAAATAGAGCGCTATAGTAGTTCTCCAAAGCGTATTAATTTTGTAGTTTTGACTATTATATAATAAAAGAAAATAATAGTTAAAGTACACCAGATTGTGAAAAACTAATACACTTCATTTTTTTTTGAGCGGAGCGAATATGTTATTGTCCAATTGAGAGCTGCCTCTTTTATATATAAAACCTTGATCTTTTATTACTTCCTATTGTATTCTTTTTGCAGGGTCCTATTGTATTATTTTTAATTTTATTCATTATTATGTATAGGCGTATATTGTATCCATGTCTCTAAAAATATAGCGTATTGTGGTATGTCGTATCAATGTATCCATATCGGAGTTTTTATGAAACTAGTTTGGGACTTGAAAAGTTGATGGTACGACATTGATACTCCCTCCGTCCCATAATATTATAACCTAGTGGCATTGATACTTTCTTCGTCCCATAATATTAAAACCTTAGTACCGGACAACACATATCGTGACATATCCTAATCCAAATTCATAGTATTAGCATATATCTCATCCGATACTAAATTGTTATATTATGAAACAGAGAAAGTATCAATGTATCCATACCAGAGTTCCCGTGGAACATAGTTTGAGGGTTGAAAAGTTTGGAGTGTACTGCGAGGCAGCAAAACATGAACAGGGTAGGGCGGCTGACATTTGGCGTTCTTTGGCATATTTGGCGTTCAATAGGCGGTAGTGATTGTAGTTGTTAAACGTGTGTTGATGTTCGCCGCTTAGTGCGCTATGAAAGGTCAGTATGCTACGAGTTTTACTCAGTGCTATCACCCGACAAATGAACCCCAACTCCGGCACATTCAATGACTGACCCAAGTAAATAAGTACAGTAGGTCCTAACTTGGATTGGCCGGAATTACAGTATGAAGTAGCCTACGGTGATCATGAGCAAACAGGTGTAGTGCAGGCATTCAGTCGACAGAAATTATCTCCCAACATCCAAATTCAGTCAGTCATGCAAATCTCATCACAGTGAGCTGCACGCCAACGGAGATAACCCATGCAAACCAAGGACATTAGAGATATATACATAGCAGACGTTTCATAATTTAGATACCGACATTGTGTATCATAGATACCGACATTCTGCACGTGCTGCGACGTTTCACTCCGGTGGCCCTTTTGTCTTGCACAATAGTCGCACCCAAAGGGAGTGTGAGTAGTTCCTCCATCCCTTTTTAGTCTTCCACAATAGTCACACCCGGAGGGAGTGTGAATAGTTTCTCCTTAACACGTGGATCATCAAGGCCCTAAAGGCAACAAATACACAAGGAGTTATAATGAAGTAACGGTTAACCAACATTCCATTCGTAGATGGTACCATCCCGCACAAAAACATTACATTATCTCTCCTCCCCCCCCCCCCCCCCCCAACCCCAAAAAAAAGCATGACATTACCTCGAACATATGCCTTAACTTAGCCTCCCTGGCTTTCACCTGTAAAAGAGGGGAAACTCATGTAATTAAACTCCAAGCAACAAAAATGGTAAGCTTGCCAACAGACAAAATCAACATACGTATTTCTCATCGTCGTCAGAGTCGCTCCACTGTCCAAAACATCCAAAAGGCAAATATGCATCCAAGTGACCAGCAAAGTATTCACCAGTGTCAGGGTGCTTCATGTCAACAGTTCCATTGTTGGTACAACCTTTACATGGTTTACCTTAATTTCAAAAGAAAAGGACAGTTAATTGCCAAGTAATCAACCAGACACACACACCCAATAGTAATCAAATAATTGAAGATAAAAAACATGTGCGATGAAGTTAATATATTACAAATATATACAAGGATATTGATAATGGATGAAATGACACAAGGGGAAACAAACAGATAAATACAGTAAAATTGTAATACAGAGAAAACATTTACAAGTATATATCACAAATAAGTTCAAGGTAGCGAGACCAACAGTAATTTAACAATACTTTATTAAGATAGAAGTACTCTATACCATTAACAGGATTAACCATGCAGAAACAGCTGACCAACATATCTTCATAATTTCCTTTTCCCATACATTTGACTTCCACAAAGAACAGATTGTCACTAGTAGAGTCTAAACCATCAGCTTCTTTAGTCTTTGCAGTGAAATTGAGATGATAGTACCACATATGGTTCTCACAAATTGGTTGGTAGTGCAAAACATCTTTGAGTTTAAGTGCCAAATCCTAAAATAAAAAGGATGGATCAGATAGGCAATCCTACATAATAAGATAAATAAGACAGTGCAACCAAGGCAGAAGGACAGAGAATGAGATAGAGAGAAAGAGCAAACCCCCAAAAGATTGTGATCATCATTATACTTGTCCACTAATGCTTGGATGAATTGGTGCATTCTCTTATTGGCTTCCCTAATCGCAGATGATTTTGTACGCCTCTTAATTTTGCCATCAGGCCAGTAAAGGCATCGCCGTATAACCATCTCCATTGAAGAGATATCATCATCTTGCCCCACGCGCCTAGTTTAAATCAGAGCATCCGATACGATTAGTAGATTGTACTTCCTAAAAAATGGAGAACACAAAATAATACCAAGAACTCATTCAATGTTATCAGTCCTAGCTTGCATCAAAAGCTCCCAAGTGACCCTCTAAAATAGATTACGGTGTTAACAAAAACCGAAACAAAAGAATGAAATGACTGTTTACAAGCCTGTTCCCAAGGCGTTTTTCTAAGATATCCATTCTGTCATTCTAGATCCCCAGCTCATTTGGAACCTATTGTTTGGAAATCTTTTTTTTTCTTTACTGCTGAGGAAAAGCTAACCAATCATATAAATTACAATTAAAACAAAAATATAGCTACATACAAAGTGGTGTCATAACATCTATATGCACTTCACAATTCTCAGCTATGCTAATGACATGCATTATTTCAGCAACTCCCACAGAAATACAGTTATAAAATTTTCCATTAACTTTAATTACTCTCAAAACAGGAATTTTAAAAACTAACATATGCTTGTATTTCTTCTAATCAATGTGTCAACTTATAACTAAAGGCCATTCGTCGTTTTCATGATTCATACTTTTAAAACTGCATTATGTTCCGTCACCTATACTATTATAGCATCAGCCATGTAGCCTTGTTTGAATATAATCAGCTGCAAGCATACACATCAAACAAAAGAAATGAAATAATAAAAATCTAAATAGCAATTGAGGAACTTTACATTTTTGGATCCCGATGGTCCTCAAGATAGCGGTCAATAGCCTTGTCAGCTTCCTGTAAGCTTTGAAATGGCCCACCCACATCAGGATATGTGTGGAAAGATCCCTGAAGATCAACCCTGATGTAAAATATGTGTCCCCAATCTTTCACATGTCGGGCCCAAACGTGTGATGCCGGAGATGAGGAAAGGCAGCTTCCTGATGGTGGCAAGACCTCGGTGTCGTGAGCTTCTGCATCTGCTTGCTGAGAGGATGAGGAAGTAGCAGTGATGGAAGATGGCACATGCCCCTCCTTTGCATACCTGATAGGGAACAAGCAAGCTAAATGAGTAGAAGAAGAATTTATTATTATCGTAGGAGACATAAAAACCATAGGCATATTACCACCGTGAGATGACAAAGTTGAAGGAACTATCTATCTAAAATAGGAAATATTTTGCGATACATTTTGCAGGCATAAACAGTCATATTTTTTTTTGGCACAGTTAAAAGCCAACGAATCAGGTTTGTCAACAAGAAAGCATACTAACAGGCACAGAAAACATAAATAGGCTCACAGATGCCAGCTGTCCATTCAATGACCATTTTGTCAGTTGCATATCTCTGGTATTCTTACTGGCCTATTACCATATTTGAGAAGAACATAAGTGGCTAATCCACATGATACCAGGGAATATTATACAAACTTACTAATGGGCTGCAATGCAGAACATCACACTTACCCAATACACAATTTACAGTGTCAAACCAAATTTTGCATGCTAACTGTAATGGTGTCATTTCAATTTGGCATGCAACATGCCAGCATGACAGATCATGCATAACTATAAATTCATAAAAGCAGTTCCTACAAATTGAAGCTAAATCCATGATTTGGATCAGACTGAGAAACAGCAAACCACCATAATCAGAGTGTCTAGAAAAACCAGTGAAAACAGTTGTCACTTGTACTCCCTCCGTCGCAGATTAGAGGGCGCACATTTTTTTTCTATGCCGTCCCACAACAGAGGGAGCACGATCTTTTATCATGATTTTTTCCCGAAATTATCCTTTTGCATGCGCCGTTGAATGCTTTGGGAAGATGGGAAGAGCTAATTAGTTGCGCAAATCAAATCCGCATTACCAACAGAATTTTGCATGCATGCCATGAATCAATTCTGCATGTCGTGGGAAGTTATTGCATGCTTGCGATTTATTAGGGGTAAGAGAGTATTTGTTTTCCTCACGACCAGTTTCTTGGTCTGATAAAAAAATATATCACACCTTGTAAAATGGGACGGAGGGAGTAACATTCATTATTAGTGAAAAAACAGTGTTTAGGAATGTAGAAAATGCAATTGGGTCCTAAAAGTGAGTTCAACTAAGCATAGAAAAAGAAATTAAATTATATGATAGCAGCATAGCTTGCAAAGGGTGGATATCACAAGCAACAAGTTAAATACAAATTGGCTTGATACAGCTGCAAATGTTGAACATGAGCTGTGTAAGTAAGAATAAATTAACTAATCTCCTGTACGAAAACGGCCACTGAAGGTACTCTCATGCATCAGAAAGAAAAAGGCCACATATACAATGGAATTCATTGCCCCACAAAACGACTGTATATTACGGAATAAAATGTCTGACAAACCTATAGCATTGATAATTCGACGTTGAATTGATAGAGCCCCACGAGAAAAAAAAAAGAATTTCCTAGCTTTGTACAGAAAAAATGGTGGTGGACAAAAATCTTCTGGTAACTATATCCGACTGAAATACATAGGGATCAATACGAGAGCCCTCTCTCCCTAACCATCCAAGAATCCAAATCAAGTAAGCAAGACCTTCATAACCATTTGGCCTATGTATACTCTTCGACTAGATCAGCAACGGAAAAAGACCTATGTATAACCTTCGACTAGATCAGCAACAGAAAAGGACTGCGGTGGTCATACGGCGGATCGGAGTGTCCGGCATGCGTTTTTGCAGATGCAGTCTCAACCACATGTTCCTCCTCCTGACATCTGAAGTGTAACAATTTCAAGCGAAGATGAGTGAAGAAATTGTCACCAAAGAAAACAAAATTAGGATGGTCTATATACGTAACTTCAATCCAATCCAAGCAACAGATAAACAAAACGATTCGAATTCGACTGGATCGTTCCGAACCGAAACAGAAAACAAAAAGTAATCGAGAGAGAGGCGGACATACGGTGCGCGCGAGCGAGTAGGACTGAGACGGCTGCCGCGGCGCCGTCTGTATGTGCGAACCGGTGGCATGGGGTTGGCGGGGTGGAAGAAGCGGGATTAGGGGTTGGTGATTTGGGGAGAGGAACGCAGAGGCGATTTCTAGGGTTTGGATCCTGGAAGAGGGAGGGAAACGGGAATGGGAAGACGGAGAGTATTATGACGGTTTCGCACTTTTGCACGATATCTCCTCGTCGTCCCGACGACCCGACCCGAGTGGCCGAGTGCATAAGAAAACGGCGGAGGCGTCATCACCTTCCGGCCCAAACCATACGGGCCGCAAATCACATTCTGGGCCAAATTCTCTATGGGCCGCATATTCGTGGCAATGGCGCTCACGCGCCACCGGCTTTGCTGTCCGTCACCTCCTTTCGCCAACGGTACTTTTGATTTGAAAGGATGCAATTGTGGATGAAGAGCAAACGAAACGAAACGAAAGCATTGTTAAGCATTGGATAAAGCTAAACTACTACTACTAAGAGGGTGTTTGGATCCAGGACATTGGATGTTTGAACGCTAATTAAAAATATTAAACATAGACTAATAATAAAACTAATTGTATAAATGAGAACTAATTCGCGAGACAAATTTTTTAAGCCTAATTAATCCATAATTAACATATGTTTACTGTAGCATCACATCAGCTAATCATGGATTTATTAGACTCAATAGATTTGTCTCGCAAATTAGTCCAGGGTTATGAAATGGGTTTTATTTTTAGTTTACGTTTAATACTTCTAATTAGTATAGAAACATTCGATATGATAGGGACTAAAAAATTTTAGTGTCATCCAAACACACCCTAAGTACTAACATATCCAGAGCAGAATCCGGCACAATAGTAACTGTGTCTGTGTTCTATTTCTGCTCATCTTTCAGTCTCTCTTGAAACCAACCTAGCTAAGTTAACACATACTGAAAGATTTGTTGATGGCGAAATGTACAATCTTCAGCCACAAAAAGGTGCGAGCGATTGTCTGTTTCACTCTGACGCCCTCTTTAGACATCCACTCTAGCGCTTTCCTCAGTCTCTGAATAGTTCCTCCACAACACCTGGATCATCAAGGCCCTAGAGAGAACGAATACACAAAATACACAAAAATCAGTTAACCAACATTATGGTACCATACCTCCCAAAATATGACAATTACCTCGTACATACGCCTTATCTTAGCCTCCTTAGCTTTCACCTGTAGAAGAGGAGGAAACACGTGTAACTAACACTGAATCAAGAAAAAAAAAAGTTAAGTTTGCCAGGAGATAAATCATCATACATATTCAGCATCATCTTCAGAGTCGCTCCACTGTTCAACGCATTCAAATGGCCTACCCATATCTAAGTGACCACCATCATATTCGCGAGGGTCAGGGTGCTTCATATCAACACATCCTTGGTTGGCACAACCATAGCATATTTTTATCTTCATATTTAAAAAAAAAAAGCAACAGAAAGTTAACTGCCAAGTGACCAACAGGGCACAAACACATGATAGTAGAGAATTCAAGGTTTACACATCTGCATGAACCAACTCGAGACATTACAAATATAAAGCTTAAGGAAAATGGATGACATTACATAAGGGGCAAATAAACAGGTAAATAAAGTACACACCATAAACTACAGCCAAAAACACATTTACAATTATATCTGACAGATAAGTTCAAGTTAGGGAGAGCCACATGCTGTATTTCAAAAATACTACTCGTAATAGGGATATAGAATACCATCGTCAGTAGGATTAACCATGCAGAAACAGTTGACCAACATTTCCTCATGCTTTCCTTTTCCCGAACATTTGATTTCCACAAAGAACAGATTGTCAATGCCAGCATCTAAATCACCGGCTTCTTTAGCTTTTGTAGTGAAATTGAGATGATAGTACCACATGCATTTGTCACGAACTGATTGGTAGTGCAAAACATCTTTGAGCTTATGTGCCAGATCCTAAAAATAAGATATTTGAACATGATAAGGCAAATCAGAAACAGCAACAGCAGCTTGCGCGCGCACACGTGAGAGAGAGAGAGAGAGCAAGCCCCAAAAGATTGTGATCTTCGTTATACTTGTCCACTAAAGCTTGAACTAATTGGCACATTTGCTTATGGATCTTCTCAGTTGCATATGATTTTGTGTGCTTCTTAATTGAGCCATCAGGCCAGTAAATACATTGCCGTCCATTGCAGAAACACCATCTTGCTTCAGCCACCTAGTTTAGACCAGAGCATCATATATGATTAATAGATCGTACTTTCTCAAAAGTGGAGAATACAAAGCAATTACCAGTACGCCCTCAATTATTATCAGCTTGACATAGGGTCAGGGTAAACTAGTTTGGATGGAGGGCCGTTGAATAAGAATTAAACAACTATCAAGATGCCTCATGGTAGTAATCTAGAAAAACAAAATCAAACTACATTTTACATGCCCACAGGTTCTCAATGCAATCTTTATTTTTTTAAAAAAGGTATGCCTTCTGTCATTTTCAGATCTCAAACTAATTGTGTTCTAACGGCACTGCTTTGACCAGTTAATGGTACTTATTGTTTGTCCATCACCATTTTTTAATTAGTACGCGAGGAAACAGAGTTATGTGAATGTTCCTGGCTATAAGATAATAAATCATACAAATTACAATTAAGATAAAAATATACCTACATACAAAGAGGTGGCATAACATCACTATGTAAGTTGTTAATTTTCAGCTATACTAATGGATTTATGAACTATTTTAATAACTCTCACAAATACTGGTACCAGGACAGGAATATGAAAATCAACAAATGCTGCATTTCTTATTAACCAACGTGTCAGCTTATCTACTTAAGGCCATCCACCCTTATCCATTTTCATATTGTAAAGCTTGTGATTATCTTCTGTGGCCTACACTGGTAAAGTATGTGGCTATGTAGCCCTGATTGAATATAATCAACTGCGGGTGTGCACATAGAACAAAAGAAATCAAACTACAAGAATCTACAGCACAGTTGAGGAACTTTACAGTTTTGGATTCCGACGGCCTTCAAGATGGCACTCGATAGCATTGTGAGCTTCCTGTAAGCTTGGGAATGGTCCACCCACATCAGGATATGTGTGGAAAGATCGCTGCAGATTGATCCTGATGTAAAATGTGAGTCCCCATTGACGCATCAGCCAGGACCAAATGCACGAGACAGGAGACAAGGAAAGGCAGTGCCCTGATGGTTCCGAGAACTCAATGGTATCCTGAGCTACTGGCTTTGGCTGCGAAGAGGATAAGGAATCATCAATCATGGACGATGCCTCCTGCAGAGTTTGTGCAGATGCTGCATGCCCCTTCTCTGCACACCTGAAGTGGAAAAGCAAGCTCAATGAGTAGAAGAATAATTTATCTTAGGAGATGCACAATCCATAATATCACCGTGAGATGTAAGTTTGATTAAGCGTACATTTAAAGTTACATGATAGCGGTATAATTTGAGATGATATGGATATCACAGCCAAACAAGTAACAATGTAGTAATAACATACAAATTAACAAACAAGTAAAACTGGTACAGGCCAAAAATTTATTAGTAACTTGCAACATGAATCCGACTGAAATACATAGGATCTATAGTTCTATACTTGAAACTTATCTTCCCAACCACCCAAAAATCGTAGAAAGCCCCATCGACAACCAATTCATCCTATGCCCCTTGGACCAGATAAGAATAAAACATAATGATGGAGGGAGAGGGATGGGTGGCGGTGATCATACAACGGGCCAGAGTGATCGGAATGCAGATGCTGGTGTACACCAAGGGTTTTTGCAGATGCAATCTCAGCCTCATGCTCCTCCTCCTGACACCTGAAGTTGAACATGCTCCAACAATGATGAGAGGAGCTGCATATCTGAAGTTAAGTTCAGTTAAGTGAATGGCTGGGAGTGCAGTTAACGAACGGCTGAGATTGTAAGATAATGGTTTGAGGGAATTCTTATGAAGATCAAGTGGCTGAGGATGCTCCAAGATAGCCTACAGACCCTTGTGTCGCCGTACTGTAGACGTAAGCTATTTTGTCACGAAGCAATGGCGTACTCCATATAAGCCACGAGCTCGTGAACTCTGTATCGAATGTTTTGAAATGCTAAATTACTTTCCCCTTTGTCTTGCAGCACCCAATTACAATTCTTGTACTGTTATTAATCCATTTCAGTGCAATTCCAGTGTTTTCCTTCCTATTAGGTAGCTACTTAACCTTCTTTGTCTGAAACTGTTCAGTTTGGCCTGAAATTCCTGGTCGGGGCAACAGAGGGTATCAGAGCCAACGATTTGCGGCTGCCGCCTTCAGATCGGAGAGTCCAGACTAGTAAGGATTGGAGGAACAAGTATCCTCTGTAAAATTCCGTAGCTAGGCCGAGGAATTGGATTAGTAGGTGGGAAACGAGCAGCACGGAGAGGGTTGAGAGAGGCCTGTGGTTCTCTTCTGTAAAATCTCCAGATTTGCAGCTGCCCACCATGGCAAAGGGGGCTCGTGCGACTGAGGAGCCCATGGAGGAGGTGCCAGCGCAGGAAGCAGCTGTGGAAGATCTGAGACTCAACATGGTGGAGTTTCAGAGGAAGGCTGAGGAGGAAAGCATACCTGTTCAGGAGCAGATTCAGAACCAAGCAACACCGCGAGCTCGTGAACGCTGTATCAAAGGTTATGCAGAATCTGTGGTTGATCCAAGAGATGCTTGGTGCTTCTTCCAGTTGCCAAGGACAGGTGGTCAGAGGGACACCAAGAACTCCAGGAAATGCCCAATCGGTGGCACCGGTGGCCAAAAAACCTGAAGGTACTACTGCAGGCTCGAGCAAGCTTCCATCCTTTGATTTCAGAAATATTGCTTGTTGCATGCCCACCCCAGAAACTTTTGAGCCAACTGCCTCACCAAGTCTGGTTACCCCTGTGACTGCTCAAGTAATTCAACCTGTCATACCTAATGTTGCCTGGATAACTGCTCCTACATCTGAATGGAACACTTCAGTATTCAACACACCAACTATGCCACCACTTCATTACCCTCCTGTCAGTACACCAGGAAATCAACCTTATAACAACATTGGGCAAATGAACTCAGTTCGATTTTATTACCCACCCTATCACTCTCCTTGGGGCTATCAACACCATCCACCTCCACCCCTTGTTCCACCAGCTCAAGTTGATCAGCAGCAAAATTGGGACAGAGGAATAGGGATCAGACATGACCCCCACCCCAACAACAGATTTGGCCCTGCTGAACATCTTCCAAGAGAAAGAAACCAATATGCAGATAATGCTCACAAAAGATCCAAGCATGTGGATTTCCCTATCTTTGATGGTGATTGCCCTGAGTCATGGATCAGGAAGGCTGAAAAATATTTCTCCTTATCCAGGACCCCTGAAGAAGAAAAAGTGTTGTTGGCTGAAGTTTATATCACTGGCAGGGTGACCAGTGGACATCAAGTTATGATGTTCCAACTGACACTTTGTCTTGGCCTGAATTTAAAACAATGATCTATCAACACTTTGCAGCACAATCCAACATTGAAATCACTGACATCTTCAGAAACCTGAAGCAGTATGGTTCAGTACTTCAGTTGATGCCTATATCAGTAAATTTGAGGAAGTGATGGTACTGGTCAAGAGAAATAGACCAACCTGAAAACTATTTCTTGGACTACTTTATTTCTGGCTTGAAGGATTACATTAAGAGTCCACTGAAATCTTTGGGCATCCATACCTTGGTAGAGGCCTACGAACATGCAAGGAACTGTGCTGTTCCCCCTAAGAGCCTAGCCAGCTCTTCAGCAGTAACATGTAAAGAAGGGCCGAAATTTCCTGCTAAACCAACTATCAAGGAAGACAAATCAACAACCTCAACTGGCAACAAATGGGCTCGTAAATGCTTCAAGTGCCAAGAGCCGTGGGTTCCTGGACATGGTAGAGTTTGCAAGGCAACAAAGCAAGTATATCTGGTCACTACGGAAGATGATTCAGATGTGACAGAGGAAAATCCTGACGACACTCTCACTACACCACCTGGCAGCCCACAAGGGGACTAGAATCACCTGCCTGACCATGAATTATCCATGCATGCACTAGTAGGTACCAATGCAGCAGCTACCACATTTACCCTACACCTTTCTATCAGCAAAATTAATGCTACTGCCCACGTTGACAGTGGTAGCACTACCACCTTCATATCCCCTGAACTTGTCAGTAGAGCTGGTTTGGACATTGCCAACCATTATCCTATTCCTGTGAAAGTTGTCCTGGTTAATTAGGTTCTGGACAGCTTCCCAACTTATGCAATGCCAGCGCTGTGGCTACCACAAGGGACTATAGCAGAGATTGACAAAAGGCGTCAATCTTTTCTACGGTCGGGCGAAAGATACTTGTCGTTGATCAAACTGCCTTGTCACATAGTAGGATGTCTGCTGAAGCAAGCGCCATGAAGGGCATGGTAATCGGCACCTGCAGACAAAACGAAAAACACGAGTCCCCTAAGTCCTAATCAAGCTTTCACATCGCTTGCACACAATGAGTGTACGCACTGGCAGCTTGGGTATGGACTATTGGAATATGGAGGGAACACTCTGACTGGCAACTTGGTGACTGAAATTTGGACCAACACTGGAAATCACTACTGCAGCAGCTACCTGAATACTGGCAAGTCAACACGGTATGGCTGGGAGATGGAAGAACTTCTCTTTGTCTTGACAAATGTATTAATAGAAGCAAGCTTGCTACGTGTTTCCCAGCCCCATCCTCCCATTGCATCAAGCAGAACTGCTCGGTTCAGCAAATGTTTGAAGCCAGAGCAGATCAGCTATTTGTTCCTCACCTAACTGGTAAGCGGAACTGGAAAAGGAATAACTGCAAAGTACCCTACACGACCTCTCCCTGACAGATGATGCTGACAAAATAATGAGTAGTATGATGGATCAGGTAGGCGACATACCTAGGTCGGCGATATACAAGATGAAAAGCAATAACGAAGAATGTCAAAACTGAACAATGGTATGACAAAACTCTTCGCCCCCATGTATATGATTCTCCGCCTGGCTAATAGCAAAAGACTGACTCATAACAAGAGCAAATCTATAAAAGAAGACAATTGTAACATCCCCTTCCTAAGAACTCTACACTTTGGCCAGCTTGGCTAACTGGGTAGGCAAGGAGAAGAGGATCAAAGTTGTGAGTTTTCATGTACGAAGGTGGCTGCAGTTCCCTAGGATAGCAGCGTACATCAAGCAGGGCAAACCCGTACTTGGAACCATGCCTGTAGATCCAAAGTTTGAGAACAATAGAGACAGACGAGATCTATGAGTATGAGTTCAAGCAGGGTGAGATGGTTTCCTTTGTTCACATGGTTCTGTTTCTGGGTTTTGGACGTGAAGGTGGCCCAATGGGACGCCTTACCTGGTATTCTTGAACAGCTGTGGGACTGAATTCGGCCATGCTGGAGGTTTGAGGTTTGGTCTGGCATTCGGTTCTACATCCTGAATGCCAAGGCCCCTGAAGCAGTATTCACCTCATCGAGTTTGCGGGACGTGTCGTCCTCCCGCCGCTCGGCCGTCGGCACCCACGCCATCCACCTCATCGAGTTTGCGGGACGCACCTCCTCATCAACACCTCCGTGCGGTAGTCCCCTTCCCAGTCTTCCTATGGCACCTTCGTCCATGGCCGCAGCCACCTGGAGATGCTGTTCAAGCACATCTCCCACTCCCACACCTTCATGGCGTACGAGAGAAGTAGGCGGTGGGCGTACTGTAGACACGCACCATGAGGCCGCCGTCTCGCCGCCGTCGCCATACGCGTCCGTACACGAGGACACCTCCATCGCAGAGAACCAGCACTCGGCACTGATCCTCCTCACCTTCCACAAGCACCCCATGACAGGGGCGGATCCAGGAAAAAATAGTAGTGGGGGCTGAAGTTGAACAAACCTCGCCACCTCCCCGGTGGCCCGGCGGCGCGGCGGCGCTAGGCCGCCGCCTTGGCCCGCCTCCGTCCGCAAGCCGCTCGCCGCTCGCCGGACGCCGCCGCCTGCTTGCTGCACACCTGCACGGCGCACGCTGCACGCCGCACGCCGCACGCTGGCCGCCTCGCCCTGCCGTCGACCGGCGTCGGCCCTCCCGCCGGCCCTCCCGTCGGCCGTCGCACCGTCGCCCGTCGACCGCCGTCCGCCGCCCAACCCGCGCGGCCGCGCCGCGCCTGTGCCTAGCCGCCGGCCACCGCCTAGGGTTAGGGATTTGGGAGAGACCGAGAGAGGAGTTGGGGAATGGGGAGGGGAATTGGGGTTGGTGGCCCGTGGTGGCGTGGCCAGTTGGGGGAGTGGCCGAGTGGGCCGGCTCAGTGGGTTGGGCTGCCACTGTGGGACATTTGCTCGGAGTGGGCTGGGCCAAAATTTCAAGATTGAGCTCCTCTTCGTGGGCTGCTCTTCGTAGTCGGCCCAAGTCTCAAATAGTTCATCTTCAACCTCTAGCTTTTCCTCCTCCCAACCGATCTGATGAACCCTAGCCCCCACAATTCCATGAATCTATGGCCGAAATTTTTAGTGGGGGCTTAGGGGGGTCTCCATTGTCTCGGGGACGGTAGTGGGGTCTCAAGACCCCTCCGCCCCCATGGCAAATCCGCCCCTGCCCCATGATGCACCCATGACGACGCGCGAGCTAGGCGGCGGACGGGAATCGGACGAGCGATGCGCGCGGAAGCGGATGCATGAGGCGGGACGAAGCGCCGACGGACGAAAACGCGGGGTGACGATCACAAAAATACGAAATTTTTAAGTATGTTAGATTTAAAAAATAAACTACCATTTCAAGGTTTTGCAAAAATATACTTCTCCCGCCCTACCGTAGGACGGGTATATAAATCGTCCTGCGGTAGGACGATTTATCGTCGAGAAAGGACCGCATGCAAAATTGCCAAGATTTGCCTCATACAACACCAAACTATTGCTAGTGTCTCCAAACTAAATCGTCCTACGAGAAGCCTTGTGTTACGTCGCCCTACTGTATAATGATTTATATGTCCCGTCCTACGGTAGGATATGAGGAGTATATTTTTGCAAACTTTGAAATGATAGTTTATTTTTGTAAATCTTTTTTAAAAATAAATAAAAAAATTAAAAAAATCTCCAAGATCCGACTGTTTGATGGGCCAAAATGTGGCGACAGTCATGTAGTGGACCCAAGAGTCCAAACTGCTTTAAAATCGCACTACCTGATTCTATAACTGACGTTTGAACTTCATATGCAGCGGTATAGTGAACAAGGAGTGTGATAAGATGGCTCCAAAGAGAATCCATTAATTAGAGAGAAACTTAAGCGGTACAAGCAGAATGACCTCTTTATTGAGCTGGGAAGCTTGCTATGGGTTTGTTTCATAAGTGGAAAAAATACATAAACATGATTTCAGATTGCGCAATTGCATTACGACATTTGGATTTTTCTCTCTGAATTGTGCTTATTTTATGTCATCCATCCAGGACATACTTTCAATATTGCTAGAGACAGCCATTTGTAAGCTTTATAGTTGGTTGTTATCTATAACTACATTTTATGGTTGATGGACAACCGGATCATAGGTTGATGTCAGAAATACTAGAAATGTAACAGCTGGCATGGACTTACTTTAGTACTACTACATTATCATCTGTCATAACCTGACTTCCACCACTGACCTGTAATATCAAGAAAAAAAACTGTGTCACTGAGTGCAAGTATCCTCATGCATACCATTTGTCTATGATAGGTTTTAGTTTTCTGAGTTCCAAAACTGTATTTTCTTGAATATGAGATTATATTTTCCTAAGCAACGTGCTAACTCTTTTGCAGAACCAGACAGGCAAAACAATGGGAAGGCATGCGTACCGGGTGAAACTACACGAATACTAAATGATTTACTTTCACAAGTGGAATCTCTCCGAGAGGAGAATAATGCCAAGTGGATTCTCATTGTGTAAGCTCTTTCGAATGGAAATATCCTATTCAGCTGATTGTGAATTACTAGTTAAATTGTTTTTCTTCCTTTTATTAATTTGATGGTCTGCTGCTAGTAGCCTAGTAGTATGGATACGAAAATGTAGTAACATATTTGCACTTTAAGAGTTTCTAGAGAAGGGGTCAAATTCCACTGTTTGTTAAATTAATGCCATTATGGCAGTAGCTTCATGCAAGAATATGCCAGCCATTGATTCATGACATTATCATTACTCAGAAAATAATGCCACCTTACCGCTGATTCATATTCGTACCTTACATGTTATGAAACAGGTTGCACTGGAAAGAAATGAACTGCATGATGCTAACAGTATGCTTCGTAGTATAATGTTGGAGCTTCGAAAATGAGCTTAGGACGCGGATGAAAGGTAATCCTGTTTCGAGTCATGTAAATGCTATACCAGCTCCCATGTACCTTAGCCCACATGCGGAGTGTTCCCAGTACAGCACCTGCCACATTTATCAGTCACCACAAATCCACAATGGCAGCATTTCCTCAGCAGCAACCAGCCAACCAGTTGTCATTGAGCAGCACTATGCCGCCACACCAACAGAGCTACACCTCTTCCCAGAGTCCGCAGCCAGTGAAGACAGTGAACCAACAATGGGTTTCTGATCAAGTGACATGGCCCAGGCAAGGTACCCAACAGCAACGGCCACTTTGCCACTAAACCTGTTTCCAGTCCTTCCAGGAAGACAAGATCAGCAGTGTAGAAGTGGTACTACTGGCACTAGCAAGGAAAATCATGTAGGCAGATCTTAGGTACATAACAAGGGATCATCTACACCATGATTCAAGAATTCCTTAGTTTCAACTTTCAACTTTTGGAGTTCAGCAGATGTGCAACACAAATTTGCAACTTTGCTCATGGAATAGCACCTAATCTGTATATCTGAATCTCAGTTTTAAGTGGTCAAATAGGTGATATTCAGAAAAGTTTCAAATGCATTGATTATTCTGTACGATTTCTTTTCAAGTAACGGTTGCTCTTGGCAAAATCAATCCATGTGAGGCTATCCGTTGTTAGCTACCTATACAGAAGGAATGGCTTCCAATTGAGAATCACCCGAGATTCAGATAGATACCTCACCACGACACTTCTATAGAGCTGCAGCCTGCTTCCTTCTTATCCTTGACAATTTTCTGCTTCTCTGAATCTCTGACCTGTGCTATCTCATCCCATTGGCTTTCCAGTGCATATGTATTTGACAGAAGAACGGCATCTGATGGATGGTAGTCGCCCATGCTATCCAACCGTGCCTGCACCATCCTCCCCAGCTTGACATTGCCATGGATTCTGCAGGCCGCAAGCAAAGCTCTCCATGCGGTGGCATCACCCTGGGAAGATAGGTTCGCTATGAGCTCATAAGCTTCATCTAACTGCCCCGCCCTTCCCAGGAGATCAATGATGCAGCCATAGTGCTCAGTGTTAGGGGAGATGCCATATTGCAACACCATGCTCTCCATGAACTTCTTCCCTTCCGACACCAACCCACCATGGCTGCAGGCGTTCAGTACTGCGAGAAAGGTGACCTCATTAGGAATCACTCCATCTTCTTCCATGGCATGAAACAGGGAGATCACTTCACCTGCCTGTCCATTAACACCGAAGCCCACGATCATCACTGTCCATGCCTTCACATCCCTTTCTTGCATTGCGTCGAAAACCGCCACCGCCTCACTGGAGCACCCGCACTTGAAATACATATCCATGAGAGCTGTGCCAAGTGCAGTGTCAAGCTCAAGTCCTGCTTCTAGCGCAATCTCGTGAAGGCGACGGCCGGCTGCCATTGCCCCAGATGCTCCACAAGCAGAGAGCACACCCACAAGAGTCCCTGAGCTTGGCCTCACTCCCTCCAGTCTCATCCTGTCCACCAAGCCCATTGCCTCCTCAACTTGCCCTGCCTTAGCATAGCCATCCACCATACAATTGTACAGCACCAGGTCCCTCTTGGTCGCCTCATGAAACACCTTCCTGCCACACTCGACGCTCTTCTCTCTCACATACATCCCAACCATTGCAGATGCAACCTTCGCGTCCCTGCAGAACCCCACCTTGACGCAGAATCCATGCACAGACTCAGTTTGCCACCCACACTGGATCATGGTGACCAACGCCGTCACACTGACACCCACACTGCAGCACCTCATCTCGGTGAATATCTCCACCGCCTTGTTGACCTCCCCCACCCTGACATACCCTCCAATCACCGTGTTCCACGACACGGCGTCCCGTTCCGGCATTTCGTCGAACACCCTCCGCGCGTCCGCCATTCCCTCGCCGCCACCACCACCACAGCAGCAGCAGTAGAAGTGGCACAGGGCGTTCCCAAGGCTAACGACGCCCGAGAACCCGTACCGCACGACAAGCGCGTGCACCTGCCTCCCGAGCGAGGCCACGGCGGCGTCGTCGTCGGGGCCCCGCTTGGCGCAGAGCGCGAGCAGCGGTTGGAACGCGAACTCGTCCAGACCCGGGAGGCGCGCCCGCGCGGAGGCGAGGACGGGCAGCGCGGCGGCAAGCGATCCGCCGGCGGAGGCGGAGAGCGCGCGGAGGAGCGCGGTGTGGTGGAAGAGCGTCGGGGTAGGGATCGCCGCGAAGAGGGAGAGCGCGTAGGGGAGCGGCGCGTGCGGCGAGGCGAGCAGCTTGGCCGTGGGGAAGGCGTGGTGCGGGAAGAGGGAGGACTTGAGCATGGCGGCTTGGAGCTGGAGGAGGTCGCCGGCGCGCGACGCCGACTTGAGCAGCGCCGCGATCTGGCGCTCCCGACGCCGCAGCTGCATCGCTCCCGCGATCCGCTCCGGCCTTAGCCGCGGGCAAGGCAGCGACCGTTCGTCCGCCATACCAAGTAGTATGGGCCTCACCGGAGGTGGCAGTCACGTTTCGGCCCAAGTAGTATGGGCCGGAAATCACGTTCCGGCCCAATGGTTCGCCTCAATTCTAAAGAAAAGTTGTGAGCAAAATTTGACGTGAAAGTTTGAAATCTCAGTTTGAACTTTCGGAAGAAAGTTCTTGAGATCTGTCCACCTAGCTAAAAATAAATTGATTTTGAGGAGGCAGATCGTCTCTTCGAAGAAAGTGCCCTCGATGGATCACTACTCCAAATTACCATTAACAATACATAGCAGTAACAAGCACGTAATCTGAAAAAAAAACGGCAATGCTCTCAAAGGGGATTCACCTTTTTTTCTGAGAAATTACCTTGCAACTGTCTTTGGCATGGTGGATCAGTATACAATACTACAAATTTGGGTAAAAACAAACATATCCAGATCTGAAACCAGCACAAAAACTGCGTTCTACCCTTCTACGACGCCGTGCCGTAAAGCATGAGGCTAGCACACACAAAGATCAGGATTGGCCTCGAGTTCATCTCTTCTTTTTTTTCTCCCTTTTTTTCCTGCAAGAAATCCCTGACAACTGGGCCCATTCGCGCAATTTCCCGCAGCCCAAATCGGCAAATAGAGCCCAATTTGACGGTTGAGAAGGATCGAAACGGAGCAAACTCCTATATATTTTATCTCCTCCTCAGAGTCTGTTCAATTTTCCGTTCGCCGATTCAGGGTTCTTGATTTTCCGTCCACGCCACGCCAACGGATTTGCTTCCTTCCCAACGAAGGATTTCCGCGCAATGTAGGTCGCCTAACAAATCCGGGAGTCCTTTTTGATTCGTGGTTTTTATTTATCTCTGCGCTCTTATCTTTCGGAAATTGGTTGCTCTCCTTCCCATCTTCTGTTCTTACGAGGGTTTTTCCAGATTGTGGTGGGCGACTATTAAACCCTTCTCTCTTTTTATTAGAATTGTTTCTTTCTTCTCGAGCGGAATCGAGAGATTGCTGATTTCTCTGGGTGATTTTTTGTGCAGCGAGTGGAGGGAGGGGAGGGAAGAGATTGATTAGGAGGAGGAGGCCATGGGGGCGTTCTGCTCCAAGCAGAATCCGTCGGGGCAGCAGCCACACTGCTGCAACCACAGCAGCAACAGCAGCTACAATGCCGCGCCGAAGGGGAACAATCGGTTCGCCAGGTTCGGCGATGATTACCATACCCTAGAGCAGGTGAGATCAATTCTGTCCCTCCTGATGCATCGCATCTGTTCTTGCTTGCGAAACTGTGCATTGCTGCCGCCTCCTGATGCATCGCATCTGTTCTTGCTTGCGAAACTGTGCATTGCTGCCGGATGCACAGTGCTATGTGTGGGCAACTGGGCATTGCTGTTTGCTTCTGAATAGTTGTGTGGTGTTTATGATGCGATCTAGTCAATGATGGTGCTGTACTTGAATGGAAGTGGATTTGTTCCTGTTCAGGAACAAGTTCTTTCACACATATGTTGGTGGGAGGTTTTGGGTGCACAAAGTACAACCCCATCTACTAACTACTATTTCATGTCTTAGTTTGATATCAAGTTCCTCCTTGGTATCCTCTTATACTCATGTTGCTCATATGTCGTGAGAATAGATTGTTTATGTCCTGCAAAGTAGGTGCCTCTTGGATGTATACAATTTTGCAGTTTGCCCTGGTTCTTCAAGTAAAAGTAAAAATATCAATACCTTAAGAATTAATTATGCTTGGTCTAAAGAAATAATTAGATACAGTGAAATGTCCTGTATGTCCTTCGTTGACAACTAGATTTTTTTTTTCGTAGGCTCTTCTGTTCCCCTTCAGCAGATGTGACATAAGACATCTTTTTTGTTACTTGAGTAATTAACTTCAGTTATACTGAAGTATGATATCATATTGTTTTCCTTAATCTAGGTAACTGATGCTCTTGCACACGCTGGTCTTGAGTCATCAAATCTGATTGTTGGGATTGATTTCACAAAGTCCAACGAATGGACAGGTTTGTTCAAGTTTATCAGTGCACTGCTTCCTGAACTTTCATCAACTCATCTTCCGGTTTCTTGTTTCTTCTTACAAAAGAGCTGATGATTTCTATTTATATGCAGGCAGAGTTTCCTTCAACAACCGGAGCCTGCATGCTCTGGGCCATATCACAAACCCATATGAGCAAGCCATATCTATCATAGGGCAAACTCTTGCACGATTTGATGAGGACAACCTGATACCATGCTATGGATTTGGTGATGGTCAGTTCATTAAATCTCTCGACATGCTTCATTCTGTACATAAAAGTTATGCAAATTTTTAACACTCTAAGTTTATGCTACAGCTACTACACATGACCAGAAGGTATTTAGCTTCTATCCTGACAACAAACCATGTGATGGTTTCGAACAAGCACTTGATCGGTACAGAGAAATTGTTCCACAACTACGTTTGGCTGGTTAGTTCATCTTCTGCTTGAGTTTCAATTAGAAGACATCGATATTCATTTTACTGATATGTTTCGATTGTTCTCAACAGGTCCCACTTCATTTGCACCGATGATTGAGACAGCTATTGGAATTGTGGATAGTAGTGGTGGCCAGTATCATGTCCTGCTTATAATTGCAGATGGACAGGTTTGTTCTGAAATGAGTATCTAAGTCTGTCAGCATGAATAGTTCGACATATGATATCTGGTCTAATGAATTTACAACTGCACCGTTCTTGATATGTTTTTATTGAAAATTTGCATAGGTTACACGCAGTGTTGACACAGGTAATGGGCAGCTGAGCCCTCAGGAAAGGGAGACTATAGATGCCATTGTGAAAGCCAGGTAATCATATGCTTAGCATTTCCGTATTTAGTGTTACTATTATGTTAGTAACTTGCCATGTTGAGCTCTTACATTTCAACTCAAACATGACATTTTTTTTTCAGTGACTACCCTTTGTCAATTGTGCTTGTTGGAGTTGGCGATGGGCCATGGGATATGATGAGGCAATTCGATGACAACATCCCTTCTCGTGCGTTTGACAACTTCCAGGTATGCTCTGTTGTTAATGGGTTAAGTGACAGTCCATATTTAGCTTAATCATGAGAAATACTAATATGACAGTGCAATGCAGTTTGTGAACTTCACAGAGATCATGTCAAGACCTGTTCCTGCCAGCAAAAAGGAGGCAGAATTTGCTCTTTCAGCATTGATGGAGATTCCAGAACAGTTCAAGGCAGCAATAAACCTCCAACTTCTTGGGTATTTTACTGTCTAAATCAAAATCATAACACTTCGGAAAACCCAGAACCCTGGTATTTTTCAGCAATGAACTCGACCTTTTGTTGGGTGCAGAAAACGTCGAGGATTTCCACATCGAATAGTATTACCTCCACCTGTGAGTGATTTCCAACAATACTATGGGTGCTCAACAGTCAAAGAAACGCAATCTACTAGCTATGGGTCACCGCAGAAGAAGACATCAGCACCTAAACAAGATAGTGACATAGGTGATCAGGTACTTTCTTCAAAACAGATCCCATGTTGAACTTGTGTTTTGCAGACAGTATATATGCGTCAAGCCATCAACGTTATCATGTTTGTTAATTTGATCCCATGCTGAACTTGTGTTTTGCAGACTTGTCCAATCTGCTGGTTGGAAGCAAAGAACCTTGCTTTTGGATGTGGGCATCAGGTATGAAAAAGACTTGAAAATGTATATAAAGATTCAGATGTAAATACTAAACTGATGGGCCCTTGGAATGCAGACGTGCTCCGACTGTGGGAAGGATCTGAAGGTTTGCCCCATTTGCCAGAGGGAAATCTCCACGAGAATTAGGCTCTACTGAAGTTGAGAAGTTATACGCAATTACCACTTTTAAGCATACACTTAACACTTTTTGTTCCTTCTGATTTAAGATTTTGCAAGAGGGAGCACTAGCTGTAAATACAGTTTATCAGTGTTATAGAATACTCATGGTATTCAAACTAGTACTGGTTCTGTGTCACTGAGTGCATTTTGGATAGCATTTGTGAAATGAATGTTCCTATCATTTTGGATAGCATCAGTGTTCCTATCAAACAGTTCTATTCTTTAGTAAGTATCCTTGTTTTTAATCTTATCGTTTGTGAAATGAATGTTCAAGGGTACGTCATCTCTCATCCATGCTAAGTTTGAGCGACATCTCGCCTTCACTGTGACATAGCTTTCCTGCCGCCGATGGTTAGGCAGTGGTTAACATGAGGAGGTCATCTACTCATCTAATCATCTTTGAAGGATCTAACATTTGAAGTAAAATGGCATTTTGTTTGTGTTGACTTCAAATTTATCATCAGTTTTCTTTTAACTGCTGAAGTCTCGAAAACCATGGACATTATATGAAACGGCCTGATTGAATCATTCAGAACTCATAATAAGGCTTCCTGAATTCTATCTTCTGTCATCTGTTCGATTTATGTTTGCATGAACGTTACGATGGATTTTGAGTGCATGAACAATGACATGCTAACTTGATGCAGAAAGTGCCAGATCTGATTCTGTAAGGTAGAAGAAGAAGAAACAACATTGATGGCTCCTTTAAAACGCAGGATCAGAAATGTAAGTGCAAAAAAGCTATAAAAACATTAATGGCGCCTTTGAAATGTAGAAACAGATGAGTAGAAAAAAATACAGAATTTTTTGATAGGGAATGTAAATGCAAAAAAAAAAGAATTGCAAAACACATGAATCGGATGAGAAAGATATATTCAAACGAAAGTTCTCAAGAAATTAGAGCTCTTGCTTACTTTTTTGCAAAATATGTATAGGATTATTCATTCCATAGAAATTTCAAAGAAAGGGATAGGATTCAATCCTTTATTTCAAATGTCTTTCCAGGATGTTTTTCTACAGGATTAAAAATCCTTTAAATTCCATATGTTTTTCTTATAAAGCAAAACGTCTTGAATATGTGTACCATACCTGAGCTAGGAAGCCGTGCTCGCTATACGTCGTTGTCGTAGATGGAAATGAGCAAACCCTGCATGACTCCCTCAATGCCAACCAGGAAGCAGCCGGCCACAGCGGCACGCTTCTCGGATGGCATTCAGGGAGCCAGGCAGCGTTAATCTCATCTTCTACTTTCATCAGTCGCACCACTCATCGATCATGTATATACTAGCATTAATACAGTGAAATTAATCAATCAACCAACTCAAGAATACAGAAATTAACCAACAATCAACTCAAGTGAGGAGAGACAAAGACATGTACACCTGAAACCTTGTTGTTCCAACGCCATCAGAGATTCAGAGCTCACACTTCTGAAGAGAGCTGAAGGCTCTGCATGCCAAGCTGCCAACTGCAAGTGCCTATGCCTTTGTTGGGTTAGAGATGCAGATAGATAAACGTGCGACCTGAGTGAGGAGCTATAGCTTAGCTAAGCATGTATATGCATTGCGTTTTTGCACAGCAGGCAGAGCAGCAGCAGTGGTAGGGCCGTGGTTGGCAGCAGCGGTCAGGGGTGTAAAGGTTGGCAACCTTGGCCGTCTCTGCGACCGCGACGAGTTGAGCGGACGGAGATGCAGATTTCTGTCCGCTGGATTGCTGGATTACTGCATACTTTCTTCGTTTATTTTATATTATAAGTCGTTTGATTTTTTTAATCAAACTTCTTTAAATTTAATCAAATTTATAAAAAAATACAGTAGTATTTTCAACTCAAAACATACGTATTACCAAAATATATTTAATGTTAAATTTAATGAAACTAATTTAATATTATAGATGTTGCTAAATTTTTTATAAATTTAGTCAAATTTAACGAAGTTTGATTTTAAAAAATCAAATGTCTTATAATATGAAAAACAGAAGGAGTAGCTATCAGCCGCTAATTAACCCGACCCGGCCGGGCCGGCTCCACTCCTACGTGATGTCCAACTCCAACAACAGCAGCAGCAGCGGCAGTGTTCGTCGTAGACGAGATCACAAGATCACAAGCCGGCGTTAGCAAGCTCACTGTGGATGGGTAGCAATTAGCATCGTTTGTGTTGGGTGTGTTCAGTGTTTGTGACCTGTGGCTGTGTAGGTAGCGGACGATCCGATTACAGCTCAGTGCCCTGCCGGTGTTAGGACCATATGCTAGCTGTAGCTGCTGCTGCCAAATGCAAGATCGGACCAGTGGTAAATCCTACTATTAGTAGGTCTTTGTCAGTCGTAACAGGGTAGAATTAATTAACAAAATGCTTTGAAATATGAATCTGTTGATATATGTTTTAAATGTAACGTGTAGTTGTAGTTTAACTAACTATTGTTGATTAGTATTTATTAAAATTTTGGGTTTTAAAATAAAAATGTGATTTAGAAAATTTACAGAGTGACCAGTACACACAGTAGTTCTTGAAAGAGAAAAAAAGAAGTAATTGTTGTCGTGCCAAAAAAAAATTGATTTCACGTACTGTTTCAGTAAACAAATTAAGGGTCCTTTAAATCGTAGGAATAAAAAAAATAGAGAAATAGAAAAAATACAGGATTCTGACATGAATATAAGTATAAAATAGAGAATTGCAAAATACAGGAAAAACACAGGGATGATCGTTTGATTGGATCGCATGAATCGGATGAGAGAGATAGACTTAACGAAAATTTTTCAAGAGATTAAACCTCTTGTTAAATTTTTTTCAAAATTTACCTGCAATGTGCTATTTCATAGGAACTTTATAAGATTTGAAAAACTCCAATCATTTGAATCAACGGGCCAAATAGAAAATTTTTCTATAGGATTTTAATTTTATGAAATTTCTTCATAAATCTTTTGATTCAAATGGGTCCTAAGAGGCTACCGAAATTGAATCTATATGGTGAAATGCCAAAATGTTAAACCAAAAATTGAGAGAGATGGATTTCCCTGGATTTGGGATATATGGCTGGAATTTATAACTTGTGTTCAGTCCGGAATAGTACGTTCCATCCCCCATCTGATATTTTTTCCCCCAGATATACATTTCCTATGATTTTGTATATTGTTTTTGAAACAAAATTTTAAAAATATATCCATGTCGCCATCTGGCATTGGTGGGTATATTTTTGCAAAAATAAAATATGAAATAGTATATTTCTATAAAACCGTGGGAATAGAAGTATATTTGAAAAAAAAAGCTCCCCCATCTGATCGATCAATACATTAAAAATGTCATTCAAACCTTTGCAATCAACAAAGATCACGTGACATTGCTTCACTAAACAACCAAATATCCACAAATTATTACTGCAATCAGTTGGAAGAAATCACTCTGTTACGTACAGATTCTATCCAGCCGTAAAGTCCAAGACAATCAGTATCAAGATATTGGATAGAATCGTTTTTTATTTGTAATATCATAGTGTCGGGATACTATCCAATTTTAAAAAATATATATTTTTATATAAAATATAAAATATGTTATATAAATTAAAACATATAATATTGATTTTGATAAATTAAATTGGTTTTATATAAACTTGAGCATATTTATTCATATTATTTTTAATTTATTTTATTTTAAATAATATTTGGTAGGATCGTAAAGATCGTAGTATCGGGATGCTATCTAAGATTTCGTAGGATCGTGTGAAAATGAATAGTAACATTGAGATAGGTACTAGTGGGATCGATATCGTTTCGACATCGTAGTATCATAAGATAGTAAAGATAGTAGAATATGGATTGGAATACTAACAATTTTGGTAAAATCAACATCTAGAAAATGACAAAAAAAATATCAGAGAAATTGGTTAGCACATGGAAAATTTACCTCAAGGCAGCAACTGCTTCCAAGCCTCGAATCAAGTGAGGCGCCACTGAATTTATAAACCGGCGAACGCATGGGCGACACGTACGCGGCCCGGGCTACCCCTCGCCGTCTTCCTCGCGCCGACGAGCGCTCCCGTCCACCCACCCGCGCCCGCGCGCGCCCCGATCCCCGCCTGAACCGCGCCTCTCTCGCGCGCGCGCCGCGCGCATGCGCTCCCCGCCCCGGCGTATCGTCGTGCGCACGTCGCCTCTCGATCGAACTCGCTCTGTATATCACCCTGCCTCGCTCGCTCGCGATCTGTGAAGATTTTGACGTCGTGATTCGAGTTGGTAGCAATCGTCGGCGTACGTGGGCGGCGGCGGCGAGCGAGGGATAAGGATGGGGAGGGTGAAGCTGCCGATCAAGAGGATCGAGAACACGACGAACAGGCTGGTGACGTTCTCGAAGCGGCGGAACGGGCTGATCAAGAAGGCGTACGAGCTGTCCGTGCTCTGTGACATCGACGTCTCCCTCCTCATGTTCTCGCCCTCCGGCCGCCTCAGCCACTTCTCCGGCCGCCGCGGGTAACCTGTTCGTCCTGCATGGCCGGCCTCACCGTCGACGACAATAACAGAGCTTGGTCCTCCTTCCTCTGATTCTCGGCAATGTTTGCTGTTGTGTTCAGGGTGGAGGACGTGATTCTCCGGTACATGAACCTCTCGGAGCACGACAGGGGAGAGTGAGTGTCAGAATGCAACCATGAATCAGAATGCAACCATGAACACACGCTGTGATATCTGTCTTTTTCTGAACAAATCGATTAACAGATTATCGAAATGTGACTTGTGTTCTTGTTTTCTTTGTATTTGTTTGATCGTTGCAGAGCCATCCAGAATCGGGAGGTAAACCGTAAACATCATCTTCTTGTTTGAGCGGGAGGAGGATCATCGCGTGATTAGCTGATTATGCGATGCAGTATCTCATCAGCATGCTTCAGCGTCTCAAGCGAGAGAGCGACATGGCGACACAATTAGCAAAGTGTGTTCGTGCATATATAATTTGTCTAAAGTTCATTCTTCGGTTCCCTCTCTTCTAATCATGCATGCATGTTTCTTTTCTGAAAATTTCAGCCCAGGTGCACTGAACGAGAAAATAGAGGTGATGAATTAATTCGGATTTCAGAGCAGAGTTTTTACTGTTAAAATCTTCAGTTTTTACAATTTCGTCATTCTTTTGTTTCTTCTATACACTTCAGGAGATTCAGCAAGAGATATACTCTTCCCAGCAACAGCTGCAAATCACCGAGGACCGCCTTAGGTATGAACAAGATGATGATACACTGTCAGAGTTAAAACTGACAGAGGCAAAAACATTACTGCAAATCTGCAGTAATCCAATCCATAAACACACTTTATGCTCGTGTGTCTTGCAGGATGTTCGAGCCAGATCCTGCGGCGTTCGGCACCTCGAGCGAGGTCGACGGATGCGAGAAGTATCTCATGGAATTGCTGACCCGAGTCGTCGAGAGGAAGGTACAAGCCAACGATGAAATGAGACAAAATGTTTCTGAACTGCAGAATTCTGAACAAAACTGTAGAGATTCAGACAAGAACAAAATCTCGTGCTATCCTTTTTTGCTCAGAATTCTGAACAAATCTTGTCCAAAAAAATCATCTTGCAGAACAACTTGTTGAGCAGTCACATGGCACCGTTCGATGCAACGGCAGCTGCGATGCAGGTATGATTTTTTTCTTTTTACTGCATTTTTTTTCTATGAAATCGAACGAATTACTGGAAAACTGCTGCAAAATCTTTACGTGTTGCAGGGTGCAGATGGGACGCAGATGTACGTGAACCAGGCGGACGGGATGGGCACGTTCGGTGGTGACGCTGCCATGTGGGGCCCAGATGGAGGTGCAGATCCTGGCCATCCGATGTTCGGTGCATCTGATCCGTTGATCTACCTCAGGTACGTACACCGCCGTCGCATCTCAGCCGTCCATCGATGGTTGCGAGTTTTTTTTTTCTTTTTCAGGGACCACGACGTGTACGACGCCAACTCACAGGTGGCCGGGCTGCACGGCGGCGACCCTTGCGCGGCCGCGGCGGGGTGCGTCGACGACGTCGCCGGAGGCCACGCCGCCGCCGCCGACCCGTGGCGGCAGGCGTACACCTGCACCGAGCTGCTCTCCACGCTCATCCCCACCACGCCGTTCCCCCTCATGCCGGTGAGCTGCTGTCCACGGTCGTCGTCGTCGCCATGATCGGCGGCAAGGACGAGCTCACAATCTCACATGCGTACGCGTGCCGTTGCTGCAGCATTGCCTGGGGCCGGAGGACCAGTACCTGTCGATGGAGCATGGCATGGTGGCGGCGGCGCAGGAGCCGGTGGAGGCGTCGACGGCGAGCTGCTCCTACGTGCCCAGCGACGAGACGGCCGGCACGCCGGTCATGGCGTACGACAGCAACCCACCGCCGGCGAACATCGCCTGACTTGATCGATCGACCTCAGCTAACCTACAAACTTATTAACCTGATACATTAATCCATCAACTGTACACTACTACTACATCGGAAGAATCACTAGAGAACTGATGAATAATAATCTTGCCAGCTCTGGCACTTGCAATCTGCAGCTTGCAAGGTACAAAGTGACATGGTGACGCACGCGCATGTGTTTGAGCTACAGAATTGAATTCTGGTGGTAAAGTTCAGATCAAGATCGCATGCAAATGCAATGAACCAACCACTGATCAGTCTGAAGCTGAAATTAAATATTACTCCTAAAATGATTAGATGCTTTAATTTCTTACTCTTACCACGCTGTCTGATTAATCAGCAGTCAAACTACGGCCAGCTAAGTCTGGAAAACACCTGAAGATCGAGGTGGTGACGAGATAGTGCAATCCTATTCGAGGATGATACTGGGGAAAATGTTTTCATCTACGGAGGGATGTTTTTTTCATATCATTTAAATAGTTATCAAAAAATTTAAAAAAATAACAAGATAAATTAATATGAAACATATCATTTCACAAACATGTAAATTCAAATTCAACTTTTATAAATTGTAACAAAAATAACAAATATAATTGTGAATATACGTTAACTATTTTCAGTTTAATTTATTAATTTTGTTGTAACTTGGAGAACTCGAATTTGGCATTGCAAGTTGTACCGTGATATATTTTATATTAATCTATATTGTCAATTTTTTTTAAAAAAGTTGGATGATTATTTAGATGATATGTAAGAATCGAGAGGATGTTTCCTCATGAAAAAATTCATCTAGGAAGATACTGTGTAACCATGTAAAGATGTGCAATGCAGTGAAGCATTATCTTTCTGAATCTCTGACAAAGCCGCACTAAAGCCATGAGTCAGCTGGAATGTTCTTGTTACAGTCACTAATATCTATCCAGGCGATTCTGTCATATTTAGGTTCCTTAGCCATGAATTAAACCACCCCCCCACCCCCACCCCCCCAAACTCAATCCTCCCTTGTCTTTATTTTGGAACAAAGACGAGTAGAGGAGTATGAGTAGTGCTGCCTTTTGCCTTTTTCGAGGTTAAGCAACTTGTGCTAGTTTTCTTCCTCTCTCCTGTGTGTTCAACAGAGCTTCTCATATGCTGATACCTTGCAATTTGCACACACTTCTCACCTGCTGTAAACTTGTCATTCAGCTTTATGCACAAGATTACAGATATCTGTTTTGACTATGACAGTGTGACTGATGCCATTAATTAGTTGCGTCCTACAGTAAATTATACTACATATACCTAACAGAAGTCATACACTCATACTTACTTGATTCATAGTGGAAGATCTTTTTTTTTTGTCTTTTTTGCTTTCGAAAGAAAGAAGAGCACATTCCAATTTCCAAGTAGCTGTAATGAGCCTGTAATATAATGATGTTTGAACAAGCCAGAAGACAACATCAAACAGGCAGCATCAAATCGGTTGTTTGCTGAGGCCTGAGGGCGACAAATAACTAAAGCTTTAGTATTTGCCCAGCTCAAGAAATATGCTTTTGTGAGATAAAGCAGACTCCAATCAATTGCCGGCAGCAAGCCACCGTACCCCACTTCACACCTTTACTCGAAGCTGCTCTGAATTTTCAATGGCGAAACACAAGGCAATGGCCCCCATTTTGCCACCTCCCATTTTTCAAAAGCTTCTCTTTTTCTATCACACTCTTTAATTTGGACCCCCATTAGCTTAGCTAGCTAGCCTCCTTTTAATTCCATCACTCCATTCCGTTGTTCTTGTTCTTGCTCTTGCTCTCCATAGCTTTTGCTTTACTAATTGGCCATTGTTGCACTCGAGCTGATGAGCTAGCTCTTCTTTAGATCGTCTTCTTGGTGGATCTTGCTGCTGGTGGCTCAAGATTAATGGCGACTCCTTACCATACCCAGTCTCCAAGAACCATCCTACTGAAGGTGATTACCACGAAGCAGCAGCCGCCGTCGCTGCTGCCGCCGGAGCCGGAGCCGGAGCCGGCGGCGCCGTCGAAGCTGATCCTGCAGCCGAGGCAGCGGACGTCGCCGGCCATGTGGTGCGCGGCCATCGTGTGCTTCGCCTTCAGCCTCCTCCTGATCGTCGCCGGCGTGGTGATCCTCATCGTGTTCCTGGCGGTGAAGCCCCGGGCGCCGTCGTTCGACGCCGCGGGCGCCACCCTGAACGCCGTCTACGTCGGCTCGCCGGCGCCGTACGTCAACGGCGACATGACGGTGGTGGCCAACGTGTCCAACCCGAACCAGAAGATGGACGTGGTGTTCCGGTCGGCGGCGGTGGAGCTCTTCTTCGGCGGCCGGCGGATGGCGGCGCAGGCGCTGCCGGCGCCGTTCGTGCAGCGGCGTGGGCAGTCGCAGATCATCAGCGTGCACATGGTGTCCAGCCAGGTGGCGCTGCCGCCGGAGCTCGCCGTGGCGATGGTGAACCAGGTGAGGAGCAACAGGGTGGTGTACACCATCAGGGGCACGTTCAAGGTGCAGGCCAAGCTCTGGTTCTGGCACTACACCTACTGGATGTCAGCGCTCTGTGACCTGGAGCTCACTGCTCCTCCCTCTGGTGTTCTTGTTGCTAGGAGATGCAGCACAAGGTGACTCATGATGATGATGATGATTTTTAGGGATTCAGATTTTTGTCTTACCCTTCTTTTCTCTTTTTGGGGGGTTTTCTTGGATGATAACATAGTGTGTTTTCATCATGAAATTGAGCAAGGCAAGGCAAATTGTACTGATGTGGATTTAGATTTTGAGACTGGCTGGCTGCCTGCTGCTTCCTCTTTCTTGTTTGAACAAGTTCTATTGAAGTCTTCAGGCAGCACAGCGGCTAAGGTTGTAGCAACCTGAACATAGTTGAACAGAAGTGTATACACAACTACTACTTGGAATGGAAAGATTGAACTCATTTGCTTGTGTATTGGAACACAGCGAATTCTATCCAGTTGTTGGTTTCTTGTAGATTTAGATGATACATAGAGCCCACAAAGTTGTGCACAAGTTATTCAACAGTGTATCACTGCTAGAGATAATCAAATTGTAGTTGAAGGCAAATGAACTGCATCGTTTATCAGTCAACCAATGATACATGTCTTTAAGTAAACCATGAAAATATTGCCATCATATAGCATTTTTCTGTTGTGCAACTATGACAATGGCAATATTTTCGTACAAAAAGATTAGTTTACATTTTGTCCCCACATATAGCTATTTCAAGTGTTCAAATTTTGTCTCGAAATATAACTACTTCTCTCTACTTCTCTCGTTTAATTTCTTCGCCTACTTCCTCATCTCAATCAATCACAACCGTCCCTTCTTTAATTTCAACTCTCTCCATAATCTCCATAAAAAAAACTCTAGAAGGGCTTATACTTTTGGGACAGAGGGAGTACAACACATCTATGAAGATACTGGCAACACAAACACTGCCAAATCACATATAAAAGTTTGGCAATGAAATCCAGATGTCTAAGCCTATGTTCTGCAAGAATTAGATGCAGCTCATGAGCCGAGCTCTACACCGCCATATAACTTTCTCAAACGTCACTGACCTCAAACACCCTTACACAATGATCAGCTCCACAAGAAGCTAACTGTAGCGCTGATTTCTCATCAGATGAGTCAGGTTTCTGCCACCGTAAACGGTGCACAGTTGATACATGACACAGCAGAGGATCAAAACGGAGCATGCATGCAAAGCTGGACGGAAATGAACCTGAGCCGCTGCTGTCAGTGGAGGCTCTCCCCCCTAAAATGTTCCAGAGCTCGATCATTCCGTTGTCCATGCCGATAGCAAGAAGACCAGCATTACTAGCACGGTCACGGCCTGTCCAGGCCAATGCTGTTACACTGTCGTGGAACTGAGGCAACGTCGCGAGCAACTTGACAGAAGATGAATCTTGAACGCGCCATATTTTGACGGTCTTGTCCCTTGATCCAGTTGCAAATTCGTAGCTGAAGGGGTTCCATGAGCATGCCCATATTATTCTTTTGTGTGCTTCAAGCTTTGCGACAAGATGATGCTCTGCTCCATCATCTAGAGTTACACAAGTGGAATGACATCAATAATTACACAACAGACAAATATCGGCAGTTTAAGCAAAAAAAGGAAAAAAAAAGAAGAGGCTGAAATCATAAGAATCACAATTGAAAAATGCAACAAATTTGTAGGAACTACTATATCGTAGGAAGAAGTCCTTACCTGTCTTCCTGATTGAGAAGACAGACAAATGACGATCCCTTGATACACTCAAAAGAAAAGCATTGTCACGAGAAAACTCCATCTGCGTAACTGTCAGGTTGTGAGATTGCAGGCGACCAACAGCTTTCCATGTTCCAACCTCCCACAGCCAGATCTCAGCAACTGGTGCTGATTGAGCCTGCAACAAGGTCACATTACTACATCACACTCATCAAGCCAAACTATGAGCATAAAGTGCATGAACTAATGTCGCTGTGCCATACATGAGGACAAATTGAGAAATGTGTTATTTCCAGACAAGATGTTGTGATAAAATATTTCACGGATATCCAGAGATAAACATGCTCCATCTAATACCTTGCAAGATGATGCAATGATCTTCCCTTCATGATCACAGCAGATGGAGAAGAGTTCATTTCCATGGCCATAAAGTTTGTGAGTTTCAGGCCATAGAGTATTCCAGGCTAGTTGATCCTCTACAGGAGGTTCAGTGAACACAGTTGGCACTGCATCAGGAATGGTCTCCATGGAATCTGGCCCATCATTAGAAATACTGCTTTGGGTTTCCCTTGCTCCTGAATACAACCGTCAACAGAAATAAGTACCAACCAAATGAAGAACTCAGAAAAGTTAAATTGTGTACTAATACAAGTGCCAAACAAAAGATAATTGCTCAATGTGGTATATTCATGAAGAGGGCATGATGAATGCTGACCATGTGTATATATAGGTTTCTGTGAAAGTCCAAGAGCAGACATATTTGCTCCAAGTACTTGCACATCGTCAAAATCTCCAGAGTTATCAGGTTTCAACAAAGTTGCATGTTGAAGGGTCTTCAAAAATGACAAAGGAGCTTCGAAGACTCTAGAGACCTTTTCATCGGCGCCACTAACGAACCGGTGGTTCCCGGTACCCTGAATGAATGCCACACAGTTAATATCGTGCCCATGAATTTGAGGGCGAGCAATTTCACGCCAACAAGTCGCATCCCCTGGGCTAACTTGGCTTCTCCAAGGAGCAAATATGCGTGTTGTCTGCATATTTATTGTTGATACGAAAGAGGATTAGTAAGTGGTGAGGAGAATGACAATTAACATACTACATTCTATTAGTTAGGATTAAAACTGTTCTAAGAACTCACCTGATCATGGCTGACTGATAACAGATATTCACCAGATCTTGACCATGTTAAGTCAGATACAGGTGCAAAATGACCAGATGGGACTATCTGAGGCTGCCAGTTTTCAGAACCCAGTCCAACATCCCTCCACATATGAAAGGATCCACCATATCCATGTGCAAGGATGGATTTGCCATCAGGCTGCCAATGGCCACCATAGAATCCAAGTGCTGAGTGACTTAACTCACCAACAGTCACTGAATTTATCCAAAGACCAGTATTTTTCTCTGGCTTCCATATCATCATCATCTTGTCCATGGATGCAGACAATATGCTCATTGGCTGATGAGCTTCATCACCAGTTAGTACTGTAGGAGGCTGCCATTCTACAGAATACACCCAGTCCTCATGACCAACAAGAAGGGACTCCAATGATACCTGGTAATGTGTATTACCGGACACAAACAAAGGACCTTCAATATAGGAGGCAATCCCAATATCTTCCTTTCTGGATGTTGTGTGAGCAGAAGAAACAGTATCCGAATTCATTTTCCAGATCCGAATGGTTCTATCCTGAGATGAGCTAACAAGGAAAAGGCTGTGCTCCTCATTGCCCATCATCACAGGTAAAGAGAAGTCTAAACTTCTAATCCAATCAGAATGACCTTTAAGCTCACAGGCTTTAATGAACTGCATACCAAAAAACCTTACTTAAGCAATGCAATAACGGATAGCAAAACGAGACTAAAGCATCAGTTACAAACCTTGCCTGACTGATCCCCACAATAAATGTGGACCTTGTGATCCAAACCTCCCATTGCCAAAATGAGATGGCCTCCCTGCCCAGGCAATACTGCTAATGAAAGTGAAACCATTGGCTTTGGACCAACGGATATAGAATGCAAACAAGACACTTTGCAGCTGCCTGCACATATGGAAGCAAATTACTTCAGTTGGGCAGCAGTGCACATATCCTTAAACTTTAAGATCAAAATCAAACAGTTACTAGAATTATAATTTGACTAATAGAGCTTACTTTAGATAGCAGCTAGAATCAATATGGCTTTCTTCCAGATACAATAACAAGATTAGGCTCTAACTACAATTTATCACAATCTATGTGTCTGTTATCTTACCAATACCCGCTGGTTCATCTTCCATTTTCCAAATGACCACAGTTCCATCTGAGGAGGTGGAGGCAAATATTGAAACAGTATCTGACACCATCCTTCCAGCAAGACAGGTGACCCCTTTTTTGTGCATCACAGGCAGTTGCAACGCATGAGTCCACTGCAATGCAGACAGAAAAATAAAAAGAACTGCTGTTAACCACCTGAGTCAATCCTCAAGACAACATAGAAACATTTCCCAGCAAATACAATTGCAACCAGTTCTAGTCATAGGATACTGCAGGTGGAAGCCATTAACTGAGTTATAGAACAATCTATACAAAGATAATAAGGTGAAGACAGAAGAATGACCTCTCCTTTTCCAGAATCAATCCTCCATGCCATTATAATGCCATCAGAACTTCCTGATAATAGATAGTGTCTCTCCCTGGAGCGGACTACAAAACACAAAGAATAACAGCCAAAACTCTTCTATCAGAACCAGAACATTTCTTTCTCTTTGACCTAAAGTTTAAAGTAATCCACAAACCACAATACCTATAGCTTAGCACCTACAAATATTCAATGAACCAGTTCGTCACATTCATTTCCGCAAAACGGAGCTCGGTACAATGACACGATGATATCTAAAGGAGTTATTTCACCCATATTATCCAAAGTTTGAACTGAAACTACTCTAATATCCAGATATGAAGAAATTTATTTCAACCATATTATCCAAAGAAAGACAAAAAAAACCCTCAAAGAAAGACAAAAAAAAAACTTACTTTGGAGCACATCCTTCTTCGTGGGCAACCAAAGGGTGCAGTTCACCGTCGCCTTGTGCCCCGGAAGCGTCGTCACAATCTCACCTCTCTGTTCGCACACAGAGAAATCGGTTAAATCAACAGATAACGGGGGTATACTAAGAATCGAAGGAAGAGAAAGAGAGGAGCAAGCGAGACGGCGGCGCGGACCAAAGGGGAAAAGAGCGCGACGGCGTTCTGCGCACCGAAGGCGACGAGGCCGCAAGCTCCCCAGGAGACGTTGTTCACCACGCGGTTGCATCCAGCGCCTACGAAGACCCTCTCCACCCCTGCTCCGCCGCCCGCGCCGCGAGCTCCGGCGAGCTCTCCTGCTATTGGCGACATCGCGTGGCCAACACGGAGGAAGAGGCTGCTCGAGGAGTAGTGGGCGGTCGGATGAGGGGGATATTGAGGAGGTGACGGCTGGGATTGTGCGCCGGCGGCGGCTCGGTGGTGGCGGCGCAGGTGGCGGCCGGGCGAAAGGCGGGGGCGGCGGCGCGCGGGGAGAAACGGTGGCGGCTCGGCGGCGGCGGGGAGATGGAGGCGGCGGAAACACACCGAGGCCTTGTTTGGAAGGCCGGGATTTTCCGGCCCATTTCCCGTGGGTGGGCCGGGATTCTAGTAGGCAACGAACGCAGAGAATACCAGCCACCGGATCCCAATCCAACGCACCATCTCAACTCATCTGATGATCACCTCGGCCTGTCAAATATCATAATCAACCCCTCACCTTCCATTGAATTGCAATTAGAGCCGGTTCAATTTGTTGCCACTTTATCCCTATCAAATTTTGGCATTAGTTTTAATAGCATAACAAACCGAAGATATTCTTATCATTGGTACACTACTAAATTTTGGTGATTCCGAAAATGTCCACTCTTAAAAACTTTACCAAATTTGGTAATTACAGGACTACTAAAATGTGGTAATTCCAAAATTAATATATTTTGCCAATTTTTGATGGGTTGAAAGTGGCAATTCAGTGAACATGCCCTTAAGGCTCAGACCCCTCCATATACCGAGCGTCCGACTGCAGAAGTGCATTGTACGTACTCAGGCACTCCTGTCTTTCTTTTTCAAAAATCAGATTACATTAATTTACAACAAAATACATCTAAAAATACAACATTGTGACATCAAATAATTCAAAAAATCACTACTTACTATATCTACCACTACAAGTCTCTACAACAAACAGTTCAACTCGAGTAATCCGACATGGCAAACGAGCAGCTAGAAGAGCCGCCCTTCGGCAGCGTGCTCCTCGCCGGCGACCGTTGCTCGGCCGCCGGAGGCGCGACCGCATCACGCGCCTGCTCCTTCCCCTCGCCGCCGGCACTCTCGACCGGCCGCCGGATCTCCTTCAGCAGCGCCACCACGTCCTTCATCGCTGGCCGGTCATCGGCGCGGTGCGCGATGCAGAGCACGGCCACCGAGAACACCTGCAGCATCTCCTGCACCTGCGCCTCCGGCTTCCCGCGCAGCCGCGGGTCGAGGAGCTCCACCGCGCCCCGCTTCGCCTGCAGGTGCTCCCGCACCCACTGCACCAGGTGGGTTCCACCTGGCAGCGTCGGGTCCAACGGGTGCCTTCCTGTCAAGATCTCTAGCACCACCACACCGAAGCTGTACACGTCGCTCTTTTCCGTGATCCTTTGCATGGACGCGTACTCTGTCATATAAAAATATTCAGAAAAAAACATTTTTTTGATGGTAGAAAAAAGAATTCGAAAAGTAAGGCTCTGTTTGACCTAACTTGACCCAACTTGAGATTTTAGATTTACGATAGATTTAAAGTTTGTATGTTAAATTATTTTGATTTAAAATTTAAGTTTATCTAACATAAAAATAAAATGATTTATCTAAATATTATCAATATAATTGTATATCTAAATTCATGGATTTTTGAAGTTAAGAATATCGGGTTAAAAATATCTTTGATTCGAAGCCATGCCCAAAAGATACATGAGAAGTATTTTGGACCTGGTGCGATGTAGCCGTAGGAGCCGGCGATGCGAGGTTTGGACGACTCCACCTTGGCGGAGCCAGAGTCGACGGCGCCGGAGAGGACGCGGGCGAGGCCGAAGTCGGCGAGGTACGGCTCGTTGCGCGGGCCGAGCAGGACATTCATGGCCTTGATGTCGCCGTGCAGGATGGCCGGGAGGCAGTCGTGGTGGAGGTAGGCGATGGCGTGGGCGACGCCGAGCGCGATGTCGTAGCGCGGCGCCCACTCGGCGGCGCCCTTGACGCCGCCGCGGTGGAGGAACCCGCTGAGGCTGCCGTTGGGGAGGTAGGTGTAGAACAGCAGCTTGGTGCTCCGGTTCGCGCCCCACCCGAGCAGCCGGACGATATTCCGGTGGCGGATCGAGCCCAGCGCCGCGATCTCGTTGCGGAACGCGCCGGCCTCGTCGGAGGACCACATCTTCTTCACGGCGAGGGAGTCGCCGTTGGGGAGCCCCACGCGGTACACCACGCCGGAGCTCCCCGTGCCGATCACGTTCGCCGATGTCAGCGACCGGACCACCTCGTCGACGGAGAAGTCCAGCTTCTGGTACAGGGTCACCTCCCACGTCTCGTCGGCGCCGTGGATGGCGCCGTTGCTGTTGCGGCGCGAGCGGGCGAGCACGTACGTCGCAGACAGGAGGAGGAGCGCGCTCACCACGGCGAGGATCGTCATGGCTAGCTTCAGCGACGAGATGGCCGCCCGCCGGGTGGCCTCGTCGCCACCAGAGCCGATGACGAGCAGGTGGTTGCCGGCGATGTCGTTGATGGGTAGCTTCTGGAAGAAGGGCGTGTCGGGAAGCTCGCCGGAGAAGGCGTTGTAGGAGATGTTGAGCGTGACGAGATTCTCCAGCCTTGCCAATGGCTCAAGGCTGCCGGAGAGCTGATTGTACGAGACGTCGAGGCAGCCGAGCTTGTCGAGCCCCCCAAACTGCGACGGGATCTCGCCGGAGAGGCGGTTGCAGCTGAGGTTAAGCGAAATTTCCAAGAAAGGAAGCTGCCCAAGCTCCGGCGGGATGCCACCGGAGAGCGCGTTGTCGCCGAGGTCGAGCAGCTGAAGCTTCTCGCAAGAACCGAGCTCCGGTGGTATGCCGCCGGAGATCCGGTTCTTCCCCAGGTTCAGCTTCGTCAGCTCCGGCAACGACCCAATGCCGGCGCCCAAGACGCCGGTGAGCCGGTTGTCGGAGATGTCGACGAACTGGAGACTGCGTGGCAGGTCGTCGGGCAACGAGCCGGTCAGAGCATTGGAGTGCAGGTCCATGAACTCAAGGTTGTCGCACCCGGACATCCCCGCCGGCAACGGGCCGGTGAGGCGGTTGCCGCCCAGGTCGAGGAAATTGAGATTCTTCAGGTTGCCGATCTCCGCCGGGATCGTGCCGGACAGCCGGTTGCCGTTCAGCCGGAGCCGGTAGAGGTTAGTGCAATTCCCAATCTCCGGCGGGATGAAGCCGGAGAGATCGTTGCTGAGCAGCAGAAGCTTGGTGAGATTCTGCAGCGCGAAGAGCTCCCTCGGGACGGCGCCGGTGAGGTTGTTGTACGAGAGGTCCAGCGACTGCAAGCCCTCGCACTGCGCGAGGCTCGCCGGCACGCCGCCGGTGAGCCGGTTCTGCCACGCGTAGAACAGCGTCAGGTTGCGCAGCCTCGGGAAGTCGATGCCGATCGCGCCGGTGAGCTGGTTGTTGTCCACCTCGATGTCGGTCAGCGACGTGCAGTTGGAGAGCTCCGGCGGGATGACGCCGGTGAGCTTGTTGGTGCTGAGCTGCAGCTGCTGCAGGTTCGGCAAGCTGCCGAAGCTTCTCGGGATTGGGCCGGTGAGCTCGTTCAGCGACAGGTCAATCAGCACGAGCTCCTTGCAGTTGCCAATCTCCGGCGGGATCGTGCCGACGAGCTGGTTCTGCCATAGGAGCACCGTCTGAAGCTTCTTCAGCTGGCCGAGCTGCGGCGGAATCCCGCCGGAGAGGGTGTTCTGGTAGAGGTAGAGGCTGGTGAGCTCAGTGCAGTTGCCGATGCTCTCCGGGATGGAGCCGGTGAGCATGGCGGTGTAGATGGCGATGGTTTGGATCTTCTTGAGGTTGCCGATCGTGTTCGGGAGGCTGCCGGAGAGGCCGGTCTCGGCGAGGCCGAGCATTGTGAGGTCGGTGCAACCGCCGATCTCCGGCGGCAGCGGGCCCTTCAGCGCCTGGTTCCCGCCGGCGCGGAGCACCTGCAGCTTCTTGAGGTTGCCGATGCTCGCCGGGATGTTGCCGCTCAGCTCGTTGTCGTAGAGCGTGAGCGACGTCAAGCCGGTGAGGTTGCCAATGCCGTTGGGGATGGCGCCGCGCAGCGAGTTGCTGTTGAGCGCCAGCGACTGGAGCTTCCTCAGCCGGCAGAGCTCGGCCGGGATCGCGCCGGTGAGCTGGTTCTTGGTGAGGTCAAGCGTGTTCAGCTCGGCGAGGTCGCCGAGCTCCTTCGGGATCGCGCCGGTGAGGTTGGTGCCGGAGAGCACCAGCGTCTTCAGCGATCTCGCCAGCGGCAGCAAGCTCGCCGCCGGCAGCGCCCCGCCAAGATCGACCGACTTGATGATCACCGCCACGACGTCACCGCGCGCGTCGCACGACACGCCGAGCCACCGGCACGGGCTCGCGTCCGACGCCTTCCACGAGTCCAACCCTCCGCCGCCGCCACCGCCGCCGCCCGTCCCGTTCAGCAGCGACGCCTTCCATCGCAGCAACGCCTCGCCCTGGTCGCTGACGCAATGGCACGGCGGGACGAACACCGCGCATGCGCACGCGAGGAGCACGAGAAGCCTCGTCGCCGTGGCGCGCCAGCGCGGCGGCATCGTAGAGAAGAGAGAAGAGAGAAGTGAGGACTTGGTTTGGAGCGGTGGCGCCTCCTCCTGGCCTTGGGATTGTAGAGGAGGGAAACCCCACAATTTGTTTATATCTCAAAGGCTTGGGGAGATCTGGATCCAAATTAGCATCCTAAATTAACAATTAGCAATAGACTAATTAGCTTTTGTAGGATATTCTTTTGCAATAAACAACAGATTTGATTTGGGTGAGGTGTTTGAGTAGTAGTGTTGAGGGTGAGCAAGTGATGAGTGGTTTGGATTGTGCAAAAAATATTTTGGTTCTTGAAGTTATGGATCAGAAAGGAATATGTGCAGTTTTATAAGCTATAAGGAGAAGATGGGAGGAAGATGGCATGGAGCCATGTTGATGTCATCATTTGGATATGTTTATCCCCTAGTTGATGTACTGATTATTGCCAAAGAGTCATCCTGAATTGTTAATTAGAGTAGTTGCTGCTGTCAAAAACATCTCCTCTCTTGGGTTCTGGGGGAAAACATGTAATTCTCTCGGTAATCCAACTTTTATACATTGTTAAGTACGGTATTCTAGTGCCTGTGAAAGTTTGTTCTTTTGTACTGCTTTGATTCAGGATGGTCAGAAGTTAACAGCGTCTGCTGCTGGTGTTTGTTTACTGTATTGCTTTGACATGCTCTCTCCTCTTAGTATTACCTTCTGAAATGTTTCTGCTGCTCTGCAGAGGTTCAGACCTTCTTCCAAAAAAAATACTCTAAATTTGTTTTACTGCAGCAGTGTAATTAAAATGCTTACTAGTACTAGATAGTAATTTGGCAATTATGTCAAACTTGTAGCTTAACTAAGCTTTGTCAAGCCTACCCTCCAGTAGTCCGGTGTATTGAGTAGTACTTTTTGAGAAATTAAACTCCTTAACTATGCTTAACTCAGTGTATTTTGTTTCGTTTTGTTACTGCATGGTTTTACATCTTGGCAATGGAAGATTCAGAAGTCTGACTTTCTAGAAAAGCTAACACTTTAACATCATACAGATACAGCAGTGATGCAGGTGAAACATGCTCTGTGCTCTTGGTAATCCAACCTTGTTGGGACTGATGACCTGCTAATGATTTCCTTCAGGATATCCTTCTTTTATTTACCCTACACAATCCTCTTCACCTGATTTTCTCAGATCTGCAAAAATTTACAGTAGCAGACTGCCACAGATAACTTCACATATACTAGCCCTGTTGTCATGTTCCTCTCTGTGCTGTATATGATGCATCATTTCATCTAGCAAACCATCAAACATTTCCCTGCTAGTAGTATTTAGCGTATTACTGAGTACAACAGCGATCCGACAAGATATTGTGCTGCTGCACATGGACAAAGAAACAAACTTTTAGGCAGGTCTATGTAAGGGTGTAGCCTGAAGCACTGTACAAGACACTGCACTAACTTCCTCTACAGTAATTTCACATTAGATTAGTAGAGTACTAAACAATTGCAAGGTGGGTCACGTTGTGAACACTAATCAGGACATTAGAAAAGAAGACTCTACTGGGGAAAATACAGCTGTAGAAGCAATCAGTGAATTAACCAGTATTGTCAAGATTTAGATTACTGTACAGTTTTGCTAAGTTGAAAAGAGCATGTTCACATCACATGCCTAACTTTCTGAAGAAACCATAAAGATAACAATAAAATACAAGAGCCGGCAAACTCTTATTACTGCCTGTGAACACATCATATGCATCAGGGAAGTTTTTTTTTTGTTAAGAAAACTAGCAAGTGAGGTAGAATAAGCCAGGAATCTTAGGGTGCACATGGCAGTAAAGGGGTAAAGGTTAGTGTATTAGCCATGATAAAATACTGCCAACTTACCCATGCAAAAGGGTAGCAAAATCGCTGGAAAGTAACCGAAAAGAATAGATGCTAGTGAAAAATCATCACTTTTGGGCAAGAACATGTACATGTCTTTGAGTAGAAGGGACTATTAGGGATAACATGTTAAGATAACATCAGTGCTAATGTGCTATGCTAGTTAAATCTATCCATAGGTTGTGTAAGCTATCATCCTTCTCAAGAAGCACCCTACTGTCCCAAGTTGAATGAATTGATCTCAGATTAGACTTGTGTTAGTTGTAACATTTATGCAGTCAATGCCATAACACCACAAGAACATGAATAAATTACTTTAGGTTAAAAATGCAACCACATGGGCAATGACAGACAGGTTAGGAGACATGTTAGGTGTCACACATGGTTAACAATGTTAGTGTAATGGGGATGGAAGCATCATTGGAATATAGAGAGAGGGCTATGTATGGATTTAGATCCCATCAAGGGGTGTTGTGTGGTGAATGGTGGCCTGGAGTCTGCACTCTGAAGACAACATGGAGCACATGGTTAAGTTTAAGCAGACTTATCCCGGGGGTTTAATTAAGAGATGAAACATGTACCTTGTTCTAGCTGTAATGCATGTTCTTTTACATCTCATTCTTCCGTTGGTTCTCTGACACTAAAGAGCATTTTTCAGACCTAGTTGCAGGTTGCAGCCAAGATCTGATCCTTTTGTACTTTAAAAAATTTACAGAACATGGTCTGAACTTCACGTAGTACTTGGATAGATCCAACCCAAGAATTCCCGCAGAGTACATTGTCAAAAGCTAGTTATGATTGTTGCTATTACATTTACCGAATGTGACTTCTGTCAGTTCGAAACATTCTGCTGCTAAGAAGCTGCAGGGAGTAGTTAAATAAGGTGCACGGAGGATAAAAGTTTTTATCTTCCCAGTCATTAGACACTTCTTGCAACGTGTTGTCCCCATATGGATGCTCACATTAACAGTGCTGTCAAATGGTTAAATACTTCACACTTGCCGGCATCACCTCATCAAGCTCAGTGACCTTTAGATAGCAACATTTCACCATCTAAGAAATGAAACAGTAAGCTATTGCAGCAAGCCAGCAAATGGACACACACACACACACACACTCTTCTAGCTTGCAAGATGCTATACCTAACACTCTAGAGCTAGCCTTTAAAAATTTCTGCTACCTACCTGGAGTAGCTACAATGTCAAAATGCAAATGTTCTAATGCATTGAGCATAGCATTTACCTTATCACCTATAGTGACCTCTGGAAAGATGGGAGAAAATTCTATCGACAGCAAAAATGCAACAGCTAAAGATAGCTGCAGAAAGGTAAAGGTCACATATAGTTAGTTCTTGCTTCCAAAGTGCAATGCCTAAAGTACTAGTAGAGGTAGACATCCAAGCTTCTAGCCTGACCACTACTGAACCCAAATTACTGAGTTTGGGGGCATCTGTCTGCTTCACATGTTCAGAGTCTATCAGATGATAGCTTGACATGATTTTGCAGCCTTCTAAATTTTGGTCAGGATATGATACGATTAAGCTCAGATTAATCAAACTCTAATTCAGCTTTGTGCCTTTGGAGATTTGGGAAGCTCCATGGCGTAACAAAGCAGGAGATCATGTTGGGCCACACAGGATATGTGTGAAAGCCAAAGTTTTAGGATCAAATGGCATCCTAACGAATCCTTGCAACTCCTTTGAGTTTCTCCACGTGTTATGTCATCGAGTAGCCGCAAAGAGGATTAGGAGGCCATCATACTCACTTCATTACCCTAATTAATTAGTTCTCTTGTGCAATCTCATAATGCAAAATTCTCTGTTCAGACATAAGCCAAACAAATTGAGAAGCACAGTAGAATGGCACAGGCACAAAATTTTGGCCCCTTGCTGCCAATCCAAAAAGACCTTATATTCTCTTATGGTCACAATTGAGAAGGCCATGTAGAATTGCAGATCATCAGCAGTGCACTGGAACATCTGTTCATCAGCAAGATGTGACTAGCACCATGGGTCCATGGCAGTTAGTTCACCCGGCACTACTCCATGTTTTCTTTCCCTATAAAACTTGGCAAAAAAGACTCTCTATCTTGTCCAGCTCTTCAAAGCACAAGAAGGGTCACCATCCATATCTCTGCCTGCCCTTTTCATTTGTGCATTGAAAAATGAAAACTCACTGTGATTGTTACGATATACTAGCAGGAAATGTGTTAGAATACAGTATGATGTGTTCATGCTGATGCATGGGGTCATTTCAGTGCCCCCTATGAACAAGACCTAGTGGTTGAAGATGATATTGTCATCCCCTAATTTCAGGATTTTGTTGTCTTTAGCACCCACATCACTGTCCTCATCTTTATGCCTCTGGGCATTTTTGTATACAGTGAGTGGGTTACAAAGACTAATTAGATTGCAATTAAGTATAGATTGTGCACGGCCATTCTCTATTGCTTTCATTATTTTAGGGCAAAAGGAAAATTTTGGGAGGTCCACTGAAACGAACAACAGCCAACAGGCCAATACAACTGTGTGAATGAAAGATTTCGGCAACTATTTGACAAGAAACAAGATTGCATAGTGCTTTGACTAAGCGTGCATGCTTTGTATTATGAGTTGGTTGATTAGATTACCAACTCTATGATTGAGCCATCGGCCATGGATGTTCCTGCAATAATGGATATTTTGGGGTTTTGTCATATATCATCAAGAATCGAAGAATATAGTTGCGCCTGCAGTTGCATCTGCACAAAATGTATTTTCTGCAGGCGTGTTTTGGTTTGCATTCCGGCCGGCCAGCACCCGTGCAAAACTAGTTCTTGTTTGCATGATGTGTCATTCTCTTTTAGGTATGCCCTTTCCACAGTTATTAGATTCTTCACTAATAATGCGAAAGCTTTTGCTGCCTTACAAAGAGAGGTTCCCATTCCTAAACCTGAAAACTGAAGATACAAATCTTCAGAGAAAAGCAGGTTCTGTTCTTCAGGCTTGAAGAGAACATCAGCAACCTGTGCTTAGCAAAACAAACACAAGTTTCAGAGAATTTCTCTTCATGTCCTTGCCTTAGGAAGAAATGCATGAGCACAGGAGGAGGAGGTCCGAGGCTCTGAGCAACCAGTGGCTAATACTGATCAGTAATTCTTGAAATGATGAACACTGCTTCAGAAATGCAGAATGATCGATGCACGCCGTTCTGGCCTCTGCACCTGGGAACTTCCACGGTTACCTGAAAAGGCCTGCAGCGCGGCGCTCGTCGCACAACGCTGGTGCAGATTGAAGAGTCAACCCGTAAAATCTTCTGGACCGCTACTGGAAACTGATAATTTCTTTCTCACTAATCTATAACCACTACATTTGGGCTTTGGCCAATACGATCCAACTAAAATGTATATCCATGTAGTATAAAACTTCGCCAGATTTTCTCAGTGCTCTTGAGCGTGAGGAAAGAGAGAACATGTCAATAGGATGAAATGCTCTATGTTACAGTAATATGGGCCAACTTATCTTCAGCATTGGCTACTGGGCCGAAAATGCCTTAGCCGCATGAGCCATTCTGTCTTTATGTGTGTTCTCTACTAGTAGTCTAGTAGTATTTCAAAATCCATTTTCGAAGTACTAGCAAATATAGTAAATGTAAATCCAAGAAGTGTGATTTGTGTCACACTCTTCTAAGTCTCACAAAAAAAAAGTATATGAAAAGAAATTTTGTAACATTGAAAAGGTACTCCATATTTCTCAAAATTTAAGGTTGGGGCACACAACCGATGCTGGACGGCGGACAGGCTATGCAAGAGAGGGCTGCCGGTACAGACGCATCTGATTCCTGGACGTGCTCGCCGTGCGCCAGGTACGGCGACGTGGCGTCATGGCGCGCCGCGACGCTGTACGTACGTCCGGCTCCGCCGCGCCTGATGGCCGGCCCTGACGCTCTCCCCATCGTCCTCTCGCCTCGAGCACCCACACGTCCACCCTCGTCGGTCCCGTGCTCACCGCGACGCCCATCCGCGCGTGCACGTTCGTCACCCGGGACACGGTGTTCGCCGGGAAACTGGGACGCCGCGCGGCCGGCGGCGCTCTGAAGCACGCGACGTGCTCGTCGGCGAGGTCCAGCGACATCACCCGGTCTCTGTACTCAAGGTGAGCCAGTACGTCGAGCCGTCCACGCTGACGACGCCGCTGGAAGAGTTGTGGCTCACACCGCCACCTCCCCGCCACGGCGCGTCGCCCAGCGTGAACACCCGCGGCAACGCGCGGGCGCCATTCATGAGGCGGCACGGGACGTGCACCATCTTTCTTTCCAAAAAATAACTCTGCATTTTTCTAAAAAAAACTATTCTGAATCTAATACGAATCAATCAAAACTCAAACGAAGCTAAATTCGTGATCCGTGAGACTAAATTGCAGCCGATCTGATCAACCAGATCGAGGAAATTTCTTTTCCCATATATGTCAGCCATCTCCATCAAGACTCTACTCTGTACACGTTCAGCGGCTCCGTGGTCTCGATGTAGGCGAAAGTCCGGAGATCATCGTAGGTGAGGCGGTCGTACTTGCCGACGGCCTTCCCTGGCATCTTGCCGTTGATCCGCGCCTCCCGGCACTGCAGGCTCTTCCCGCCGCTCAGCTTGTGCACGTACAGCAAGTTGTGGCTTGTCGAATACTGCCGCGTCGATGCCGTCATGGCGTGGTCGCCGTGAGCGAAGTGCGGCCACACCATCTGCCTGTCCGGCCCGTGCAGCTGCACGCTGTACCGCCGGCTCCACCTCCGGCCGCCCACGCCGCCCTCCAGCACCCACACCTGCACGCTCAAGAAATAGAGGAGAGTCAAAGGACCGACACGTCGACACCGATGAGGACATATAGGCACCTAGGTGAAGGGTCGTCCATCAGAAATGCAATTGATGATGGTTAAGCATTCGAAAAGATGATGGAAACAGAGGATTCTATCTCTGTAATATGTACATATATATACTTCTAGCACACGAGACATCAGATCAGACATTAATGAAGGAGCAGACTGTAGACTGTGCTGTGATCAGCAGGTGCTTACCTCTGTCTTGGTGTTCGTCGACTGGGTAACGATGGCGGCGACGGCGAGCCTCCCGTGTGCCTCAGTCAGGAGGCACTTGCGGCCGGGCTCCGATGCCGGCGCCGGCAGCGTGATCACGGCGGCGATGCGCTCGTCCTTGAGGTCCAGCGACATGACCTTCTCGGTGTCCTTGGCGACCCAGTAGGTGAAACCGTCGACGCTGACGAGTCCGCAGCTCTCGCGGCGGCTCGATCCGGCGGGCGCCGGCACGTCCCGCCACGACGCGACCTCCCCGAGCGTGTACACCTTCACCACGTCGAACGACCCCGTCCACCGGTCGTGGACGGGGAAGTGCACGATCTTGTACAGCCCCGTCGTCGGGTGGTGCGCGAAGCTGTACGCATTGTGATTCCCTGTTCTCCATGGCATGCCGCTTCTGGCCGGCAGCGGGACGTGCAGCGTCTCGCCGGTGACGGGGTTAGCCAAGACGAAGCCGCCCGGGAACTCGTCGCTGATGGCGCAGAGCAGGCCGTTGCACGTGCCGACCATGTCGCCGAGAGAGCAGGGGGACCGGATCTCCCTGCTGCTCCCTCCCGGCACGTCGTCGAAGACGTACCCTCTGCGGTGCGCGACGACGAGCGTCTTGGCGGGGCCCGGCCTCGCCGGCGCGCGCGAGTCGATGACGTCGCGCCAGTGCCAGCAGACGAGGCGGGAGCGCCGCCGGTCGAGCGGCGGGAGGCGGCGCACGATCTCGCCGAGGGGATCGGAGGGCATGTCCCAGCCGTTGTCGCCGTCGTCGTCCTCCATTGCCACTGGTGCAGCGCCGCCTTGGCCCGTCGCCGACGCCGTCGCCACGATCTCGAGTCGTTGAAGGGCCCGCGAGATGCGCTCGCCGTTCGGTACGGTATACCTACGTCCTCGCGGACTCAACTTCAAAATCTTCCCGGGTTTGATTCCAACATAAATATCTCTCCTCCCGGTAGTATTCTTTAGTTTAGTTACGTAGTGGTCAAGCTAATATATTGCCTAGAATTGTGTTCGGTTTTGGATTTTATAGTTTGAGTCTAGCATTCAAAACGCTACTAGTACAATTTATAAATGTAGTAACCGGACGAAGACTACAATAACTTCCATATTCAAAACGGAAAATTTAAACCTAAAGTTAGAATCTAAAACCCAAAGCATAGGTTTTGATCTCACACCATCAGCCACGTCTACCAAAGCCTGTAAACGCCCAACGGCTCAGATGTCTCCACGTAGGCGAAAACCCGGATGTCCTGGCAGTGGCGTCCGAAGCTGGCCACCACCCTGGTCGGGCTCCACCTGTCGGTCGGCCGGTGCGCGTACAAGCGACAGTGTTTGTTCGAGTTCGTCGACGTCGCCAGGATGTGCTCGCCGTGAGCGAAGTGCGGCCGCGCAACCATTCATCCCACCCGTACAGCCGCACGCTGTCCCGGCGAAGCAACCACACAAAAATGTTTATATATCGATCAAATGAAACATTTTCTCGTTTTTTATGTCACCTAAATAATTATTATTAAAAAGCTTTTAAAAAATAATTATATAGATTAATATAATTCACAAACATGGTTAAGTTCAACTTTTATAAGCGGTAATAAAATGTCGTAACAAAAAACAAATTAAACTGAAAATATTTAAAGTGCAATTATATTTGTTTTTTTTATAACTTATAAAATTAAATATGTAATTGTATGTTTATGAAGTGATATATTTCATACAAATCTATCTTGTTTATTTTTTTAAGAAAAGATAAAGCTATTTAGATAATTTTTATCTTTACCTATAATAAAAATTAAAGATGATTTCGTACTCACGGAATTTTCGTCCATCTGTTATCCGTGTCTCGCACTATCTAATTTTTCCTTGTGAGGCGAAGGAATTTTCGTCCATCTGTTATCCGTGTCTCGCACTATCTAATTTTTCCTTGTGAGGCGAAATGCCGATTCTTTCGTCCGATCTGTGCATCTGCCCATCATTGGTTCCCTGCTCACGGTGCGTAAGTCCGGATGAGATGCGTTAAGCATGCCCGATTCCTATTCTGTTAACGATGTTTTTTCCCGTCTCGTGCGACTAGCCTCCGCAACTGGTACACCGGCTTCACCTCCAATTTATTTCCTTCCATATTCCTATTATGCCTGTGTTAACAGCAAATTTTCGTAATCTACTCAGAGAGGAAAGAGAAAACCGATGCAGAGAAGAAGGAGCGCTCTTAGTCGAATCGGTTAGTTTATCGGACCAAGCCAGAGTCGGACCCAACTCCGTATCGGATTCAGCATCGCATTGGATCAGGTGGAGCGCTGGCAGGGGAACCGTATCGGCCGATACGGATTCAATACGGCCATCGGCCGATAGAGGCAGGAAGCTGATAGAGTCAGCATGGGCTTTGTTTGGGCTCGAGATAAACTTCAAGGAGATTGCCAGATAGAGATAAGGCTCAGTTTTAGGCAATTATATCTTGTAAATTAAGTGGGTTTAGATCTAATCTTTGGCAAGAGTCCGCCGCAAGGACTTGTTTGTTAGTTAGAGATAAGATCATGTCCTATACGGACCATGTTGTAAAGCACGGGTATAAATATCCCGGTAGTCTGTACATAGAATCGCTCAATCTCAATCAATTCAACAACAATTCAATCTACTTCGGCGCATCGCCAACTCTCGCAAGAGGTTAGCTTCCGGCGAGTTCTTGCTTCCCCAGAGCAGAGGTAAGAACTCGTACCCGACGGTCTACATCGTTGGGGCTAGAGTGTCGTTTTAGACACGTTAGGCCCTAACGATGTGATCATCGTTTATCATGTTTTAGTTGATCTTGGTATGGCTTTCTAATTCTATCTCGCCAGCGATTAACTCGTTTTAGGGTTTATTGCCGACGGTGGTCGAATTAGCTTGCTCATCTAGATCATCTAAGGCATTTACCATCCCCAAAAGCGATCGACGGCTTGATTTTCTTTGTGTTAACCCTCGATGTACACTTTGAGTTGCTATCGACCTTAGTCGTGTTTCAAGATTTAAATCAAAGCCTATCTTTGATCGTAATTAAGGATAGCACCGGAGTTTCAGCCGGTCTTATCTAATACATGTGATTACGTGATGTTTTTATATGTATTTGTCACTTGTATAAGCAGATCGACAAATATAAGTGTATTTATCATGGTTTACTCTTAAGGGTTTATCTGTGATCAGTATGTTTATATCGGCCGATTGGTTCACACAAGTTTGCACTAGAGTATTAGCTAGTGTATTTATCTCTTTTATCCTCATCGGTCGATGCTATTAAACCAACATTAACATGTTGATGAAGGCCGATGAGATTAGATCTATACTTTAATCTTACTTTATTATAACCTCAAGTAAGCTGATATAGCTTTGCCCTATCGGCTAGGCTCTCACGATGTGACATCGGCCTATCGGCCGATCGGCCATCGTTTATTAACATGGTTTACTTGTTTATTCTTGTTGATTGCAGATCAAATCAACTGTCACGCCCTAGACGCACCTAGGCAAGCCATTAGACCTGCACTGGAGCTAAGCAAATCTCCCAGGCCGCCGTGGAAACGTGGAACCCGTTTTGACATCTGGCGGATCGAAATTCTACACCAACACGCTTTTGGCATGCCTGGTGGGACCCAACAAGAACACAGGCTTTGCACCAGCAACAAGCTCGCTTCAAGATGACGAAGCAGATTGACGTGTCAGAGGAAAACGTTCTCTCTGTGACTGCCGATCAGCTCAACGAGGAGCAAAAAACTGAGATGAACAAGCTGGTCGAACAATTTCAGAACATGTATCTACAAACCTACTCTAGGACTCGGCAAGGCACCCTCATCCAAAAATCTAAGGTGATAATGCCGAGCCCTGGGGACGGAGCCAGTACATTGGCGGCAGCACACGACCAAGTTGTCAAGACTGAAGACAGTGTCGCGCCGACGCTATAGGACCGCATCGACTCCGCGGTTCACTCTGCGTTGGTCAATCAATCGGGGATCCTAGTGAACACATTGACCAATACGGTGAAATCAATCCTAGACGGTTCCATTCACCAGTACAAGCCTCAAGGACCGATTTTCTTACCAGACAACAAATTCCCTGCTTATCGGACCTTGAGAACCGATCTGAGTACGGCTCCGTAGCCAACAGCACCGATTCCACCTCCATCGGCCCAACCAGCATCAACCATGCCGTTGGTCCTGACCAGGCAAGCGGAAGGAAGCTCCCAGCACATCACAGAGGAACAATTCGCGCAATGGACGAAGGGGAAACAGCCGATGGGTGAGCCGATACATCAAGTCCCAGTCAACCAACCATCGGCTGGACAACCTCAGTTCACTTAGCCAAGCAACCCTCCACAAGCAGCTGCCTACAATGCGCTGCAAGGCTACCAGCAGTACACTACAGGGCAGTACGATGCGCAGAACTTGAATCACCACTTCCAGCCGTACTCCCCAAGGCAATATCGGCCAGAAGCTTTTCAACATCAAGAGCTTCCGCACCAGCCCACAGGGTACTGCGCCGATATGATAGCCAAAGTGATGCGAGATCAATTCGGCTTAAAGCCCAAGGAGAGTTCAACAGTGTATCGGCACTCTTACCCCGAGGAGTTCGACAGAGTGCCACTGCCGAGCCGATACAAAATTCCCGACTTCTCCAAGTTTTCAGGGCAAGACAATGTCTCTACGTATGAGCACATTAGCCGATTCCTAACTCAATGTGGTGAGGCATCTGCTGTGGAGGCGTTGAGGGTGAGATTCTACGCCAACAGCCTCCTCCATAACAAATTAATCCATCCGAATCCACTCATCTTGTCATCGCATATAAAGATCAAGAACAATTGTATTGGTTTATCTGTGCATATATTAGAACCGCATGATGCTAACAAATAAATACCAATTTCGCAATGACTGTATTGGAATTTGGAACCCCGGGATGCAAATTGTGTTACTTATGGTGGGATTTTTTAATGGAAACAACATGTTTTTGTTTGATTTATTTTCATAGGCGGACAACACAACTACATGATGCAAAAAGAGATTTTCGCAAGCGAGCGCATTAGGCGTTCGCCTGAAAAAAGAATTTTTGGCAAAAAAAAACTTCCAAAAAAATATCCAAAACCCTAGCTAGAAGCGAATGCAGCTCCCGTGCCCAGCGACCACCACTGCCACCGCTCCCTATCCAGCAACCGTCGTCCTCATCATCGCCAATGCCCTCCTTGGCCTCCCCGCCTCCCATCGCCGGTGTGGAGGGGGCGTCGGGTCTGTCGCTGTCGAGCTCCCCACCGCCGGATTCATCACCGTCGAGCTGACCATTGCCAGATCTACTGCCGCTGGATCCTACAGTCGTCGACCGCTCCCGCTCAAGCCCGCCGCTGGATCCCGTAGTAGCCGAAGCTTGCCGCTCCCACCCGTCGCTCTTGCTCCTGCCTGTCGTTGGATCCCGTAGTCGTCGGCCGCTCCCGAGCTCGCCACTCCTGCCCGTCGCCGGATCCTGCAGTCGCCGGCCGCTCCCGAGTTTGTCGCTCCTGCCCACCGCCGGAGGAAGTGAAGGATAGGAGGTAGAGAGGAGAGGAGAGGAGGTGAAGGAGAGGAGAGGTGGAGTACGGAGATGATAAGGATGAGGAGAGAGAGGGGAGAGAGGTTAGGAAGATATTTTAAGGAAAAGGGGAGTGAGCGCCAGTGTGGTGGGCTGGTGATAGACGACCCTTTTAGCAGGCACGCCTATAAAAAATAGGTTTATTGTTTTAGGCAGACCTGTTAAGAGGACCCATCTGCGAAAATTATTTTTTTTGCATGCGGCTCTTTTTTGGGGATCAATACTATCATAGGCAAACGATATTATAGTATTCCCATTCCATCGCATTCGACTCTTTCCCTCACAATCTATCCTGCTAGGGTTTGGTGTACTACCACCTCACCTCTCTCTTCTTCCTTGGCACCCTCACTCCCTCTTTTCCGGCCGTTGACTAACCACTAACCATGCTCTCTTTCTCTCTTTGCTAACTTTTTTGTCCTTTTTTTCTTATTGGTTGGATTCAATGTTGTGAGATCGCGGTAAACGAATCTAAGGCATCGGAATAGGGGAGTGAAGTGGAAACATGTAGCGAACATATGTTACACCACTAGACTTATTTTAGTAGGATGTGAACACATTTTTTCTACAAGATCTTATTTGATGTTAAAGCTGGTGAACAAGAAAAAATGAACAAGTTAATTAGCTCAAGTTGTTCCTAAAAAACATAGTTATTTTGAACAAGTTAACTGGCAAGCATATGTGAAGAACATTGAGTCTTGAAGAACTCAGATCATAGAAAGTTGGACTCTACTTAGAGCATCTCCAACAGTTTGCTAAATGAGGTTGCCATCCTTAAAAATTTGGCAAAACAAAAAAATTTGCTCTCCAATAGTTTGCCAAATGAGGTTGCCATCTTTAGCAAGCTGCCATCGAACCCCTCCGCGCGCGTATCTTTACGCGCGCGCATCCCAGTCCGCATTGCGCCCGCGCGTCGGCTCCGTGCTTTCCCGCGCGCGCGTGGAAGGTTCCGCGATGGATTCCCGCGCGCGTCAAGCCAGGCCGCCATATATCGCGATCGTTCCCGCAGTTCCTGCCCGTCCTTCGTCACGTCGATCGATCCTGCGGATCAGTTCCTGCCCGTCCTTCCGTCGCGTCGAGGAGACCCCGTGCGAAGGCCGTCGCGTGACGAGGAAGGCCGTCCGCGCCAAGTCCGTCGCGCCGCGCAATCAGGTTCGTACTCGCGCGATCTGTTTTCGTCGATCTGCTGTAGGTACCGATACTCTAGGTAGGGTTCCTTGCTCGCGATCAGTTGCTGCCGTCGATTAGGGTGGTGATAGGCTAGCTAGGTTTCCTTGCTCCTGATCTGGTTCTAGTTCGTGATCAGTTGCTGCCGTAGATTATGGTCGTTCCTTGCTGATTGATCATAGTTTCTAGGTGCACAAGAAATTTAGCCTCGGTCTTGTTGTTCAATGTTCCTTGCTGATGATCGATGATAGTGTTTCTTGATGATTGATGATACTGTATCTTGCTTATCAATGTTCCCCAATGCATTCTCTCAATTTATTTTTTTCTTTTTTTAGACTCATGGAGATGGAAGGAGATGCGTTCTTGTCGGACATTCTTCTGAATGGACAAGATGGTCATGTTGCTGGTTTGGACGACCTCACCATTCCAATCACTAAAGATACTCAGACTAATCAAGATCTCGATGTGGAAGTTGTGGCAAGTCGTGGTACAAAGGGAACTAGGCGGACCAAAAATTTTCATTGGAGGGAAGACGAAGTTGTTTGCTCGGGATGGTTGAACGCTAGCAAAGATCCCATCAACGGGGCCAACCAAAATCGTACCACGTTTTGGGGTAGAGTTCATGCTTTCTTTAAGAAGCACAAGAAAACTCTAGCTGTGAGGACAGAGAGTTCCATTATGCATAGGTGGCTCACAATTCAGGCTCAAGTCAACAAGTTTTGTTCATGCTATGATGCGATTGAACGTAGGAATCAAAGTGGACAAACTATCCAAGACAAGGTATGTAAATATGTGTTTAATCTTTTACTTCAATTTGGTTCATTTGAGATAGATATATATATTGACACATTCCTTGTACAGATTTCAGAAGCAACCAAGTTGTACACGGAACTAGACAAGGACAAAAAGACATTCACTCTTATGCCTTGTTGGAACATACTGAAGGGGGAAGACAAGTGGAAAGCCAAGATGGTAGAACTTGCGGAGCTGGAGAAACAAGCAGCAAGAAAGAAGAAACAGAAGGCCGCAAAGGTGTCCAGGCCAAGGGATGAAGAAACCACCATCAACGAACGAGCCACATATGTTGTTGCTCAAGAAACGGGAGCAAGGAAAAGGCCAGAGGGGATAAAGAAGGCAAAAGAAAATCTTAGGCGAGAAGGTGCTGAAGCTTGTATAGAGGCGTTGGACAAGATGTTGGCAAAGAAGGAGGATTTCGACAAGGAAAAAGAGAAGGCAAAACAAGAGAGGTTCATGGCTTCACTAGAACTAGATAAAGAATCACTAGAGTTAGAGAAGAAGCGAGTGTCAATTGACGAAAAGAAAGCTGAAGCGGAACAAAAACAAGCTGAAGCGAACTTGATAAAAGAGGAAAAAGAAATTATGTTCGCGGACATTACCTCCCTCAACCCGCTGCAGCGTCAATGGATTGAGACGATGCAGAAGAAGATTCTCGCGAGGCGTTCTGAAAATTAAGTTTAGTTCTTGTTATGTGAGTTGTTGAATTATGAAACCTTTACTTTATTTTTATATTCAGCACAACTTTTATTTGCACTTCAGCAGAACTGTTTGTATGAGATTCATCTGCACTTCCCTATTGTCCATATGTGCATCTGTTGAATGCTTGGCCATATTTACTGCATCTGAATTCGACGTGCATGGTTCTGTGCTCAATGGTTGGCCAGCAAATCCTGATGGACCTGCTGGTACAAGTCCTGATGGATGGGACAGAGAAGATTTGCTCCTGCCGGCCGTATTGATGGAACAGTGCATAAACGACACTCGAAAAAAAACACTACATTGCTTGAGTGAAAACAAATCATCAATTTTTATTGAGTATTTCATTGTTCAACTGGATTTCATATGGACAGTTCTTCCATGCCCAATGCATACAATCGATGGACCCCATCATTCCTGGAAAGCCTTTTTGCTGACCGATTGCAAGTAAGCGTGTTGTGTCCGCCTCATTGGGGTATCTGAGGTATTCATCTTCAAAAATTTCAACAATTGCAGTAACAAACCTACGTAGGCTCTCAAGTGCAGTACTTTCGCCAATACGAACGTACTCATCTATCGCATCAGCTGGAACCCCATAAGCGAGCATACGCATTGTGGCTGTGACTTTTTGGAAGCAACTCAATCCAAGTACATTGGCCGCATTCCTTTTCTGCACAAAGTAATCATCGTGTGCTTCAACAGCATTCATTATGCGTACGAAAAGCTCCCTAGACATCCTGTACCTGAAGAAAACAAAAATAAAGTTTAACAACTCAAGTAATGTTTAAGCACATACAACAAATCAATCCGAACTGAAAGAACAACAACCTTCGACGGAAGATTTCAGGGCCGTATGTTGGATTCACCGCCAAATAATCTTGAAACATCCTTTCGTGCCCGCCTTCTCTATCACGATAAAGAACTCTATGACCTTCGACAGAGCCACCGTGTCTTCCTTTATCATTGGAAAAACTTTGCACAATACGAGCAGCTGATAATATCAGAGAGTCATCGTCATCGGATGATGAATCATCCAATTGTCTTCGAACATGGGATCTCTTCCTAGGCATGATTCCTGACCGAGAAGTGCCGTTAGAATTAATACGAAAAATCTAGATCACCAAAGATGCGGATGCGAGGTGATGCAGACCCGATGGGAGGAGGATGTTGGCGTCTTGGTGGAGTTGATGGCTGGCCGGAGTAGATGATGGCCACCTGCGCCTGGAACCGATAGCGATGGACGATGGGAGGGACCAAGGCAGCCGCGCTGTTCACTCACGCGATGATGAGACACAGCGGCGGCGGCGCAACAGACTCACGAAGGGAAACAGAACACGGTTGATTCAGTTGGTCCGGTATTCTTTTGTGGGCCTATTTTTTCATTTTAACAAGTCCAAATGGCAAACTCTTGGAGATAGTAACTTGGCATATATTTTAGCAACTTGCCAAAACACAAGATTTGCCAAGTGAATTTTAGCAAACTGTTGGAGATGCTCTTATCTCGTGGTTACTGTAATTGTAATTTTTCTTTGCTAGTATAAAAAAAAATGAAAACACTCTCCCGATCAAATGAAGTGGTACGCCTCGAGTCTGGTTCGAGCTCTTAGTATCGACTATGTTACTATGTTTGTACCTCGGTGTGGACGCTTCCGGCGGCGACGGCGAGCCGCCCGCTCACCTCCGTCAACCAGCGCGGCATCGCCGAACGCGGGGGCAGCGGCTTGTAGGCGGCGACGCGCTCGTCCTTGAGGTCGAACGACATGATCGTCCCGGTGTCGTTGGCGACCCAGTAGATGACGCCGTCGACGTTGGCGACGCCGCAGCTGCCGCGGCGGCTCGATCCAGCGGGCACCGGCACGTCCCGCCACGACGCGTCGTCACCCACCGTGAACACCCACACCACGTCGAACGTCTCGGTCTGGTCGTCCTTGACGGGGAAGTGCACGATCTTGTACCGCCCAGTCGCCGGCAGGTAGCCGAAGCTGAACTTGCTGTGATCCCTCGCTATCCAGGGTAGACACCCGGCGGGGCACGGCGGCGGTGGGATGTCCAGCGTCTCGCCGGTGACCGGGTTGCCCAAGACGATGACTGTGTACCAAAATGGCACGAGCAGAGCACGCCATTGCACGTGCCGACGGCGACGCCTGTGTTCTGGCAGTTGTGCAGCACCTCCCTGCTGATCCCTCTCGTTAGGTCGTCGAGGACGTAGACCCTGTCGTCAACGACGACGAGCGTCTTGGCGCGGCTCTTCGCCGCCGGCGCGTGCTCGTCGATGGAGTCGCGCCATTGCCGGCAGACGAGGCGGGGGCGGCGCCGGTCGAGCGGTTGGATGCGCTGCAGGATCTCCACGTGGGCGTCCGCGGGTAGGTCGCCCCAGCTGACGGCGTCGACCGTTCATACCGGTGTAGCCGCCGCCGCCGCCACCGCCGTCGCAAAACTCCCGATCGATCTTCAGTTGTTGACATGCTCGAGAGATGCACTCGCCGTTTGATACGGATTTGTAGTTGCAATTGGTCGCCATATACTTGTCTGGTATTAATTTGTTAGATTTTTTAGATAATGATTAATTTGTTTGGTACATAATATGTCTGTTTATATTTCAGTTCAAATTAAATAGCTTCCTTGAAATTTGGACTCTCTGATTTCTTCAAGCTTTCAAAACAGGAGAATTTACAAATTACAAATTGTATTGGTGCCGTACAACAGTATCGCAGAGGATGGCTACAATTAGGTTGTTACAAACACCAATGGCGAGCTTTTTGATGCATCAGGGTTCCAAAAAGACGATAATAACCGGCCGGAATACTATAAATTCAAACTCAAAGCTCAAAATTTAAATCTAAAGTCTAAATTTAGAATCTAAAACCGAAAAGCGAGTACCCCTATCTCCTCTCGTGCCTACATATATAGTTAAATGCAAGTGGTAACATGAATTTGGTAGAAGTCGATACACACCGAACCAAAATATTCTGTTGGCATTATAAGAAAAATCCATTTTTTTTTCAAGGGAAGAGACCATTTTACAATTTTGATCTTGTGTGAGCTAGTCTTGAAATCAATCTCAATTTTCAAATCCAGGTACTATTAAACAATATATGAATATAAAAATAATTTTATTGAGTGTTCAATTTGAGCAATTCAAATAGGGATCGAAGAGGAACGTCATTAAAACACTGACTAAATCAGCTTAAACATCATCAATACAGACACACAGCTATGCATATACTACTTTTTAAAAAAATGTATGATGCTGTTGATTTTTTACATAATGTTTGATCATTCGTTTAATTCAAAAATTTAATATAAATATGTAAACTTATAAGTTAAGATTATATTTTATTTGATGATAAAACAAGTTGCAACAAAATAAATAACATTTATTGAAAAAATAAATAAAAAAAATGATGAAACGTTATATAAAAAATCAATGACGTTATACATTTTAAAATGAAAATGGAGGGAGTATATAGCATTATATTGCATTCATCGTCGTCATCAACGGCTCGGTGGTCTCGACGTAGGCGAAGGTCCGGAGATCCTGGCGGAAACAAGCGCCGTACGAGCCCACCACCTTCCCCGGTCACTGCTCGTTGATCCTCACCGCGCTGCACTGCAGCCTCCTCCCGTCGTCGCTCAGCCGGTGCGCGTACAAGAACCCCTGGCTGCTACAGTGCATCGACGTCGTCAGGATGTGCTCGCCGTGGGCGAAGTGCGGCCACGCCAGCCGCTGCTCCACGCTGTACCGCCGGCTCCACCGCCGCAGCCGCCGCTCGTCGCCTCCTCCTCCTTCGAGCACCCACACCACGGTGTCGGTGCTCGTCGGCATGCTGAAGCTGACGGCGACGCCGAGCCTGCCGCGCACGTCCGTCAGCTTGCAGGTGTAATCCGGCCCCGCCGTGCGCGCCGGCAGCGGCGTGACGGCGGTGACGCGCTCGTCGCTGAGGTCCAGCGACATGACCCTCTCGGTGTCCCTGGTGATCCAGTACGTGGCGCCCTCGACGCTGACGACGCCGCAGCTGCCCCGGCGGCTCGACCCGCCGGCGGGCATCGGCACGTCTCGCCACGACGCGTCCTCCGTCCAGAGCGTGAGCACCCGCACCGCGTCGAACGTCTCGGTCCGTTTGTCCTGGATGGGGAAGTGCACGATCTTGTACCTCCCAGTTGTCGGGTGGTAGCCGAAGGCGTACACCGCGTGCGTCGGCTGGTAGAAGGGTGGCTCCTCGCCGCGCGGACACGGCGGCGGGACGCCGCAGCCGTCCAGCCTCTCGCCGGTGAAAGGGTTCACCAGAGCGAAGCCCCTGGACCACTCGCACAGGAAGATCAGCCCGTTGCACGTGCCGACGATGTCGACGCCGCGGCAGTTGGGCAGCAGCTGCCTGCGCCGCCCCTCCGGCAGGTCGTCGAACACGTGCGCGACGGCGTGGACCAGGACGAGCGTCTTGGCGCGGCTCCGCATCTCCGGCGTGCGGTCGTCGACGAGGTCGCGCCAGTGCCGGCAGACGAGGCGGCACCGCCGCCGCGAGCTCGGCGGGAGGCGCACCAGGATCTCCACGACAGCGTCCGAGGGGATGTGCCCGATGCCTGCGGCCGCTATTGCGCGCCGTCCGGCTGCAGCTTCGCTCTCGTTGCGTGACACTGGATTTGTGAAATCATCCGGTTTATTTGTAAGTTACAAATGTGATTGGATTTCGACGATTACTTCCCTACTTGGTCCTCAAGTTTGCAGCTAATTTCTACAAACCCGGCCACAACATTGTTTAAAGGAAAACGTCCAAATTACCCCTATACTATCACGAAAGTCCAAGTTACATGGCTGAATTACAAAATCTGACATGTAAACTCATTAAACCGGACGGATAACCCCCTAACTCCAGTCCGGCTCAGGTGCAGCATTGCACATAGTACAATACAGGCCAAATCAAATTGTGACACCTGTTCAGGGTAGACCCACCTAATCATCCAAGTAACGCTGTGAACGGAGGTTTAACCACGATCCCTCAAAATCAGGTAACAGAATCGTTCACCCGCAAAAATACTTTAACACCACGTCAATTTTGCTATGCACGGTTTCTTCCCTCTTCCTCTGTTCCTCATACAGTCGTATTGCTTAGCCTCTAAAATTAGATTGGCAATCCTTGACAGAGATCGGTGTCCTCGTGAAGCAAGAAGTATGGCGGAAGCCCCAATCCACCCTTCATCTTCAGCATGTTATTTTTCCATAAACTTGCCAAGACCCGATTAATTTGTCTCAATCTCTGCCATAGGTTATCTGTTAATTGTTAGAGCGATGCTCCGGTGATTTGAACAGTTTGTTATTAATGATAAATCAGTAATTTACTAATATAGTGATTATGGGTAATTTTGTCATTTATATTTTTTTCTCGGCTAGATCGATATGCGGTCCTCCATTGTGATGACATCACTCTATTCCATCGAAAAAGCAAAAAATGTAGGAAAAAATATTTAGTCACTGCTAAATTACAATTATACCTCTCCACACCTTTTTTTTATAATAATGTCTCGTCATATTTCTACTATCGCCAACTAGAGTGATAGTATAAATAGATCTGAACTTTTCGATCGAATGAGATCAACGATTTTAGATTGCTTTCTAGAGTAGATTGGTTTCATCGATGTACGGTGAATAGAATTTTATATTGTTCCTTGCATGTTAACACTACCATTCACACAATAATGAGCATGTTATAGTTATTCTTATTTAGATCATGAAACAGGAGACGTGGGAGACACAAATATAAGCAGTACTGATGATGTTTGTGTGAAAAAGTTAGAGCCAGTAATTGGCATGGAATTTGATAATGAAGATATAGCAAGCATATGAGCTCTACAATCGGTATGCAGGAGATGTTGGCTTTCGAGATGAGTTCTACGCAGAGTTTAGCAATCTCACCTGACTAAGGATGGCCTTCGAATGAGAATGATCAGATGCCAAGTGAGGTATCAGTCCACTTAAACATGGTATTATCATAGCCAAGTTTTTTTATTTTTCACACTTCATTCCAACTAATATATTTGTTCACCAATCTTGCAGGTCTCCAATGACGCATCAGAAAATCTGCAAGACAAGCATTTCTAGATCTGTAGAAACTAGAATAAGCTTTTGATATTTTCTATGTTAGTTGTCCTCCTTTATTAGAAATATATCCAAGATATGGATTGGTTCCTGAAATTTTCTTTTATTTATATAGAGCAAACACTTGGCCTTTTTTACATCTTGATCTGCAGTTTAATGTCATTAATATTTACATTTGCCATCCACACAATATATCGTGCTTATGGTGTGTATCCATTACAGTACAAGAAAAAAATCAGTAAGCAATTAGACATTCACCTGTGCCAAGCTTGGTCGATATCTGCAAGCCCATCCCAATCCATCAGGAACGTGTGACCTCTCCATGCTCTATGGCCACCGCGACTACTCATTCCGCCAGCCACTCTCCCACGGCGAGCGATGCGACCTCCTCAGCACGCCCCACGGCAAGTGCGCAAGCCTCTAGTGGCCACCGGCAAGCACCACCGGCGGCCTGCCTCGAGAGGTGTCGTCCTCTTCGATGACCCATGGTGAGCACCACTTCCCACCCAACGGCAAGTGTGCAGGCAACCAGCATGCATTTTCAGCAGCCGGCGCTGACGTGGTAAGCACCGACCCCGCTCCCGGCAGCTTGCCTCGAGCCCTCGTGAGTACGGCACCATGTGCAAGAGCTTGGATGTGCTTTCACTGCTTTGTGATGCAGTTCGGTAGTGGTTGAGGAAAGAGAAGGCTGGAGTGGAAAGGGGATTTTTTTTTAGAGATATTTCATGGTCTTTAAAAGGTACAAGAGATATCAAAATTTTTAATGCAAGATTTTATGCAAAATACCATAAATGTGATTTCTTTTCAAAGTCCGTAAAATCACTCTTTTTTGTTATGAGAGTGAGAAGGGGATTATCAACAGGAAAGAGAAATCTGGAGAACAAAAGTTAACGTGATGCCTTGTACCGTTTAGTCCTCGTTAAACCTCCGTTGGGTGATTAAGTGGGGTAATCTTGGACAGGTGTCACAATTTGATTTGGTCTATACTAGAAAAGGGCATGTGCATTGCAACTCGAAGATAAGACGAGAAAATTAAGGAAAAGTTGAGAAAGATTTACATTATGTAATTAATTAAATATAAATTTTTCAGAATACTTGGGTATTTTTTAAGTAGGTAGCTGTAGAATTAAATTAATTTACAAGTAAAGTAAGTGTGGGAAATAAAATGACACGGTTGGATTTAATTTTTATTAAATTCTCAATGATTAATTGCACTCTTTAAAATTTGTTCGAAATTTTCAGAGCTCAATTGCTAATTTTAATAATATAAATATTATTTTAGCATTTATTTAAATAAAAATCTAATAAATAAAAATCTTTCTTTCTCTATGGGCCATTTTCAGCCCATTTCCTTCCTCAGTCCGCAGCTGAGCCAGCCCGCTTTCCTTCTAAAGAAGCGAACCCTCTTTTCTTCCGTTTGGCTTGAAAAAAAATCGACAATGGACAAAAATTGTTCCGGAAACCTTACTTATTTTTTAATTAGGTATAAATATGGATTTAGATATAGATATAGATAGATATTACTATGTGCAAAATTTGGTCTGTATATTACAGGTGTCGCAAAATTGGAAACAGACACTTCAACAGATAAAACGATTAACTCTGCTCTCGATACGCTATTTATAAATCTCGAGTGGTTCTGAAGTCTCCATGTAGGCGAAGGTACTGATCCCGGTGTAATCAGCGATGCCGTAGTTCATGATCTCCACTCCCGGCTTCTTCTTCCATATCTTCAGCATACTGCACTGCGAGCTCCTCTTGTCACTCACCTTGTGCTTGTGCAGGTTATACTCCTTGAACACTTGCGCCACTGTTAGGACATGATCCCCGTGTGCAAACAGCGGCCACATTACATGCTGCTTGGGCGTTTCAAGCATTATGTTGTATCTGCGAGTCCACCGTTGATCTCTTGTGCTCTCCATCCACCACACCTGATCAAGGAAAATATATGCAAGAACAACTTTAGTTCGTAACTTTTTATAGCTAATGTAAAGGAGTATTTTTGCTTGAATTCTTGTGGATTTTGAACTAGTTTAGTTCGGAATGAGTGTTGATAAGTTTGTCATTAGAAAATATTAAGCAGGTGTAATGTGGATACCTCGACCCTTGTAGTTGACTTCTCCTTCTCCTCCACGGTGACCGCGACGCAGAGCCTCCCGCGCATCTCCGTCAGGCGGTAGCTGCACCTGCACCCGCGCCCCGGCGTCTCCGGCGCCCACTTGACGGGCGCGACGCGGTTGTCCTTGAGGTCGAGCAACATGATCCCCGCCGGCGTTCCGGCGGTGATCCAGTACGCCACGCCGTCGACGCAGGCGACCCCTCCCGGCTGGAAACGGCCGCTCGCGCCGCCGGGGACCGGCACCTCACGCCACGACCCGCCGAGGGTGTACACCTGCACGGCGTCGAACGTGCCGGACTTGTTGAAGTAGCACGGGACGTGCACGACGGCGTACGGCAGCGTCATCGGGTGGAACGCGAAGCCGTACGCCTCGTGCACGCGTCCGGGGAGCACGGCAGGAGCCCCGCCTGGCGCGGCGGCAGCGGCGGCACGGCCAGCGCCTCGCGCGTCGCCGGGTTGGCCACCGTGACGGCGCCCGTGCCGCCGTCCAGGACGCAGATGAGGCCGTTGCGGGTGCCGATCACGTCGACGGAGCCGGAGCTGGTCCACACGCGCCTGTGCCGGCCCCGCGCCTCGTCGACGACGTAGGCGGACGCCTCGTTGTCGAGGCCCTTGACGAAGGTGAGCATCTTGGTCCGGACGTCGCGCTCCGGCGTGCGCTTGTCGATGGTGTCGCGCCACCGCCGGCACACGAGCCGGCACCGCCGCCGGGAGCTCGTCGGGAGCTGCCCCAGGATGTCCACCAGAACGTCCGTCGGGAAGTCGACGCCCACGTTCTCCATTGCGGGGGCTTTCCTCGGCGGCATGGTTGTCCTCACCATGATCCGTTCGAACTAGTACTGCACGTTGAAGCTGGTGGTATCTTGGTGGTTTCTTTTAGAATTTTTAGAATTTTTAGCATTTTTAATTTTTATTTTTTAAAGATTTGTAAAAATAATTTTAGGTTTGAAAAATTTGTAAAACTAATCCTCAATCGCTCTTCCAGAGGACGATTTTTAAAAATCGCCCTCCCAAAAAGTTACAAGAGGCATAACTGCAAATTTTTAAATCCTTTGCATCGGTTTTAATTGATTAAAAACACTTTAAATGATCTTAAATAAAAAAGTTGTTAATAACAAAGTTGTAGATCTTTGTGAGATCTATAACTTTCATATAAAGTTTATCTCCATCCGATGTCGTTTAAAATATAGATATGAGATTCTTTTAAATAGATTTTAGATTTTGTAACGAATATTTGAATATCTAAACGATATTAAATGAAAAAGTTGTTAACTATAAAGTTGTCGTTAACAACTTTTTCATTTAAGATCATTTTGAGTGTCGAATAAGTATTATTAGTTTTTAAGCAATTAAACCGATGCAAAGGGTTTGAAAATTTACAGTTAGGCCCCTTGTCGCTCTCTGGAAGGGCGATTTTTAAAAATTGCCCTCTGAGAGAGCGATTGGGGATTAGTTTTGCAAATTTTTCAAACCTAAAATTATTTTTGCAAATCTTTAAAAATTAAAAATTAAAAATGCTAAAAATTCGTTTATTCTTTTATAGCAACGTTCACGCGGTTCGAGTTGTACTTCTATTCGGACTTGCGGACAAATGTTACCGATTCGGACCGCTAGCAAACAAATATAGTTGGGCTTTAATGGTCTGGGCCATAAAGGAGAACTTTGGGCCGATTAAGAGAGTATAAGTCGATCTAAATCGGCCCTAACGCAAACTGCGAAGGGGCACCACCCATGCGAACTGAAATTGTTCACGACCTATTTCTTATTTAGCCTGGAAGACCTATAAATCTGCTCCAATCTTCCCCACAAGATTTAAACCGTCCTACCAAAATTTATAGAGAATTCTTCAGTAGGCCCACCATAACTTGGGCTGATTTGGCCTGCTTCTTGGAGAGAATGAGGGCTCATGTACGCCTTTGCGAGCTAGGATCTCTCAACCATTGGTCGCTAATGAAATCAGCCCATTAAACTTTGGACCTTGCACGCGATCCGCGGACGGAGCCAACCCACACAGGTTGGTTCGCGGCGAATTTCCACAAAGAAAGAACTCCACTTTATATCCTTCAACTGGGTGTGTCAGGTTTCATCCTAATCCTACGAAAGCAGAACTAGATATGGAGTGTCACCCAACGTCTAAAACCAATGCAAATAAAGTTTTTTCTCAATATTAAAAACAATTTCGATTGACGTCAACTTGTTGACTTGAAGCAAAAATTTTAAAAAATAAAAATAAGACCAATAAAACCTAGATGTTAGTGGGATTATTATTAAAAAGAATTAAATAATTTGTTAGGCCTATATATCAGTGAATATCCGTATCTGTACTATTATAAAAATTGAAAATATTTTTGTTGAAATTTTGGTACAACATTCATGTTTGAGTTGGTTACATGTCGTCTGTATCCAATTCGACGTGAGTCTACAATAACTACTATACATCCCTATCTCAGCCTAACCCCTCCTTCTCCCAACCCAACTCAACCAGCCCACACCATCCCGCTGCTCTATCCGTGCGCCTTCACTCAACGCCGCACGTGCCTCTCCTCCGATCGACGTATGTTTTTCTCTATCTTTTTTCTTTTTCTTTTTCTCCTTTCTTATCTCGATAATTCTGATCCTCTCCCTCTCATTTCAATCTCCTCGGTTTTCTCCTCCTTTTTTCCTCTTCCAAAATTTTTTTCTTGTAAATATTTTCCTTTTAAATTTATCATTGTTTAATGTATGTATGCGACAAATTTGTTACTTTGCAAATGTTTTTCGTTCATAGTAAAAAAAATTTACTAATTGAATATTCAAAATTTCAATATTTGGTTTATGGGGTACAACAAAATGTATATGCGTCAACTTATGAAATAACTACCCGATCAATTTGTGAGGCTATGGAAAGATGTACATAAGGATTCTTTGTGTGATAACGCATGAATCACGTTTAACCCGGTTCAATGCTATATATGATTTCTGATTTTGCTTTGTTTGTCTAGTTTTGCTATGTCGTTTAAATTGACAGAGTTTTTATCAATCGTAAAAATTGTTACAACGTATATATATATATATATATATATATATATATATATATATATATATATATATATATATATATATATAGTTAAAAAATAAAAAAATATCTCTCTCCTCTTCTCTTTCCTGAAAGAGAAAAAATCTTGTGAAGCAAGTAGTACTATCGTGATGTATCATGTACGTCATGTAACCATGGTTATATATGCCATAGTGAAGGATATCAGAGGATCTGGAATACAATGTTGTCCTTAGTTAACCTTGGATGATTAGATTTGGATTCGACCTTTGTGTGGGAGAAAGTAGAAGTATCTTCGTTTGTTTCTTCCCTTGTACTCCTACTAGTTTTGACGAGGAAAATTTTCCATTCTACCAGACAAGAAAAGCTTTGTTTGCCCATGGTTACCAACCGAAACATTCTCTCAAGCCTACGCTGTAACGCTGACAAAAAAAAATCAGGAGAATAAAGGTGTGTTCGGTATCTGTTTCCCCAACTTCATCCTCTCGTGTTCTGTACGCACGTATTTCAAACTACTAAACGATATATTTTTTATAAAAAAAATTTATACAAAAGTTGTTTTAAAAAATCATATTAATCTATTTTTAAAAAAATAGTAAATATTTAATTAATCATGTGTTAATAAATCGTTTTGTTTTTCATGCGGAGAAAATAAGTTTTCAACTTTTTTAAACAAACACAGCCTAAGTAAGCGCCGTGACCCACACAGATCCACGTGCTCGGCCTTCTGTTCCCCGCGCTACAGTGTCACCGGCGACACCAGGGCACGGCGAAACGCCGACCTGTCCCGCCCCGGACGCTGCTCCAGCTATCACACGCACAAGGCAGCCCACACGTAGCTCGCCACGCGGCGGGCGGTGGCACCCTCCCGCCCCGCCCCGTGCCAGTTCATCACCCGCGCACCTGCGCGGTTGCACCCGCACCACGCCGTCTCCACGGCGTCCGCGCGCTCGGGCTCGCTCCCCAAGGCAGGCGCGACGCGGCCGACGTCCGCCAGCCGCTCACGGCACACGCAACTTCACAGCCGCAGCGCAGCGGGATCCACGTAAGCCGCGGGCGGGGTGGTGGCGTACGAGACGCGCACATCGCTGTAGCGCCTGGCGGTGTCGCGCGCCCACGCCCACGCCGGCTTCACGTGACTTCGTCCGTATGCTATACTGTAGTATAGGAGGAGTAGTAGTTGTATAGCGTCTGTTTCTCGATCGGTTGGCGCCTGGTCTGGCCCGCGCGCGCTAGTTCTAGCATGGCTGCTTCCGTGTCTTGGCTCCATCTGCCGTTCGCACCAAAACTCTTTGGTTTCTATGCACGAACGAAAATTCTTTGGTTTCTAGCTCCTTCTAAAGAATTTTGGGATCCGATGTTTCCGTGCCCACACACGCATTATCATCGTGGCGTAGTATGTCAGGATGTGTGGGGGCACCCGGGGCTTGCTCAAAATGCCCTCGTGTTGAAATGGGTTATGCTTTATCTGGCTCCTTTTGTCTCTGAACCGTACAGATCTTACCGACGATTGCAACATTGGAATCACTCCTTGAGCTAATCAATTAATCTCCACACAATCCACGCGCGATAGAGGTTGCTGCCTTTTGCAGTTCGCATACACACGAGTCACCATGGTTGTCGAGCCACCGAAGCGAGAAGCCACCACGCATACGTAACGGAGTCTTGACTCCACCCGTACACGTCCCCGGCACACGGTCCGGTCCCGTCCCAAGCGTTTACTAGCAGCCAAAGGTTGGAAGCGTGGTTGCGAAGAAAGCGCAGCATGCAAGCAAAGCCGGCAAATGAGCCCCGGTGGCGAGCAGCGTGAGCTCCCCGCGACGGGAACGTGAAATCTTGGCTCCAAAGTGTCGCGCGCCGGGGCGCCGCATGGCCCCCCCGCCCGCTGCCGACGCGGGACCGAAGCGCCAGCGCCACCAAACCTGCAGTGGCCAGGCATCCCGCTCCGTCCCATCGGCGGATCGGCCATGCATCCGCGTCCGCGTGGGCTCCTGCACCGCACAGAGGCACAGGCGCACACCGCGTCCCCCGTAGCGGCGCGGAAGCTGGTTTGGTGGTTTGCCGCGCGCCGCCTGCGCGGTCGCGGCGGCCGTCCCACCGGATCGATCGGTGCATGCACCACTGGCCATGTCGCGGCGTGGTCGCAGTGCTCCTAGGCAGAGTTTTCCTGTACCATATTCATCCAAAGTTAACGATACGAATTTTGATACATTGCCTTGGAGCTCTGTTCCCCGAAATAGAACAGAAATGATAAGAATTTTGCAGGACCAGGAGTGAACAGAAATATATTGCATTGTTGGGCAATCTGGCTCATGAGTATAGATGGCCATATGGCCCGAGGCCCGACGGCTCGGCCCAAGGCACGGGAATTTGGCCCGGCCCAGGCACGGCACGGCCTGACTGTGGTCGTGTCCGTGCCGGCCCAGCCCGACAGTTGGGTCGTGTCTGGGCCGTGATCTCGGCACAATGGGCCGGCACGGCACGGCACGAAAGAGGCCAGCACGGTGGGCCGGCATGGTCCAACGACAGGCACGGCCCGAGCGCGGCCCAGCCAGGAAGACATATATAATCCCCCCCGGCCGCGTGGCCGTGCCTATGCGCCACTCTCCCAAACGGCCAAACCCTAAACCTAACCCTAGCCGCCTTCGTCTCTCTCGACCGATCCGCCGCTCCGGATCCAGCCCTCCACCTCTTCGTCGTTGTCGCTGATAGACGCCTCGTCGGATCTTCCACCGAGGGTCGGTGGCCTCCCACTGGAGGCATGAGGCCATGAGGGTCGTCTCTTCTCTTTCTTTTTCTTTCATCACTGCCTCTCTGCCTCTCTGGTCGCCAGATCCGTGAGCTCTTCGTCTCTGGTCGTCGGATCGACAACCACGTTCTCCATCTCCTCTCCCTTTTGTACTTTTTTTCGCAACCCTCATCGTTGCTCCGTGAGCTCTTCGTCAGATCCAACCCCAAAATCCAGTCTCTGCTCTCGTCTTCTCGTAGATTCGTGGATCTCTATCATCAACAGCAACTCCGGTGCTCCGGATGCGTAGGTACAAGGCCTAATTTTTTTTAGGTTTTTTCTCCATCCGATCCAATCCCTAAGACCCTAACTGTTCTTGCATCATTGTTTTGTTTGTTCTTACAGGTCGCTGAGTAGCAGCCGCCGTTGAGGAACCGGAGTGCCTGTGATGGACGATGATCCATCCTCCTACAACTACGAGTTGAGAATGATGGGGATGCGGGGTGATGACGAAGATGACTTGGAGAAGGAACGCGTGGAGGTGTTTGACAACACTGTTTCACCTACGATCGATGGGTCGCAGTCGCAGCCGGAGCCGGACGATGCCGGTACTGGTGCTGATGGCAACGACGCGCCGTCCGGCTCAAGCGCTAGCAACAAGCGGTCCAGATCTGGGGTATGGGCCGACTTTGAAGAACTCTTTGAAGAACGCAATGGCTCTTAGGTTCGAGTATCTGCTAAAATGCAATTACTGCCATAAAACATTGTCTGCTCGTTCATCTGGTGGTACTGGACATTTGCTTAAGCATATTAAGTCATGCAAACCTAGAAATGTTGGTGCCTTGTCTCAGTCCATGTTTAGGTTTAATGTTGATGGTTCTGTTAATCAATGGGAATATAGTGTTGATGTTGCTAGAATGGAGTTGGTTAGGTTGATTGCTAGAGAGGATCTTTCACTTTCTTTTAGTCGATCTGTTGCTTTTGAGGAGTACATTCAGAAAGCCCATAACCCTAGATTCCATGTTTTCTCTAGGCAAACTACCACCAGAGACGTTTTTAAGTTCTTTGAAAAGCGTTGTGCTATGCTTATTGAGACATTGGAGTCTGTTAGCTTTGTTGCTTTGACATCTGATATATGGTCTGGTAATGCTAAGGAAGATTATTTAAGTGTTGTGGCTCATTTTGTTAATTCTAATTGGCAATTAGAGAAGAGGATTTTGGGTCTGGTGCTGATTGATGTGGCACACAATGCTGAAAATATTTCTAAACATGTGCTTTCTGTTATTGAAGAATATGGTTTAACTGATAAGATTTTCTCTATTACTCTAGACAATGCCTCTTCTAATACTAAAGCAATGGATAATCTTAAACATGCTCTGTCTGGTTATGTTGGTGATTTATATTTGCATCAGCGTTGTGCATGCCATATCATCAATTTAATTGTTAAGGCTGGTCTTCAAATCTTCAAACCCATGCTTCAAGATTTTAGAACTGCTATTTCATTTCTGAATGCATCTAATCGGCGCATTGCTACATACAAAAACTTCTGCATTGCTAAGGGTATTCGCCCTCGTAAGTTTGGGTTGGACATGGATGTTAGATGGAATGCAACTTATCTAATGCTTAAGCATCTCTTGCCACATAGGAAGCCTTTTTCAGTGTTTATTGCAGCTCACCATCCAATGGTTGATGGTCAGCAATTACTGACTGATTTACATTGGACAATTGCTGAGACAGTTCTGTTATTCCTTGAACAATTTTATGATTCAACTGTTATCCTGTCTTGTGTTTATTATCCAACATCTCCATTAATTATGCATCACATTCTTGAGATTGCTGGACATCTAAATACTTATGACCATGATTGGAACCTTCAAAATGTTGTTGTTCCCATGAAAACTAAGTTCATGTCATACTGGTCTGAAATTCCATTTTTGTATTCGTTTGCTTTTATCTTGGATTCTAGGGCCAAGACCAGGGGTTTTAGTAATGTTCTCCAAATTATGTCACAACTCATGAGTGGTGATTACTCTACTTATTTAAATGAGATTAGGGCTGCATTGTCTGACATTTTTACTAAGTATGACAGTAAGTTTGGTGCTGTGAGATTACAAATGGCAACCCCAAGCAGTTCTTCTGGTAAGAAAAAGACAGTTTGGGGGAAAATTTTTGATGTTGTTGCTGGTGGTTCCAGTCTTGGTGCAGGTGATGGGTATGGTGCTGGTGGTAGTGCTAGTTCAGGTGTTGGACTTGGTGCTAGTGCCAGTCCAGGTGTTGGACTTGGTGCTGCTCCATTTTCCAGGAGAACTTCTGCTTCTGCTTTGATTCAGGTTGTTTCTTCTACTGCTAACTTGAATGCATCTGAGTTTTCTGCCTATCTTGACAGTGACACTGTCAACCAATACGACAATGACTTCAATATCCTTAACTGGTGGCATGAGCACAAACACACATATCCTATTCTTTCCATCTTAGCTAGAGATGTTTTGAGTGTTCCTGTTTCTACTATATCGTCGGAATCTGCTTTTAGCTTAACTGGCAGGATCATTGAGGAGCGATGGCGGCGTCTAGGTCCTGACATGGTGCAAGCTTTGGCATTGATCAAAGACTGGGAACAAGCAAATGCAAATATGCAGCATACCATGGACAATGTGGAGCTTCAAAAGTCTTTTGAGAATTTGTATCTTGATGATGATGTAACCACTGGATGACTGTATTGGACTTGGACTTTATTATGAACATTTGAATGTTGTGGGCTGCACTCTTTTTTCCTTTCTAGGGTTTTCTCACGAGGTGTGAGTTTTTACCTAGAAAGGTTTTTAATGAGGCAACCATTGCACTATACAACTATTTTATTCAATGCTTAGGTTGTGTGAAAGATTGCTGTGAATTTGGATGAAAGTTTATATTTTGTATGTATTTGAACTAGTGAACTGATTTGTGACTTGTGACTTGTTTGGGTGAAAGATTGCTATGAAGGTTGTGCAAATGGTTTTCTTGTGACTTGTGAAAGATTGATGAAATGGTTTGGGTGAAAGATTGTTGTGAACTTGTGACTTGTTTGGGTGAAAGACTTGCATGAATTTGCAAAAAACTGTGATTTGTGACTTGTGTTTTGAATTTTGTTGTGAATTCAGTGTAAAAATTGACTTAGTTGTGCAAAAAAAAAGTTGAATTAGAGGTTCTTTTATATGTTGTGCCTGGGCTGGCCCGGGCCCAATGGGCTGCTCGTGACTTCGGGCCGGTCCGGTATGGCCCGAGTGCTAGTGGGCCGTGCCTGGGCCTTATGTGCAGCCCGTGGGCGAGCACGGCACGACACGAAGTGCCAATCGGGCCGTGCTGGCCCGATCGCTCTTGGGTCGTGCCTAGCCCGTGCCTGGGCCGGACCATGCCGGGCGACCCGTTTGGCCATCTATACTCATGAGAAACGATGTAATTTTAACAACAATTGCCTTTCGGATGTAAACGACCTTGCTCATAAGGTTGTCTCTTTGATCCAACAGTAAAGACCGCTGGTGCTGTTGAAGCTTGCTGGGGAAGTGGATACTTTTAAGGACTTACTGCTTGCCACAATAGGCTGAGTTTGGCACCCAGAGTTAAGAACTCATCTCACACGCACGCAAAACGGAACGACTCATTAGTATATTAGTATATGATTAATTAAGTATTAGTTATTTTTTCAAAAATGAATTAATATAATTTTTTAAAACAACTTTACTACAGAAAACTTTTCAAAAAACATAACGTTTAACGGTCTGAAAAATGTGCGCGCGAAAAACGATGGAGATGAGTTGAAAAATATGGCTGCTGAACACAGCTAAGGTTGTGTTCTTCCCCCAACTTTTTCAACTCACCTCCCTTATTTTCCGCAGCACATTTTTCAAACTGCTAAACAGTGTGTTTTTTTACAAAAATTTTATATACGAAAGTTATTTTAAAAAATCATATTAATCCATTTTTTAAAAAAATTAGCTAATACTTAATTAATCATGTAATAATACGTGTTTCATTTTACGTGTCAGGGAGGAGAGGTTCCCGAACACACCCTAAAAGACCTGCGAAGCGAGGAGTCAAGCCAACGCAAGGAAGAGCTCAGAAGATAAAGATGGAACATAGCTTTTAAGCTGCTGGGTCCATGTCCTTTTGTGTGTTTGCGAAGCTGTAATCTCTCCTGGTAGCTCTGGGGTTTGTGTGGAGGTAGTTTACTTTCGTTGAGGTTTAGTCGAAGGTTTGTCTTTTGGCATAGTAAGATGTTGGTCCAAGGGGCATGTGAGGTCAGGGTTCACCAAATCATTTTGGATGAAGTTATTGTGATTTCATGATAAGACGGTTATCACGGTTTTCAGAACTGAGAAGATTATCTCATACGATAACCGTGATAACCACATGGTTTTACAAACCTTGTGTGGGGTTGTGTGGTGTTATGTTATTATGGACTGATAGCCCAAGTTTTTTTTTTGTTTTATGCACCGAACAATCAATCTTATGCTTTGTCAGTAAAGCTTGGCGAAAAGCCTTAGGTCTAAAAAAAAATTAACGACACGTACATAGCTATGGTCGTGTTGAGGAATGACAAATGATATATGAGTTTGTGTTTACCATGATCATTTGAGGGTACAGCCGTATAAATAAAAACCGACGAACATAGGTTTTATCCAAAATACAATATACCATTTAAAAGTTTGAGAATCTTTCGTGACCATGATAACCCATAATCTTGCTAAAAAAATAAGCTTAGAAAATGAGACTGAATTTACTACACGATCGACCTGATCAAAATAAGTGCAATCTAAATAAATAATTGTGTCGGCTTTAAATAGTACCACGATGTGTGTTATAAGTTAGACCAAATAACACCGTAGATGCACATGCAGATCAATCCGTAGTGTGGGAAAAAGAATTAGAACTACAGCTAAAAACTTCATCAACCAGAAGAAATATCTCAAAGAGGTGGATAAATGATGCGCTTTATGCAATGATTAATGGATTATCCTATGTTGTTTTGGATGAATCAGGCTATTTTATTTAGCGCCCTTCATAAAAACCACAAATAAATTAGCGTAAAACAAGGATAATATAACGTCCACTAGGGGCACCTAATTTGATGCAATGAATTGACCCTCTGCCCATGCATTATCGATTAGCGCCTCCACATGTGCCCATACCAGCAAATCTCTGAACAAAATCTTGCTTAAGGAATAAATAATCAGTCGCGGCGGCCATTTATCGTAGTGAGCTGGTGTTCTTTGCCCAACCGTTTGGAACTTTAAGAAATACCAAAACGAATCCTACTACTATATTAGTATGTTGTTCTTGCAAAATAATGTCGAAGACGAAGAGAGTCCGTTTGGAACGTCCAAATACGAGTTAGTGTTAAGTTGTTTTTGAAGTTTGCATGAAACAATTTGGTTTCCTTGCTAGAGATAGAAAAATCATGTGCACTAATTGAGCCTCTATATTTCAAAATAAACAAATTTAGAGTTGTAATAATTGTTAGAGTTGCTTGAAGATTATTGTGCCTCCTTTTTTTGCATGTGACTATACAATGCTAGCTCTCTATTAACAACACTGGATCGGCACTAGTTCATGTTTTTAATGTTTTTAAGTATCTGCCCAACGCCGAGCACAAGCACAAACCTTAATTAATCAGGTTTGTACATTTAAATCATGCAAACATATTCGCGATGTCGGAGGTTTCAACCGCAAGAACGGCCGCCCCCCTTGTCGCCAAGCAAAGTTTAGCAGAATTAACATTTGCAAGTGACACTTTTATATTGCCACTTTCACATGCAAACCTTGATTAGTTGTTAGATAACCTCCTCTACGCAGCTTAATTGGAGATGCGCTGCACGTATCGCATACAAAATGGACCCGGTATATTTAGGCATTTTTCTTTTCTAATTCTAGATTTGTGATGTTTGTTTGCACGTTTTTAAAACTTTTAAACGGTATGTTTAATATAAAAAATTATATATACATTTTTTTAATATTTTTCTAAAGCATCTTTTCACTTTTATAGTAATTAATTTATTTGTTTATACTTTTAAATAGATATCGTGGAAATCAACATATCTATTGATCTATAAATTTCAGCTATCTCACATAGGAGCTTAATCCGATCAAATTAATTAACCCAAATTAGCTACTCCTACAACACGTCAACATTACAACAGGATTGATAACATGGAACCAAACACCGCATTCCACAGATTTTTCTACCCTGCATATCACATCAAGCCAACAAATGATGCTAGTCTTGTTCAACTAGGATTGGGGATTTGAACGAGCCTGCGATGGAAAACGGCGGACAGGTGGCGCCATCCTGGCACAAGGGACAGGCGGGAGACGCGCGACGTGGCGAGCATCCGACGGCGCACGGTTGGGGTCGCGTACTCGCGTGACAAAACCACCGCGCCCCATTGACGGTCGCCGTGTGCAACATGTAGCCATCAATCGCCGTCGATCCGCCCGTCTCATCGACACAACACACAAGAGTGGAGAGACTGGTTGGTGCGCGCGCGTGCGTGCGTGCGTCGCAGGCGCAGGAGAAGCTTCCATGTAGTAGTAGTAGTCATGATTCAGCGTGACGGTCATGTCCGGGTACTCGTCGTTTTTCTCTGGACAAAAGCTGGAAATAATCTTTTTGATGTGATAATGTGCCCAGCTGAGGGTCACAAGTGTTCTGATTCGTATCTGGAAACTGAATTCACTGCCTGCACATGTTTATGATTTCATATGTTGTGGGGGTGATGGGATGGCATCATCTTGGTAACCAGTTATTGCTGTTTCCCTAAGCAAAGGTAGGGCATGGTGAAAACACGACGAATAATTTCATTTACATACAATTTAGTACTTACCAGAATTTGGTAAAAAGGGATTGGATACTTTTTACTTATATTTCAACATCCTTGATTTTTTTTTACCAGGATGGTCAAAGGAATAGGCTGTCCAAATTTTATTAAGAAGGAAGAGGGGTGTTACAAATTTTACACGATCGACATTAGGTTGTCGAGAGGGACGTTAGACGAAGATCAACGCCCCACAAAGAGAAGAAAACAGACCACCCAAAGATGACGCCATATGTTAATCTATTTGTTGGAAGATATCTTCTTTTCTCTGTATTAGGATCTCTTCTCTAATGTCTTAGAAGAGCTATGTTTTTCTGATTCACATGAAGATACTCTCGCATACCTCAGAAATAAGTAAAAACAATCATATATATACCTCCATCAATTTGAAACATATTTATGTTGCAAAGAATGGACCATCACTGTCTGCAGGATCAACCATTGTTGCACACTGTACGAGCGACGTGCAACATCTCTTTACATTTGCAAGCATATGCTCATTTAGTCATTTATAAAACAATATGATGGAGACCAATCTAATCACACTAAACTTCTCAACTTTTTATCTACGAGTACGAACTTATCGGTAGCTGATGCGAGTAGCTAGTGACATACCTGACATGGTGTGCACACTGTGCATAGTAGACCGATCTAACGGCCGGACGTGCATTGGGCCGGGGTCATCGTACTAAAGTTGTCGTCTGCGTGACAACAACTACACATACACTTACAATTATCGATGGAGTAATCAACAATGCAAAGCACACCTAACAGGCTAACACCATATGCTCTAAACAGTTTGGGAGTACTCCTAGTCCATATTGGGTGTTTGGTCTCATCAGCTGCCCTGCCATGATCTTATCCAATAAATTCAGTGCAGGTATTGACCAATGACCATTTCAACCACAAGCAACAGCTAGACAACCAGTACACACCAACTTGCATGGCAGCAGAACAATAACTCCTGCACCAAAAACTGGAAGGTGGTACAAAGAAATAAATCACCGATAAGTATGCTTGTTCCGTTGCTAAATAAACTCCCTCCGTCCTAAAGAGTTTATTTTTAACCGTCAAAATTTATCCAAAAAATATTTAAAATTATTAATGAAAAATGCATACATCACTAAAGGGGAAAATATATGCTTTAGCAATTCAGTTAAGGTCTATTTGGTTGGCTGCAAAAGGTTAGCACGCCAAACCTTAAACATATCATGTCTTTTGGTTTTGTTGTTATAGTTATGACGTGACTATTTTTTATGTTAAAAAAATAATAAGACATATTTATATTTACTTAAAGTAAATTATGATAAAGGGTCTATTCGACAAACCAGCTACGACTACGCGACGTACGTGTGGTATTGTTGGTAACTATCGTGGCGCAACCATAAAACTAACAGCTCAACGGACCCAATATTAAACATGTACTAAACAACCTCTTATTTTGGTCTTAGAGGTAATCACTTCTTGCACTTTTGTCAGCTTTTTGTAAGGGGAAAAAATATCTGTGGTTGCAGTAAAGATTGCCATCGGACGCAGTAAAACGTGTCATTGCCCGCTGTGACAAAAAAACATACCTTTTGTTGTTTTTTTAACGTTAACCACACCACCACACTAGCGATAGACCGGGTGGCCACCCCACCCCACACTCTAGAAGCGTCTATAAATACCTCGACTCCTCCCACTGTATCCACTACCATCTCCGTCTCTCCCACCTCACTCCCCCGTAAAACCCGAAATTACAATCAGGTCCTCGGCGACGCCACCCCCAAATCTGAAACCCTCGTCGCCACCGCCGCCGCCGCGCGATTCCCCCGGAATTCTATCGATCTCTCTCCCACGGATCGGATCGGTCTCCGTCTCCGGCGAGATGGGCATCTCGAGCATGCCGGCTCCCAAGGACAGCCTGGTGGCGTACCTGCTGTACAACACGGCGGTGTCGATCGCCATCCTGGCGGACATGGTGCGGGCGGCGCTGGTGTTCCTCGGCCTCCCCGTGCCGCCGTCGGCGTGGGAGGACGGCGACGACCAGCTGGCGGCGATCGCGGCCGCCGCGGCGGCGGCGGCGGCGGCGGCGGCGGCGGGGGGGGGGCCAAGCCTGGCGGACAGGTTCCGGAGCAGGTTCAGGCCGGCGAGGTTCGGGCGCCGGCGAGGCTGGGGCGCGGCGGCGCCCGATTGCCGCGTCTGCCTCGCGCGGTTCGAGCCGGAATCGGTGGTGAACCGCCTCCCCTGCGGCCACCTCTTCCACCGCGCCTGCCTCGAGAAGTGGCTCGACTACGACCACGCCACCTGCCCGCTCTGCCGCCACCGCCTCCTCCCCGCCGCCAACGACTCGCCGCCGGCGGCGGCCACCCCCCATTTCGCCCGGATTTAGAGAGATCTCCCCTTCTATCCGCCACTGGGCCGTGTGCGCGTAGGAAAATTGAGAGAGGATCATTTAGCTCTAGTGCTAGCTCCATTTAGTGCTCCTTTTTTTTCCACTTTCTGTTTTTTCACCTCTTTGCAGTGTTTTTTTACCATCTTCGAGTGGCCTTTTTTTTCTTTTTACTTCTTTGTGTTGCTGCTGTACCATGTAAATATTTGCACAGTGCTCCGATCGATGGAGAGGTGTAGCACTTCTGTGTACAGGGCTTTTGGAAAGCGAAGAGATGATGATGAGAAGGAAAAAAAATCATTGCCCAAAAAAGCTCCTCTCCTTTTACCTTTTCTTCCTCTTTAAATACTTTTCTATACCAGAATAACTAAAAAGAAACATAATTCCAAGATCAAGTGAAGTAATCAGTAGACATAATTGTACAATTTTTATCGTGTTTTTGCTGCACATAAAAAGAGGAGAGAAGAAGAGTATAGAAGAGGAGGAAGAAGGGGGAAGGAATGTTCTAGTGGTGTGAAGGGAGGGATGATATTTTGGGGGTTAGCAAGCAAAGCAGGTGGGGGAGGATATCTCTAGAGGTTATGAGAGGAGAGGAGCAAAATTTGTGGGGGAAAAGCGGTGAAAGAGGCTTGTTGTTTACGCGGGTCACATGGGGGACGTGCTCGTCACCGTGGGGACCCACACGCCGTTGTCCGCATCGCCGGTGGTGGTGGTGGTGGAAGCGAGCAAGAGGCTAATCTCGCCATTAGGCTTTGTTCTTCCTCTTTTGTTCCCAACTAATTACTATTTTTTTCACGCGCACGTTTTCAAACTATTAAACGGTATTTTTTTTTTCAAAAAAATTTTATACAAAAGTTGTTTTAAAAAATTAAATTAATCCATTTTTTAAAAAAATTAGCTAATACTTAATTAATCACACGCTAATGGATTGTTTCGTTTTTCGTGCGCACCGTTGGTTTTCTCAGCACAGAGTAACGACCACACCCGTGCGTGCCTCATCGCAAATATGTACTTATGATATAGCAATTTAAAATAAAAATTAGACTCCTATGACGGCTATATTTTTGGATTTGGGACATGATCTGTAGTTCAAGGTTCACAATCTCGATAGCGAATCAAATCTGCTCACGAACGTATCATCGGATTTTTTGAAATCCGTCGATGAACCGATAAAAACCTAATAAAATCCAGATAAATTTTGTTAGAATTTTAAAATTCAGTTTGATTTTCTTGAACTTGACCCAAAAACAAAGATGTTTATGATTTTGACCCAAACCAGATTTTGTAAATCCGAATTGGATCCAATTGAAATTGTGAACCTAATTCTATACTCTTAAAATATAGCAATCAAAGATGGGTTGAAATTAGACTACGAATCTGAATAGTTATATCGTGTTAGGAGGTATACGTTGGTCTATCTGCCTGCACCTGGCTGTCGACATGGATGGATGGATGGACCATCGGGATGATCACTGCTAAGGCTGGCTCTGTGTGTTATCTCATCTGGATGGCTCTGTGCGTTATCTCATCTTGGATGGAGTGGCTGGCTTGCCTGGTTGGCCCAAGGTGAGGCCGGTCGAGTGGCAACAGGGTTTGTTTTACCGTGAGGGCCATGGTTATTGCGCCCCGGCAGTACGCACGGTTATCACGCGGTAACCGCAGTAGCCGTGGCAAACCGTATGAAACCGTATAAAATTTATCAAAATTTTAAATTATTTTTTAAATTTATTTGAATTTAAGACAGTTACCACGTTTTTTTTTACCGTACCCTGTGATAAGTACGGTAACCGCGAGATTTATCGCAGTAAAGCAAATCCTGATGACAACTCGACCTAGTAGGAAAAGGAAAAACTTGAAGCGCTGTGATGAGTGCTTACCGGTCGTGGCCCTGCTTGTTTTTTTTTAGTAAAGCCGTTGATAGAACTTAATTTTATAATTGAGTTTAGTTTTAAGTCGCTCTCGTCACTCAGCTTCGATGCTTGGACAGCGCGAGTTGGAAAAAATAGTTTTTTTTTGGCTAAAGAGTAGGCAAAATTAGTTGTAAGCCGCAGGTATAAAAATGCAGAGACCAATATAGGAGTGCCGTAGTAGAGTGGACAAATTGGTTGTTAATCATACCTGGTGGAGTAATGAAGATGGGTATTTTAATTGGATGCTAAATCAGTAGGCAGCCAATCTGATTAATGGTTGCTGTTTAGGGTGGGATCGCCTTGAATCTTGATGCTTACAAATTTAAATTGCAACGGAAAATGCATGTAAATCGAGCCCAGAAATTACCCAAGTAGATGTTCTTCCAGCCGCTATCCCTTTTTTCTTCCCGTTTACTCTTTTCCCGTTTATGCTCCACTAGTAGTTTCAACTTCGCTTAGGATGAGACGAAGGTTTTTTTCCCCATTATCTTGAAAAAAAAAATCTGATGCAACCGGATTCTTGAAGATCACAGGTCGCATCAGCACCGTTTGAATCTTGACTGAAAAATGCTGTTGGAGACTTGGAGTCCAGTTTTGCTTTGCTCAGACCGGATAAGAATAGTGCTGGTCCTTTTCAGATTAAAAACAGCAGGTCCCTTCGATTCGGTGTTTGGGTTCAGAAAATATCTGAGCCTTCGCCATCCTGATGCTTTTGTTAAGGCCATACTCAATAGGAGAAAAGACAAGATATATGACAGATTAACATAAGCAATAGCGGTTGGAGATTTCACCTTCTGTGTACCTCACAACTTTATTGCATTATTCACTTAGGTGGTGTTCTTTTCTCCTGAAAATAAACATTAAGTGTTTTACGCAAAACGAGATAACAATAACATATGATTAATTGAGTTTTACTTATTACAAACTTGAAAAATAGATTAATCTGATATTTTAGAGCAATTTTCATATAGAAAGTTTTTGCACGAAACGTACCGTTTAGCAGTTTAAAAAGCGTGCCATGAGTATCCAAATTTTTATCCAACTTTTGTTGGAGAAACAAACAGGGCCTTATTTCTGCTTTTGTACAGATCAAAATGGTGCAAAGAAACGAAATACAGAACACTGTCGCTCTATATACATCATCGAAAAAAGTGTAAAAATACAGAGGGAAAAAAAACTTCGTGGTCCAGTCAGATTATATTCCATCGCTTCATGTTGACACAGTATAATGAATGGTATGTATCTAAATCCTGCAATCTATGCAATTGCAACTATATATGGTCTACGACAACAAACTTTGGGTTGGCATCCTGATTGAAAGCAAAAAAATCGATCACAATGCCCAAGCTATTGCAGAATCCGCAAAACCCGCTCTGAGGTCTAACAAATGAATCGGCTGTATCTTCAATCAAGCAATATATATACAGGGGGTCATACTGGTGGTCAGGAATGTTCAGTCGTTCAGAATTATGCACAAGGGCTGTAAGAGGTGAAAATTCTTATCTGGCGTGTGGCAGCTGCTTCGATGCTAGAATGAACATCTCCTTCAAGCGAGCAGATGAACCAGAAAGAACACTCTTCTCGATTCTCTTACGGTGCCTAGTGGTCTTCGACCATTCAATCCCAAGAAAGACTTGAACACTACACGCCCTCTGTTTAGGAGCAAGGTCTTCGATCTGATACCGTATATGAATCTGCAAGAACAAGTCAGGTGAACAGATCATTTACAATGTTGTTATGGTTCTATGCAGAAAGTAAGCATAATATGACTAATTGAATCACAGAAAATCATCTGTCTCAACAAATACTTTTTAAATTGGTTTAAGCAAAAGTCTGTGTAAATAAATAATTGGACCTGTTTTCATTTTTCAACAGCATTTTTTTTCTATACCTGTTTCCTGGAAGTGGTAGCATTTAGATTGTGCTAATCTTAGTCAACTTGCTTGTTAGTATAAGCATGCACTATTTTGCTTAGTCAGGGTCAACTAAACTTCCCAGGTGATAAGTGGACAACAGCTAGCTTATCTTAATATGAAGCACCAAAGAAAGTGGAGGGGTTGGCTTCAAATGTCAACACATAAAAGCGAACATTCGAGCTGAGTAGGGAGGCACTAACAGAAGCTTCAAGTATATGTACATACCGTGAAGAAGTCACCGAAAAGGATTCCTTGTAGTTCCATCACCTCTTCAATAATCCACCCTGCCTTGTTGGGCATAGGAGATTTCTGCTGGGTTCCAGTCACTTCCCCTCCAATGGGAGACAACTTCCTGCTAAACTTGTAATGAATTTGTCTTTGATATTCATCAGGCTTATCTGATTCCCACTGTGTGGCTGAATAATTTAGGCATCCAACTTTATTCATGATTTTCATCTCAAATGAACCTCCTCCAAACACTTCCATTAGTGAGGCCATCTGGCAAGAGTCTATGTCAGTTCAGCTCTTCTGATAAAACTACATGATAAGTAGCTGACAAGATTATAGGTGTAAGTTCAAACTGTCATGATCTGTAATAGTTCGGTGAACTTACATTGGCAGAAATCGAGGAGGAGAAAACCTCGTTCATCTGAAGGTTCTTTGCATCCTCGACGCCAACAAATATTCCACTGTCCTCACTCTGAAGAGTATCATTACTTTGGGATTGTTCTTCAGCAATCTGCATTTTGTACTCGGAACTCAAAGATCTTGCTTTCCATAAGGCCATGATTGTCCTGTAAAGAACCAAATAATTATCTGTTCTGACAAGCTTAAACTGTCAAGAACAACATGTGCCATGCAACAGGAGATTTCAAGGCACTATATGATCGGATGCAGAGAAACTCTTTATTAAGATGGTTTGTTTTAATGTAGCTAAAGGAAAGATTTAGTACTCCATGGTATTTTAAGAAAATAGATATTTACCTATTGGCCACACTAAATGATGCAAAAGACTGCAGACAAAACTTCAGCCTTCCATTGTCGACACTCTTTGCACCATGCTTTGCATCCATGCCTCTACCTTTGTGAAGAGTTATTACAAGGGATGGACTCCATGATGATATTGATTGAGGTACTGCCTGTATCTCTTCAATATCTTCCCATAAAAAGAAAAACTTTGTTTTCCGGCCAAACATGCTTGAATAAAATCCAATTGTTCTTGGAGATAAGAACAGATGGCCCTGAAATCAGAAGTAAAAAGAATCTTTCTCAGTTGACTGAACCCTTCATAAGAAGAACCCATGAGGATTGGAGATTCACAAATAATGACAAGTTAATCTAAGAATTTGATCACAAGCAATCTAACTGATAGCACTCCTACATGGCAATGACTTGGCACTCGGACCTGATTCTCAAAAATTAGAGAAGACATTTACTGGCTTCATCTACTATTCGTTTACTATTTGAAATCACATATGTACTAGTTGCACCAAAAAGATTACTGAACTTTAGCTTATATATTTCAATGCAGATGTTTATAGATGATAAAAATGGTCCAGCCAAAGTCCCAAATTGCTGGCACCAATTTTTCATTCATAAAGAGTGACAGTGAAATAACAAGCTCAGTGATCATACATGCAATATGCAATTTGAGGAGTACCTGTGTGTGCAATTTCCGCTTCAAGCAGCAGGTAAAACTGCTGATGAGAAATTCTTCTGCTGGCAGAGAGAACAGCTCCTGGAATGCAGTATTAGTTCGAGGAGACCGCAATGTCATCTGGCAGAAGTTAACCAAATCAGACTAGAGGAAACTTGCACTGTACCAGTATACCTCCTTAGAAACAGGAAGGAACCTGCTCACCTTTTTGCCAACCTCTTTCTCCATTTTGCTCAGATACTCGGTAACCATAGTGGATCCTTTTGAGTTGCTCAAAAAAATTCTCAGGTGCAACTTCGACTGCCAAGACTGAGCCAAGTTACCTTGAAGAGGAATCCATACATCAGCTAGCTCTGATAAGTTTGATTTTACAAAGTTAATTTCAGCATGTCCAAGTGAGGTAACTTCGTCAAATGGTCCATCAAAATCATATACATGTACATTCATCACTGATGGTGGATCATCCATGGCATCAAATTCAAAGATGTCTGCAAGATTTAGGAACAAATTTTTAGATGCTTGTGCCATGAACTTTTGATCCATAATAAAATCCAGTACATGTAGTTATATACATAAAAAAAGAGAGAAACATCTAAAAGGGAAAAAAATTAATTGTAATGCCAAACACATACCATTCCACTGAGGTTCCAGTGTTTGGAACTTGATTGAACTTGTTTTACTTTTACCGTTGCAAGTAAATACCACATAAGGATCAGAAAAACCAGTAGCATCAACTGGAGCCAGTTTGGTTCCCTTAATTAAGGCAACTGTTAACAACCATCCATCACCTTGTGCCTTGACACCATGATCACCAACTGCACACATTTGTGAGTGTAAGATTCAACAATGCAAAACACTACATCAAGAAATGCAAATCACATTATTGTGGCATTTTTTCATATGTTTCTGAAGAAAATAAAATACTGTCAGGACTGAATCTTCACATGTTGGCATGAAGAAAACATAAAAGCACCATGTGTCGATGCCAGGGAAATGGAATTAATTAATTATTTTTCTTTATAGATTTAGTGCTAAACATCAACTGCATCTGAAATTATTGTATGAAAATATAAGCATGAGCTTTATCATGAATTCTTGCATTTCCAGAGAGATTTTTTTTAATTACAACACTTTAGAGATGAAATATGACGAAACTGAATGCAGGGGAAAATGTACCTTTTTGCTCTCTTGCCTGAATAAAGCATGAGATTTTTTTATAGATGTGTTGTAATTGAAGAAACAAAAGCCCACCCATGACAATTTCACTGAGAGAATCTGGCAGATCTAATCCAGGAAACTCAAGCCCCATATATGCACCTGAACTCCTTAGTTGAACATGCACAGCAATGTATACGGTTACAAAAAGAGAGCATAAAACACCAAAGTTGCAGAAGTACAGAAATGCTATCTTCCAATCAGACTCCTGCCCCCTCTGCAATGACGCTAAGACTTGTCCCTTGTCAGATCCAGCATTTTCTACATCAATAGGCTTGATCTTCTGTGACAGCAAATCAGAAAACTGTGCATAGTTTTGTTGCAACCCTTGTTTTGCTCCATTTTCTATCATACCTTTCATCATAGTACTCTGAAGAAAATTTGTGCGCCATGAAATTACCAAATGTGATGTCAGTTGCTCAGAATCAAGTTCAGGACCTGGCAAAATACGGAAAAGAATTTCTGTCCGAAAATAAGTACCACAAGGAACATCAGGGGTGCTAACACTCAATAAAACTGAATATTCATTTCCATCAGCTTTCAAATAAGACTGTTCTTCTGTTGCTTTGACAGCTTTAACCAATTTGGATGGTGCAGTTGTATAAGTTATCACTCTCTTCAAGGACTCCCCATCACTATCAATTTTCCAGGATTCCATTTTGACATCAGAACAACCTTGGAGTTCAACCACTGTTTGTCGAAAATTTGAATCTGGCGAGAAGAGAAAATTGTTCAGATCACTAGGAGATGTAATGTACGACTTGTCAACAAGAATTCCTTGTAAATCTACAGGCATTTCAACTTCTTGATGTTTTGATTCAAAGTACTTCAATAGTTCATCAAATGGAGTGTCTGTAGATGCACTATAATTTTGGCTTGCAGTTGCAGGAGCTTCATATCCTGTTGTTGCTTCTTGAACATCTTCTGATTTATCAGTTGTTACCAAGGGGGTAGTTACCACATCATCACTTTTCCTGACAAACATTTGACAGACACGATCAACAAACGATGGCTTATTGGACTTATCCGTTTTAGAAACTTCAGTCCCAGTGGAAGCTGCAACAGGAATCCCATTAGATTTGTCCTCTGTAGTAGTTTGAGTTTTGTCAGTATTTTGACTACAGTTGTCCTCTTCAGTGAAACCAGCTCTGCCCAAATTCCCATTGACACTTTCTTCTTGACAAGCTTCACTTCCTTGATAAGATAATGCAACGGATGTTCCTGTGCCCTGACTTGATAGAGAATAATCTTTCTGTATGTCAGTTAGTTCACTAACAAGGTCATCGGACCATGAGCGTGTGGCACCAGCTGTTTCCAAAGACATTGCAACACAAATTTCTCCTGCAAGGTGAAACCAGGAAAGAAAAGTGATTATCACATTTTTCGCACAATGAACCAACATATGATTCAGACATCTCAGATGTTTGTAGTGCTAACAATATGAACAACGCTGTAACCTTAAAACACTCAATTCACATGAACAAAGCAAAGATTCGTGGGCCAAATTAAGAACTAGGGAAATTTCCATCAGTTACCACAGTCAATCGCCTTGTCGGTTTTGCCTTTCGGAAGAAGCTGAAACCACCGTGCGCCAAGCGAGTAGTTATCAGCAGCTAGAACATCCTCCAATGGCACCTTGACTTGCCCCAGGAAGTCATCGATTCCAATCATGTCCTCATCGTAGACATACAGCTTGAGCACGTCCCGGACATCGCCGACGGAGAAGCCGAACTCCTGATCCCAAGCCGGGTTCAGATTCTTCTTCACCACCTTGGTCTTGAACCGCTGCTTCCCGAGCTGCAGCTTCACATACGGATCGCTAAACCCGTTGGAATCCATGGCCCGCAGGTTGCGGGCTTCGATCACACGAACATTCAGCCTCATCTCGACTCAAACTCACCCCCCAAGAACACACAACCTTCACCTCCAACAAATCCCCCAATACGAAACAGCAAGAAATGGTGGAACCAATCACAGCCCGCTCCTTCCCCCAATCCAAAACGAAATCAGGCCGAACAAATCCAAGATCGAAGTAGCAAAGAACTCTCGCGCGGCCAGATCAAACCCCCACTTCTGTACACCCACTGCCAATCCCCAGCTAACAAGAACAAAAAGCGCAGCGCCTACTTATCATTCCCCCCCTCCTCAGCTCAAGAAACCCAATGACGCGGAGGCACAGCTACTAGATCAGATGCACACGCAACGACGACGACTCGAGCAGGAAGGAGGAAGCGCCCGCGCGCGCACGCAAGCACGCGAACGACTGCAACAGGGACGACGACGACGGGAGAAGCCAACCTCGAGCGGAAAAAAAAAACTCAGCATTCGAGTTATATACCACTCCTACTACTCCGTACAGCGCGAAGTCGCGCTCGTTCTTGGTTGGATCGAGTCAAAGCCTCCACACCACATGGACGCGAGATTTCGTCAACGCGCGGCCGCGCGCGCAAGCAAGCAAGGTCGTCGGAGGAGGAAGAAGAGGAGGCGCAAGGGGATAGACTTTAGCATATGATGGTGATCATGATGCGTACCCTAATACAGTATTAAATTCGGCGGCCCCGGCGCCTTTTCGGCGCTCGTGATTCGGGCTCCTCCAGGTCCAGGCTTCGTGTCGCCTTCTTCGTCGGTGCGGCGCCGCGTGTGGAGGAGGTCGCCGTCGCGTCGCCTTTGAAACTCCTCGTTGTTGGGTCCCCGAATCTTGGCAAGGAGAGGATGATGGTTTCCGGAAAAGAGTTGGGGGTTCCAAAACGGCCAAAGATGGTGGCCCTGGATCAACTAATAACATGATAAGTACAGTACTCAATTAAGCTATAGTCCAACCGTCTTCTTTTTCTCCCTACACTAGTCCAATGTGTTACTACTCCTTTGCTTTCTTTTAAAAGAAAATATTTAATCATCTTTTGTTTTGACACTGCGAATTACTCTCTCTCTGTCTTAAAATATACTATCAGCATTATAAATTAAAAAAGGTCATATTCAAATTTATACTATTAGAGAGTGTTCTTTTCTCCTGAAGATGAAGATGAAGTGTTTTGCGTAAAATGAGATGGTATTAACGTATGATTAATTGAGTTTTAATTATTACAAACTTAAAAAATAGATTAATTTGATGTTTTAGAGCAACTTTCATATAGAAAGTTTTCGCACGAAACGTATCGTTTAGCAGTTTGAAAAGTGTGTCACAAGTATCCAAATTTTCATCCGTTTTTTTCAGCGGATTCGAACGGGACCTTAGTATGTATGAACATGTCTAATTTAGTATTGGATTGATATATTTTGAGAAAAGGAAGCAATGTCAAATAAGATTAACCGAGGGAGTATATTTCAAAAGAAAATTGAGCTCTTTTTTTATAAAGGAGTGGCAGTGCTCATACTATTTTTCTAACTAGAGTACTCTTTAACCGAGGGAGTATTTTATAACAATAATATAATATGATGAAAAGTATGACGGGAATAATGTTTTTTTATCCTACAAATCTAATACTTGGATTACCATATTTATGAGAAAAAAAAGACAATATGTCACTCTATACGTTTGGTTTCAACAAAATGTCACTCATACAGATGTAAAAGATAAAATGTCACTCAATATGTTGCCGTTAGGATAGTTTGCCACTTTAGAGAGTTTTAGCTATTTTATTTTCTTTTCTCCTTATTTTCTTTTATGAACAAACCAAAATGCCCTTGGCTGCTCTAAACAGATTAGATCGATCCCATGTCGATTGCTCCTCTAGCTCCTCCTCGGGCGCGACTTCTTTCTCTAGCTCTAAATTTTATTTTCTTTCATGATCTGTACTCTCTATGTACCAACGACAATTCATAAAAATTGAATAGCAGGCGGGCCAGACATAAGAGCATCAAACTCAATTTTTCAGGTTAATAGCAGCAAACCAAAAGTTCACAAAGCATTCAAACGCACAATTCAGTTCATACACAAATTTTGCTACAAATTGTTCAACGGACTTCCTACACCTCGGGACCCGACCTCTCCCCTGACGGTGGCCGGCCTGGAGACGATGATAACCGAGTGAGGCGCTAGAGAGAGAAGGGGAGAGGGAGGAGATGTGCGTGAGAGGAAGCTGGAGGAGCGGCGAGCGGCGTTGGGGAGCCGCGCCCGCGTGCGGTGAGGGAGTTGGAGGAGCGGCGCACGGTGCTGGAGGAGCCCAAGCGTGAGTGTGGGGCGATGAGAGGCGCTCGATTAGGATCGACACGGGATCGATCCGATCTATGTAGAGCAACTAGGGGCATTTTGGTCATTTCATGAAAGAAAATGAAGAGAAAAGAAAATAAAATAGCTAAAACTCTCTAAAATGACTAACTATCCCGACGACAACCTGTTGAGTGGCATTTTGTTGAAACCACACGCATAGAGTGGCATATTGTCCTTTTTCTCTCATATTTACTACTTTCTCCATTCCAAAATATAATAACTTTTAGCCTTTAGAATTTGTTCCAAAATACTACATCTGTCCCATAATATGTCCCATAATAAGTTAATCTAGTACGAGAACAACTTCTCCACTAACAATCTCTTCTCAACCAATCACGACCCTTTACCATTCAATTTTTTCATCTACCTTCACTTCTTATCCAATCACAATCTTTTTTCATTTAATTCTACCTATTTTTTTAATAGCTATATCTAACCCTAAAAAGTTTTATATTCTTAGACGGAGGTAGTAGTAGGTTCCAATGTCGTACCATCAAACATCCTATTACTAGCTCTAATGGTATATGTGATGCCCACCCATCAGCTTGCCGTTTCGTTGTTCTCCCTTCAATTCCTAGCATTGAAAAACTCTACTTATCTCACACATATCTTAATGATTGATCTAACATATAAAGGAATGGAGTCGATTAGGGCTCACCATTGTCTAAGAGACGAGGGAGATCAGTAGTGTTAGGAAATCTCACCAAAAAAAAGATAAATTGGGTGTCACAGAGACCAACATGTAAGATAGAGAAACACGTGACGGTGAGGGTAACGATGACGGTGACAAGTTATTCGTGTGAAAGTTGTTAGCAAGAAGGTGGTGAAACGATGTGCAAATGCACGAGTGGAGAGTACTCTCCTGTCTCACGAAAACTCAACTTTTAATAAAATAAATCTAAACAGCTCTCCGTCTAATTTGTTATGCTAAAAATAAGTCATATCCACGTTTAGGTTGAGTATTTTTATAACGAAGAGAGTAGGAAGGTTTTAATACGTAAGAAGACTAATATTTATTCAGCATGAGAAATAGTAGTCGGATGAACTACAGCTTCGTTGACCGTTGAAAAAAAAGAGCGTGATTTTTTATTTCAAACAACCGGTGATTGATAACACGCAAAACCGTATAAACAACCGTATAAATCTACAATGACAAGACTCCATTCTTCTTCTATGCAAATGTATATTTCTGTCACCGTTTGGTACCGTACAAAAATGCACGCACCCTTTGACCTGCACAATGGCCTACGAAAGCAAGTAGTTTTATTACTCTCGTGTCATCCCCATCACTTTACTTGTTAGCATTACGAAGTAGCTAATCATGCCGTCAACCAAAGGAAGCTTCCTCCGATCAGCACAAAAGCAAAACTGAAAACATAATAATTCGGCGTGTTTGACTGCGAACCACGAACCGCAACCACTCCTCTCCTCGTGATTAATCACGCTGCTAATAATCCAAAAGCAGACAGACAATATAATCACGGGCCCAAAATTGTGCCGACATCACGGGCCGTCACATGAGGCGGAATCTGATTCGTAATTGGGCTTCGTGTCCTGTACACCCATGCCCATAAAACAGTACTACTGCAAGCTTACCACTAATACGTGAGACGACGACAACAACAACAAAAAAAAAAAAACTTTCTCTGCTCCTGAGCAGTGAGCACCTGGCACAGTGGCGCCGCACATGGGGTTTGTTTGGATAATGAGATAGAAAAAGTGGAATTGAGATAGAAAAATAAGTGAAGGTTTAGAATTAAATGAAAGAGAGAGAATGAATGGTTAGGATTTAAAGATGTCTTTTGGTGAGTAAGAAATTATTTCCTTAACCCATTAGCCAAACAAAACCATGGTGATTCGGACAAGAAGCAGAATAGTAATTCGGAATCGGATCTCCCTGTGTTTATAATTACAGCACTCTGTGCACGCAATGTTGCCAATATATCCTACGATACTATCCTTGTAAAACCACACGTGTTGGTTCTATGATCATTTTCAGGTGGTATCGTGTTAGTATCGGGATACGGAGCATAAGATCGTTAGAATCGCGCTAGGATCAAAATACTAATTGTTTCAAACTAGACAATATTTAAATTCAAAAATCAAAACTATTTCAATCCATTTGTGTTTATGTATCTTCAAAATCAATGTTAAATAAAACTATTAAATAAAACTATTAGCAGTAATGGATGGTTTTCTCTTGACAAATCTCTCTTTTTTATGCTGCTATCGTCGGGTTTAATGACGAGCGAGAGAGGACTGAAAACTAGAAGAACTTATCAAAACAAACACAAGTAGAATGATTTGTTTTTTCTAATTTCATGTTTTTCCAAGTGTTAGTGTTGTGAGAAAGTAAAAAATACACATTCGACTTTCTACACATGCCCGAAAGCAATTTTTTCAATCATAAGTGCCATGCTATGTGTACAAGATATGCTCATGTGAAAGTTAGATGAGCAAATGACTCACTTAACTCACAGTAGTAACCTAGATGTGCATTTTAAAAGTAGAGTGACTTACCTGACACATCTAAACAAGTTAAGTAACCCTCCATGCATTTTACTCTATTATTATTACTCTATTTTTTATAGAATGGCTACATATAATTAATATAAATATTAAATTAAACTTAAAAAAATCTCATAGTATCCCGATACTATGATACGATCTTACAATCCGATTCTACTTTAAGAAAAAGATATTGCCTAGAATCCCGATACTAACAACCTTGTGTGCACTGCAAAGCATACAACGCTTCGGTGAGATAATCACTATTGTGTGAAAGGACCTTGATATCGCCTAAAGGAGGGTGAATAGGCATTCCTGAAATTTACTTTCAAATCACAGCGGTTAAAATCAAGGCCCGAAACTTCCTGGCAGCTTTTCCTGCCGAGCAGAGAAAGCTGCCCGGAACTTTCGGGGTTCTTCCTAGAAACTTTCGGGCAGTTGTGAGTTGCTCTTTCAAGCACCTCACAACATGTAAATTGATTCACAAGGAAGCCTAAAGCATAGAGAGGTACAACATGAATTAAACAAGAGTAATACACATGAAAATACACAAGATAGCACAAGTGATCATACAAGAGAAGACAAGATAGCATAACTAGGCAAACAAGGGTATAAGCATCACAATCACAACGATAAAGAGAGGGAGAGGAGGCAAACGATTTGTTTCCCGAAGTTCGGATTCTCCACTGAGAATCCTACGCCTCCGTTGAGGTGCTCCGAGGAGCCGGGTTTTGATTAACTCCTTGCCTCACCAAGCAAAGGCCTAGGAAGAGGTCTTCGGTCTTTCAAGCCAACACCCCTAGGTACTTTTCCTTGGTTTCAAGTGACCACTAAGATTTTCAAGTGGAACACCAAGAGAACACCACAGGTGAGGCTTGCTCTACCAAGACGTCCTCCTAAACCTCAGCTCGGAATCCATTCACCGGGTATTCCATTTCCTTTCGGAGGTGGAATAACGCCCTCACAACTTCCGGCGACTCACCACAAGCTTGGGAGCTCGTCGGGCGATGCCTAGCCGTCTAGGAGGCTTAACCTCAAAGAGTAATAAACACAAATGATAATTTGTTTGTCATGAACTCAAGTGCTCAAAGGATGGAGTGGCTCTCTGTTAACGGCAGAATTTGGTAAGCCCCAAAGTCCCCATCAGCCCATGATCCATATTGGCTCGAAGCTAGTATCGGCCTAGAGTTCTACATCGGCCGATAGGGGTTATCTTAAACCAACCACCAACAGCAGTCGGATTCTTGTTAGATTCGGGGAGATCTTATCCAGAGAAGACTGAGTTTGAGGAGGATGCGGCTTGTATCTACTAATTAGGAAGAATTTGTTAGTTTACTTTTTATCTTTAGGAAAGGTGTTTAGTGTCCAATAAGGACTTTATCTGTTTCCTTTTATCTTTAGGAAAGTTTGAGTCGTATTCTGTTAGAATCTTTGTTAGCCTATGGGTATAAATATGTAAGCCCGAGGTTCATGTATTTTCATCTCACGATTAATACAACTTCGGCGCATTGCCAACCTTTACTTTTCGTCTTCTTCGGCGAGTTCATGCTCTTCCCACGAGGGGTAAATCTCGTTATGGCTGCCTGCGCTGTCGGGGCTAGGGCTTCGACGTTCTGATCTTGGCAACATAAGCACATACTATCATATATCTTAGTCAATCTGGTTCGGCTTCTCGATTTAGTCTTATCGGCCGAGATTCGCTTTAGGGTTTACGCCGGTATCGACTAAATTGTCTTGCTAGATTAGATTGGCTAAGGTATCTACCACCTCGAAAACCAGTCGAGGCCTTGATTGTCTAGATCTTGCGTTTCTTTTCATACTTAGTGCTGCATTAGTTCAGTTTGATCTACTAAGTCGTGATTAGAACCGTAATCTCTAGCCTGCCTGTCGATTGCCAATAAGGGTTTCACTAGGGTTTCAGCCGGTGAGTTATCTGGACGTTGCATCGGCCCAAGAGTTTTACATATAAATTGGATCTGGCCGATGACAACAGAGTATTTATTGTTTATATGTTTGTTGAGAGTTTATGCCATCGGACCACTGGCCGATGTGTGCTTTAATCTTTAGATCAATGTTTACTTTATCATATATTTGGATTATGCTATATCACATTGCTATATCATCATGTTATCGTCAGCCGATCGCTTCTATACAGATGTTTGCTCAGTACACGGCCGATGGTTCAAAACCCTAACTGCATCGGCTGGCATTGGCATCGGCTGGAACCGTGCCATCGGCCCATCGGCTGATCGGTTGTTCTTGCCCTATTGGCTCATCGGCCGATAGGCTGTTTATGCTATCAGCTCGTCGGCCGATAGGCTGATATGCTATATCTTCTGCTATTATGCATATCTTGTCAGTGACAGGATCAAACTGATTGGCACGCCCATGCTTCATCAATTTTAGAACCTGCACTGGAGCTAAGCAGATCTCCCAGGCTTTCGTGTGTTCGCACGCCGGATCCACATCGGCTGTACGGATTTGGCGTCAACACTCTCTCAAGCTCTTAACCTTGTAACTTCTCAATCTCTCAAATCTCTCCCAAATCTCATTCACAAAGATCTATCACTAAGGTGGGAGGTTTAGGAGGGGCTATTTGGCTTTGGATAGGTCTATTCTTGCCCAAACTTAGCAGCCAACAAAGGAGAGGGTGAAGGGGCTTAAAAACCCAAGCCCCCCAAAACTAGCTGTTATTCACAAAACAAGGCCCGGAACTTCCTAGCAACCTCCTTAGCTAAAAGAAAATTCAGGTCAAAACTTTTCGGCTCAGGGCCCGGAACTTCCGACCTTCCTTGATAGCACTTCAGAAAAACGGACATAACTTATTGCTCCGAAGTCAGTTTTCGGCAAACTTGGGCTCTATGGAAAGCTTATTGAGAGGGCTACCCAAACTAACCAGAATCAAGCTCTAAAACCACTCATAGGTTAGGTTAAGGCTTTGGTTTCTCTCAAGTAGCACTTGCATAGGTCACTTTGAGCACCGAGGCATAAACAACTGCATCAACATTGCATCCCTCTTAATAGTACGACCTTATAGAAAAGCTATACCACTAGGAACACCTTCTTGCCATCTTCTTGCTTCACCTTGAGGGTTGCCAACGTCAACGCCATTTCACCATTGGGACTATTCTCACCTACAACTCATTAAGCACATTAGTCCCAAATCAATTATACCTTTGCCTTGATCAATGCCAAATTTGGCTTTTGGCTTGATGTTCATCAACGAATCGCATCCTCTTGATCTTCGGCATTTCATCTTGTGCTCTTCAAATAATTGATGTGGATTACTCATAGCTTCAAATGGCCTCACACGGTCCATCACGACAAAGCCTTCACTTGCCCTTCACAACCGGATTCGGTCATCGGTGCCAAGCCTCTTGCTTGCCTTTCACCCCCGCATGGTCCATTGTAGCCAAGCCTTGCTTGCCCTTCACCGTCATGCCATAGATAGCCACTTAATACCCCGCATCATCAATGTCTTCACTTGCTCCTCATCAAGCTATAATGTCCATCTTCTAGCTTCAATCTTTTAACTTGATGCCAGAACTCAACCTAATTTCTAATAATGGGTTGTCATTAATCACCAAAACAATCACCGTACTCTTAGGATCATAGATCTTCCAATCTCCCCTTACAAGGCAACTCTAGGGCATAGATCTTTCACTGTGAACGACTCTTTGCACCATGTTTTGCATCCAAGCCTCTACCTTTGTGAAGAGTTATTACAAGGGATGGACCATGGTAGTATTGTGTCCAGTTTTGGCGGAGTCAATAGTAGGACCCACGTCAGCCCCACATGTCAGGGGCCAACGCTTTCTTCCACCTCTTTGCTGACTGGAGTCGCGAAGGGAGCATACGAGGACGTTGAGGACGAGGGTGACATGGACGTGCGCCGAGTAGGAGTGCTCGATGTCACCACCGTTCGCCATTGCGGTCGTGGCGACAGTCGCCGGCGAGGCTGCTCAGGCTACTGGAGCTGCGGCCCAACCCATTGAAGACGACCTTGTTGGTGGCGTTGAGGCGTGGGCTATTGGCCGCAACAGTGGGTGGTGGGGGAGGCAGAGGAGACGGTGGCGGTGGCGGTGGCGCGGTTGTCGCTTGTGCTTGTGCTTGCGTCAACGAGAGGCAGATCTTGGGTGGAAGTTGTTGGGACAGAGATGACAGCGTAGACAGTCGTCGGTGTGGGGGTGCCGGCATGGGCTTGTCGTGTTTGGTGGTGTCCATCTTGTCAATGGGAATGGACTTGTGGAGGAGCGGGAGGCTGAGCGTTGGCTCCAGCTTTGGTGGCTTTGGCCCCCAGCGGAGAAGGCAGCGGATCAGCTTGGGCTCAAACGACATCACCGATGACGAGGCCATCTCTGCCACACCCTTCATTGGCACCTCCACTCAAAGAGTCTTAATGAATTCGGTTAAGGAAAGAGATCAATCAGTCGATGGAAGTTTATTCAGAAGAGACCGAGTTCCAGAAGCAATCGTGAAGACCGCAACATCGTAATTTAATTTGTATCTATTAATTAGGCAGGATTTAGTAATTTTTCTTTATCTTTTGAAAGTTTTGTCTAGTATCCGATTAGGACTATTTTTTTCATTTATCCTTAGGAAACACTGTGTAATACCCTATTAGGACTTGTATCAACCCAAAGGTATAAATATGTACACCCGAGGTTTTGGTAAGACATGTCTCGATCAATATACAACTTTCGGTGAGGTAATGGAACCCTATCAAACCTTTCAGGATATGGCTGCTGATATATAAAAGTTTGTTCTTTGGGCTTGAGTCCAAACTGGTCCCTTATTACCTCAACAATTCTATCAGTCAACTCATTATTCCTTGTATTGTCCATGTTATATTGATGTGGTTCCTCTAGCCAATATTGATGTGGTTTTCATACTGATAACAATATGGTTGCCCCTGAGCCGAACTCCTTGAGCAATTGATTCATCAACTATCTCCTTGATCAAATTTTGCAATGTATTTATCAAAACTCCAGACTTATTGATCAAAGCATGATGTACAGCTTCATGGACCAAATCTTGAAGAGACTTTTGCAGACTTGTAAGCTCATCTTGGCTTGATCTACTGATCATAACTGCCCTTGGAAATTGCATCTTCTGAATTGGTCCTTGTGGTGTCATGCCAAAAGATTCAAGATAAAGCTTATGAAAATCAGCCATGGATTGCTCCACTTGTTGCTTTTGTTCCTCCATCAAATTTTCCATCATAACTGGGATTAAACTATTAGCATCGACTTCTTCTTCAGACATGTTTGTTGGATCATGTGATGATCTTGGTGATGAACAATTGTCAAAGGTAAGTGTTTGTGAAAATATGGAGATATGTTTTTAGGCGGTGAATAGTGTTTGTGTTGACGGTTGTGGACCGGTCAGACCGGGCTAAGGCGGCCGGTCAGACCGGAGGTGTGCGAGCGGTTAGACCGGCCATCACGCGGTCTGACCGATAGAGTGAGCCGACTTCTTGTCGGATTCGGATTTGGATGTTTCCTTCGTGGATTTGACTTTGAGTTGGTTTCTATACGTGTGGATACTGGTGTTATGCTAATGTGAGTCAAGTTGAGGATAACTTGCACTCGGATATGGAGTTTCTTTGTTGTTCACGTGCAGGTGTTGCTTGAGGCTATGGGAGTATAGCCGGTGATGGATCGGGACTAGGCTTGGGAGAAGTTGAGGTCCAGATGGTCGAGAATATCACGCGGGATGCTCAGGCTAGAGAACAATGCATGTGGAGGTGAAGGTTTCCATATGGCGTACACGTGGTGTTGTATGCGTATAGAAAGCGGAGTCAAATTTGGTAGGAGTCCAAATTTGGATAGTGTTGAGTTTGTTGCTTGTATGGGAGGTTTCCTATGGGATTAAGACTTCTTGTATGAGTAAGATTCGTGGCTTGAGGCAGCCATGTTGAGGGTATAAATAGAGGGGCAGGGTGTTGCCTCTTGATATCGAGTTTTAGAGAATAGAGTTGAAAGAAAAGCTAGGGTTTCGAGTTTATTCGAGATTTTGGAGAGGAGTGCTGTTGTTGCACTTTGTAAACACAGAGAGAATCAAGAAAGTTCCAATATACTTTAAGAGTTCTTTGATTTGTGTTTTCTCGGGTCTCGGTGGCGACTGGGCGGTCAGACCGGAGGTGTCTAGACGGTCAGACTGGCGCACAGGGGCGGTCAGACCGGACTACAGGGGCGGTCAGACTGACAGAGCCAGTTACAGGAGATCGCATCTATATCGGAAGAGGGTAACTTTAATATTCCGCTTTAAGTTTTGGTTTTTGGGTACACCCACCATTCACCCCCCCCTCTGGTTAGCTTGGTTAGTGGGATTCGATCTTACAATGTTGGCTTGAATATAATGGTCCCACCGGGCGTGCCAAAAATGTGTTGACGTGAAATTTGTCGTAAAACACGAAGACCTGGGAGATCTACTTAGCTCCAATGCAGGTCCTAAAATATCAGGCTCGGGCATGCCAATCAGTTTGATCCTACAACTGACAAGATAGATAAGTTGATGATCAAAGAGCAGATCGGCCAATAAGCTAATGTAGCGATACTAGCTGATGTCGATAGGGTTTTTGAACAATCGGCTATATATCCAATGTTGATTCTGATAATTAGATAAAGACAATGGAAGAACTTGAATAAACAATCCAATCGGCCAATGATAATATGATGAAGTAGATGTCCAATGAACCAATCGGCCGATATTGATACAGATTATTAAATGTAGGCTTGAAGTTCAATGTAAAGATAACTTACCGGCTATCACTCCGATAAAATGTAGCACAAATCTATAAACTTAGCAAGACTTAGATTATCAGCAGTAATATAGAAGATCGGACCCAACCGAGACAGTTCTAGATTACATCTGATCAAATAAGCTAGATAAGTCGATAGATCTATGCTAACGTGATGAATATAACAAATCTATTTAAAACAATGTTGTGATTGTAGAGATATATTGACTAAGATAGAAGATTGAACCTAAGCGAGACAGTCCCAACTAAACAAATGCGTCTCTAAACACAATGCAATTAAAGATAGAATTTAAATATCAGGTAGGCAACACTTGTGCTGACCGAAATAGAATATCCGATGTAATCCAAGAAAGTTCTAGCCCTGTCAATACAAGCGAAGTTGACGGAACTTACATCTTGTCGGAGATCAAACTCAACCGATGCAGCCCAACTCGAAACTAAGAACTCACCGGAAAAAAAGGGTGGCGATGCGTCGAAAATTTATAGGGACCCCATGTGTACATATTTATACCCGTGGGTAGATACTAGTCCTTATTGGACACAACACAGACTTTCCTAAAGATAAAGTAAAAGATACAAGTCCTGATCGAACTCTAAACAATCTTTCATAGAAATAAAAGGAGACTAACTGACTCTGCCTAATTAATAGATAAATTGCCATGCGCATCCTTCTTGAACTCGGCCTCTTCTGGATAAGTTTCTTTTAATCGATTGATTTCCTTAACCGAATCCACTAAGAATCTGACTGCTGGCGACTGATAATTTCCATTGGCCAATTCTAGGACTTTGAGGCCGATACTGACTCTATGTCGATGATGACTTCGGGGCTTACTAAATTTTGGTGTTAACACACACCTTGAACCCGATTGATAGGACCTGCACTGAAGCTAAGCAAATCTCTCAGGCCTTCGTGTGAACGATGAATTTAGCGTCAACACACCTGTAGCGGTGCCTAAAACAAAGTCCTGGTGTCTCTACCTAGAGGCGGCGGAAACGGGGTCACCACCGTTGTCGTTGCTACCCCAGCCCCCGCTCTCCACCACCCCCACCGCCACCGCCGCCGATGATGTCACCCCGGGAAGTTGGAGCGAAATGAGCCTGCCACGAGAGGCAGCAAGGAAGAAAAAGGGACCAGCAATGACGAGGGGAAGAGGTAGGGTTTGGTCGCCACCGCTGAGCTTTTACCTGTTGTTAACACCAAAATTTGATACAATTTCTTAGAGGATTCGGTTAAGAAAAGAAGCCAATTGGTAGATGAAAGTTTATCTAAAAGAGACCGAGTTCAAGAAAGAATTGTGAAGACGCGACATGGTGATTTAATTCTATCTATTAATTAGGCAGGATTTAGTAATTTTCTTTTTATCTTTAGGAAACTTGTAACGTGTTCGATTAGGACTAGTATTAACCCAAAGGTATAAATATGTACACATAGTGTCTTTGTAATCTATTTCTTGATCAATATATAACTTTTGGCGCATTGCCACCCTCTTTTCGAAGGTTTTACTCCCGATGAGTTCTTATTTTCGAGCATGGGTTGCATCGGTTAAGTCCGACCTCTGGCGAGAAGTAAGTTTCGTCATCTTCGCTTGCATCGGCGTGGTTAGGACTTCCTTGGTTCGGTCTGATATTCTAATCGGGTCAAAGCAACCGTTGCCTATCTGGTATGTCGTCTCTACTTTCGATCGCATTATTGTTTAGTTTTACATCGGATTAGTTGAGACTTCTTCGGTTCAGTCTAATATTCTGATTAAGTTGATGTTTCCCTAAACATGATGCTATTTTAAGATAGATTTGATATATCCATCACGTTAGCATAGGCTTATTGATTCATTGAGTATTAGATTATTATATACAATCTCGTGTTGTATCGGTTAGGTCCATCCTACTAGATTGTCATTAATAATCTTAGTCTTATTAAACCGATAGGTTTTTATGTAACGTTCATTGGAGTGCTAGCCGATGCTATCATTATTTTGAACTTCAGATATCAGATATATCAGTTGTATAGCCGATATGCACTTTAGTTTATTTACATCGGATCTCCAGCTGATGTATATTTAACCATCGGATCTACATCTATTACACTATATCAGTTTTGGCCAATTGGTTCACATTATATTGTCTCATTGTTATTTCTGAGTTACATTGGCTTATACTTAAACTTGTATAATCTTTAGTTAAATCTATCCTTATCAACTTTGATCTTATACTGTCACGGTTCGGTTTGATCTATCAAGATCGCTTTTGATAAAGAACGGTTTATTGATGACTATGCATAGTTTAGTTCTAGCAGATGATAATATAAATTTTATTGTTTATATGATTATTTGAATCTATGTTGGGTCTATAGCCAATTGATCAAAATCCTATCGACATCGGCTGGTTTCACTACATCACATTGGCTTATTGACCAATCGGCTCCTTGATCATCGATCTATCTATCTTGGTAGTTGTAGGATTGAATTAATTGGCATGCACTGAACCCGATTGATAGGACCTGCACTGGAGCTAAGTAGATCTCCCAGGCCTTCGTGTGTCGCGACGAAATTTCACGTCAACACCCGTCGACCGCCACCCTTCTCCCAGCTAGTCCCTCATCTTGAGGCCACCACGCCACCGCCGCCGGTCCCTCATCTTGAGGCCACCACGCCACCACCGTTGGTCCCTTATTTTGAGGCTGGCACGCTGCCGCCTCCACCCCTTCCCACGTCGGTGATGGGGAACAGCGAAGACAGAGAGCAGTGTTGGGGAATCATAAATGGGGAACAGAAGAGAGATGAATCAGAGATGGAGAGAGAGGGGATAGCCCTAACATGTGGGGCCTACGTGGGTCCCACTCGCCACGTCAACTAAAACCGAGGACTATACTGCCTGGGTGCTCGGGTAAATAGATTTTACAAGTTAAGGAACGCGCTATATCTTGTATTGCAGTTCGACGATGTAATTCAAACTCGATGTCAAGATGAGACCCAAAGTGAACTTATTCCTTCTCCTTTTCCCCTTCTCTCAAACACGAAATTTTTTTATTTATTTATTAAAATATTTACAAAACTAAATTCCCGAATCTAAATTTTACAAAAATATACTCCGCCCGCTCTCCCGTAGGCCTAGTGCAAAAAATCGGACTAGATTGTCGGTTCAACCAGGAAAAACCGGAACCAGCGATGTGGCCGGTCTGTTCACGCAAAAAGACTGGAGGGGAAAAAACCAGTATGCCCAGCTTGCTAACACAAAAGGATGGGCAAAATCAAGGCCCAAACCAGATATTTGAGGCCCAACAGGCAAAAAATTTAACGCACATGGGATTCGAACATGGGTCTTTGTGAAGATCGCCTGCTTTGCTAGCCAACAGAGCAACACATATGTTGTGCTAGAAGGGAAAATCATGGAGTAAATAACGGTTTTTCATCTGCACTTGAACCGGTTGACCCGGCGGTCCGACCGCTCGACCCGTGACCCAGACGTCCGGACGGTTCGGTGACCGGTCCGGCTTTTTCTACTATGCCCGTAGGGTGGGGCATATAAATCGCCCTAGGGGAGGGCGGGCTATGTGACGTGGCAGGCCTAGAGAGGGGCGCGCTGAGGCATTTTTGTAGGCAGCCCTATGCCCCGCCCTATGGGAAGGCGATCTACTTCATGTGGTTTTTTTATTTGTTAAAATCTTTGGATTAATGAGGTATTATGTATTTACAGATTGTTTATTATTTTCATTGGCATTGTTGGTTTCATGTCTTTGTTGCAATTTTTTTGCCCTCGTAAGACAACACCGGTTGATGTCACCTAGGGGATGACGGAGAAAGAATGCAAGGAGTCGAAAAAGACATTGATGCGGTAGTAGAAATCAACTTTATCGATGGAAAAGAAAATTAACCATTAGTTTTCGATTCGTGACGCATAGACCAACAGAACCCATTCGTGACGCATACACCGACATAAGAGAGTTAAGAAGTTGCATAGATGAGCTATAAAAAATTGTTGGTCCCGACGAATCGGGCTTGAGCTTGTCTACGGATCCCTTCTGCGTTGTTCAGCACATACTGTAACTTCGTGCTCCTTCATTCGCATGTACTTTGTTTGCATTTCAGCTTCAATTACTCTTCCGCCATCATACGTCGGGTTGGCTATGTTGATCCATAAAGTGAATCCGCACATCCTTGGATTGTCCTGAGGAATAAATCTAATTAGTGAATGAGATAGGTATATTATGGAAACGAGAGGGAAAATGAAAATAGGTAATTAAGAATGTGACATACAACGAAGTTATTGTCTATGTTGGGACAAACAAAATATCGCCTTCCAAATGTCTCTTGTGCAAAGAATGTAGCCACCTGGCAGCGATCTCTACAATTGCATTTTGGACGCTCAGACCATGGAGTTAGACCTAATGGATTGTTTCTTCAGTGTAAGCTAGCAGACTGCGCCCGAGGCTCGTACTCCATCTACGCTTGAATGAATATTGTGGTCGTCCCAAGTTGTGTTATCCTTACACCGATGGAAGTTACTCTTGCCGTATCGATCCACTTTACGAAGCCACATTTCCTTACGTCTTCCTGTTTTCACAAATTCATTACAACCGATGACATATCTAAGTATATGAAAGTAATGATCGGTGGGAGTGAGAACTTAACGGTACGTACGACGAAATCGTCGTCGATAATGTTAAGACACACGAAGCATCCTTATCCTATAGTTCCTTGTCTTACGGACCTTATCACCTGGCAACGGTCTCCACAACCACACTCTAGATGCTCCCGCCATGTGGGGAGTCCCAGGGGATTTACCTGCCATTCTACGAATTCTGCAACAATTCATCGTTCGTGCTCATCCTTCCTCCTTAGGTAGTCCGATATTGTTTCACTACATGGATACGTGCGTGTTCCATCATGTTGTGGATTCGCCGTATCTACCCACTTAATGAAGTCGCACAAACTACAATAAGTCTGTGAAAGATTGTATGATGGTGCGCAAACAGTTAGCGGTGTATGTATTCAGTATAGGTAATTAAAGTAGATAGAAATGATTCTTACCTGATAAATGGTTGGGCATTAGAAGAATCTCCTACCACGGATTTCTGAAGTAAGGGTTGTCATGAGTATCGATCATCGCACGCTCAGAACAGACGATCGCACCACGGTGAAAATAGACCAGCCAAAGGATCCCTTCGCCAGTAAAGATGCTCGAAAAATGGAGCTTCCATTATCTCGAGATATATGTGAATGGCAAAGGGAAATGTAGAACCGAAAGAACTTGTGGAAGTGTTTTGGCAAGATCCGTCTATATATAGTGGTATAGCAACTAGAGGAACTCTAGGCATGAAAAGTCGATTGTAACCATAATAGGGTAATCTGTGAATAGACATGATGAGCACGAGGAAGCACTCTTTACTTTACCTGTCCACGTTATGTCGAAAGGTGATCGAGACCAGGCGAGCTCGCACAGTGTCGGTGTGATTACTCGTCCCACGCTAAAGTTTATCGTGACTAATGACAAATATGCAGTGAAGACTCACACTACAAAAGTCACAACAAAAGTAGTACTGGTGCACAGGTATAGCAAGCAAAATAGCAGCAACACAAATAATATCAAACAAGTTTGTAGTACAAAAGGGGAAAACACTACGGTCAACCTAATCCTCGACCACGTGCCCTCTTAGGCCTGGGCTGCCCTCTCCTACCCTGGGCCCTGACCTGATGTTATGAGTAAGTAAACCTATCGGCCGGCACACCTTGTCCGGCTCTAGGCTGCTGTGTCGGCATAGCAGCAGGTGGCTCCTGTGTCCCGCTCGGTGGAGCACCTCCTAGCTGGGACGTGCCAAGGACGTCCGGCTGACCTTAGGCATTGTCGTCACTGTCGTAGTCAGCGAAATCGAAGTCTATACCCGTTGGCTCGGACGATGGGCCACCACATGAGGACGAGGCCCCGGTGTCTCCAAACACTGCTGCTGAAGTAGTACTGTGCAAACCTGTTGATAGTGTTTAAAATATTAAGATATCGCAACTATGATGTGTAGAGTCGCGGTCATAATGAGTTTGTGAAGTGCAAACATGTGTAGGTTTGCCTATTGGACGAGCAGTGGTGGCACCAAAGGATGTAGGTGCTGTTCCAGGCCCAACGGCAGGACCACGTGAGGATGAGGCACTGGCATGTCCGAACACTGGTGTTGTAGTACCAATGTGCAACACTGCTCAAAAGATTTGAAATATTAAGATGGTTATGCATATAATCTGTTGATTCTTGATGAACACAAGTTCGTACGTTTACTTGTTGGACGCGGCTGCCCAGCATGGTGCTAAGAAGAGGGTTGTCCTTGGGGTGATGGCACGTAAACATCCGACGAAGACCGACAAGAGAGCGTCCTCAGGGTATCCCGAACCAAGCTCTAGATCCGGGCTAAGGTGGTAGTAAGCTCATCCTTGGTAAGATCGATCCCTGATTGCAAGCGTCTCAGACCGGTGCCTGCCTCAATGTCAACCTGATGTAGGATTGTTAATAGCAAAATTTGGTAAAGATATGCCAACAATTAAGATTTGATCTGAGGCGGATTTGAAGGGATAAGGTGGTTTCCAAAACAGACAGCGCATCGGCTGGAGCTGTATCGACCGATATGGAATCGGACTCAGGCAGTCGATATGGGTAACCTAAATTGGACTCGATTAAGCTGATACAGGTAACTTCGAATCGTGTTGGTTTCGGAGAAAGGCTTGAAGATATTGCTGACTAGGAATTGAGTCCAAAAGAGGCAATTGTATCTGTTAATTAGGAATAAGAGTTAGTTTTCTTTTTATAATTTTGTGGTAAGAGTCCACCTAGGACTTGTTTGTTTAGGCAAATTGTAAATAGTGTCCGGTACGGACAAGGTTTGTGTATACAGGTATAAATATAAGCCCGAGATATTGTAAAAGACAACAACAGTTCAATAACACTTTCAGCGCATCGCCACAATTTTCTTCTTACTTTTCGACAAGTTCTTGCTTCGAGTTGGACGTCGGTTTTGGTCTTCAACTGGAGGTATGGCTTATTAATTACCACATAATTTAGCTAATTTAAATCGATGGCTTGATTTACCTGTATCGGCCAAGCCTTGTTCAAGGTTTTGTTGGTATCGGCTAAATCAGCTAATTGGCTTAGATTAGCTAAGGTATCCACCACTCTGAAAAACATTCAAAGGCTTGATTGTCTAGATATTATGTTTTTTTACACTTTGTGCTGCATCAGCCCTAGTCATGATTAGAACCATGATCGCTAGCCTGCCTCTTGTTTGCAATAAGGGTAGCATCGAAGTTTTAGCCGATCTTATCTGATATAACTGTTTAGTTTTGTTTAAATTCTTTTTCAATCATTCTTTTCATGTTATATCTGCCCCTTATACAAGGATATTACTTTAGTTAAATATATCAAGCTTGTCTCGATATATTTACCTAGATCGATATTCTTGTATAAGGTTGTATCGGAGTATTAGCCGATACAGTATCTATTTAACTTAATTATGATTTCATCAGCTATGATCTAATCAGATAGATTCTTTGTCCATAGATTATATATTTAGTTATATTTACAGCTGATGGAACATATCTAGAGCTTGCTTAATATTATTCTTCTTATACCTTACAGCCGATTCGGTCAAATTGCATCGACTAGGTACATACGGTACGTCATCGGCTCATCGGTCGATCAACTTTCGTATATCTAACCTGTTTTATTTGAATATCTTGTTGGTTGCAGGATCAAACCAACTAGCACACCCTGAACCTGATTTCAAGATTTGGACCTCCACTGGAGCAAAGCAAATCTCCTAGGCCGCCGTATTTTCGTATCAACAAGGATGTCTACCTGCAAGTTGTACAATGATAAACATTAGAGTTGTGATCTCAAAGAATGGTAATACATTGGAAATAGAGTGTAACTCACAGCCCCGGCAAAAGCTTGGTCGCGATGCAGTGGGTACGTGTCAGTCACGGCGACAACGTGAGGCTAGGGGTTCCCGGCCACGAAAGTTACACAAGTCCGCGTACGAGGAATTACCACCTCAAATAGGCAGCAAAAGCAGCGTTCATGTGCTCGCGAAACTCGTCGACAACGTCCTTGGTGGCGAGCTCCTAGTTGCTGGATGCGAGGAGCCCAGTTGGTTCTTGTCGCCTGTCCTTGACGCGTACACCTAATTGCAATGGAGGTTATTTAGTAAACGATTTTGCAAGGAGGCGGTTAGACATGAGCAAGGAAAACACCTGTATTTTCGATCTCTCGCGTCAACAGGGTTCTCCCACTGATCGAGGGGCCACGACTGGCGAAGACCGAACTACCTCATCACTCGATACGGGAAGTGCGGCTTGATGAAGATGTCGAATAGCAACGCCATAGTCATCATCCAGTACGCAGCATCTCGGGTGCAGAGAGAGGACAACCCCCATGGTGCCCGGCTTTGGATAGTCGCGCCATTGTACGGCTACCAAATGACATCCTCCGGTCGCAGACGGTCCATCTCTCACACTATCTGGTGATATGCCTTGCGCACAACCATGTGCACCCACGTACGTTGCAAATGTGAGATTGATTAGAACGTTGGCAAAATGAACGTTAAGCTTCAATTTGTACAAGTAATGCACATACTTGTCGCCGAACCCAGAACGTACCCATCGTGGGTCGGTCCTCAGGAGTGGTGTCTCGGTACAGGTTAGGCTTGTACTCTGCCTGCGACACAACTGGTCTGGCTATGGTGATCCGCTCGCATGCCCAAAGCTACAGGAAAAGAGGGCATCTGCCGATAATCGAACATGAGTCTGTCCTGGAGCAAGCGTCCGACAGTGCGCAGTACGTAGCGGCCAGGATGACGGACCCCTAACTGTACTTTGGGATAGAACCCTAGTAGGCGTCGGCGATAAAACGTGTGTACGGGATCAACTCCTTGCTCACCGAGTTATTGTAGGTGTTGCAGAAGTAAGCCTCTAAGAACTGTCGACAGTGGCCTTGTCTGCATCGGCATGCAGCGTCTCAATCTATTTAACATAAAATATATTGTCAGAGCACAACGACATGATAGAGATGGTTGTAAATTGAAACAGGACTTACAATAAATTGGAGCAGCCACTTCTTGGTGGGCCCGTGGGTCTCGTATCCCAGCATAGCAGAAATCGCCTCGAGCCTCGGTACCCTCTTCATGCCTACGAAACACTGCGTGATGTCAGTGTTCCACCCCTACAGCCCATCTGTAGGGCCCACTGGAACTCCAGCTAAAGGAAGGCCAATCAGGTAGGAGACATCCTGCAGCGTGGGTGCTATCTCCCCACAAGGGAGATGAAAGGTCCGTGTCTTCGGCCTCCACCGGTCCATAAGAGCTGCCAACAGAGATCTATCTGGATCGAATCTCCTAACTGGGTCCCTCTCGACCGCTGTGTCCTCTACCATCCGGTACAACGAAATGAGGTCGGCCTCCGTCAACCTGCAACAATGATGGTACCGACCATATGTCACGACAACGGTGCATAATGTAATATACAAGATTGTTATGAACAATTGTTTAGATGTAGTACCTGGAGACCCATCAGGGGTCTAGACGAAGAAGATGTCGTGAAGTCCGTAGCCTCAACGTCGAAAGAGAAGCTCCCTGTACAGTCGACCGGTACGATCGATGCATGGCATCTATTGTAGGATCCAGTAGCTCTGGCGTATCTCGGTGCGCCATACCTGTAACAACGTGATACAGTTTATGAACTAAAAGTACAGATAAACATGAAAATTAAATGATACGAATAAATAAAGTAAAGATGAACATGAAAAACAAATGGTACCAATAAATATTGTAGACATGAACATGAAAAATAAATTATACGAACAAATATTGTGAAATAAAAATATTGAAGTCATTTACTGAATTGGAAACATAGAAACCGATATTTAATACAAACATCGCGATACGTAAATAAAACAACCGTAGTCATAACGAGGGCAACAGAAGCTCATAAGAATTACATCACGATAGTTCATCATCCCTCACATCTAACTAATTATTACAACAAACTTGGACACCACACGGTAGTTCAAGCTCCGCCACATCTAATTAACCATTACAACAACTTTCGACATGGCACGATAGTTCAACATCCAACATATCTAATTAATTGTTATAACACACTATGAATGCATCACACTTAGACAGCATAGCCATCTCCTCCGGTGCACCTAACACGATGACGCCTTGTAGTGGTACCTTCACCCGACAGTCGACTACCATCAGCACCGTCACCGGATGGTCCAGCTTCTGCAGCGCGTGATCCAATGGTTGTTTTAGGACACTTCTTGCATGTGTGCCCATATTCATCGCACTTGCTACACCTCTTCACCATTTCGCCCGCTTCAGACTCATCCATGTCATTCTTGATATGTCTTGTCTTGTGTCGACTTGCTTTTACTCTAAGCGAGCCTTGAGCTGGGACATACAAGATCTGTGGCTGCACAGTTGTGAATGTCCCAATAATGCTGAAACCATATATCTCATGGTTCCATGTGTGGTACACAACTTCCTTCATGAAGTATGGTGAAACATAACACCGTGGATGAATCCCGCACCCACTGCAGGCTGTGAGTACGTGTATGCATGGCTTATGAAGTAAAGCGGGCTTTCAGCATGAGCACGAACATGTTCCATCAGCTTTCAATACACACTCTTGCACTGCTCTCTTACAGTTGATACCATGCCTTGATCTGTCCCTGCACTGAACTTCATACCTATGCTCCGCCGTACCATGTGTCATTGCTTGATGATTCTGGGTCTTCTGTATACCCTCATCAATGTACTTCTTTAACTTGTCGGCATATATCAAACTATTGTTTGCCATGGATGGCCCAGCTGCTATGAACCGATCCCTGAAGTACTTGCAAGTGCCATGCAAAATGAACTCAACAATGCCAACAAGTAGGAGAGCACGTGCGCCTCGCATGACCCACTTGTATATCTCCGCCAAGTTTGTGGTCATTATACCGTAGCGCGAACCATCCTTATCAAACAATAAAGCTCACTTCTCCTTTGGTTCCTTCTCAATCCACTCAGAAAATTTTAGAAATTTCTAATGTATTTCTCCTCTTCATTCGTGGTGGATCACTCGTAAGATGACCAAGTGCTTCTGGAGTGTCATCACCTTCAAGCCGCGGCTTTGATGTAATATTACGGTGGTACTTCTTCACTCCTTGTAAGTGCTCCGTAACAATTGAGACCTGCCAATAATCCTTTCATTTACCCTTGTATGCGTGAACCCGCCATGGACATCTCCCTCTCTCCTTCACAAACCTCACCTCATAAACAGTTTTGTAAAACTTCTCTACCCTGAACTCCCTTTGCAGAGAAATAGCAAAACACTTCACCGCCTCCTTCAAATCTTTCAATTCAACATAATGAGCATCCTGCACGACCTCATTCTCCTTATACTCCCACGACACGTGATGGCCCTCCGAGATAACAAGGCGAGAAAAATCCTCATTGCAAAAATCTGAAGGCATAGGCCTATCCTCGTCAGACGATGCATATCCAACATCCTCCTCATTCTCCTCATCCTCCCTATCCATCAAATCCACAATACCATCAATCCTCTCTCCCTCGTCAGCCTCCCCGGTTTCTTCCACCCCGGTTTCTTCCAGTTCAGGATTACCTTGCTCTGTGACTTCCACTTCCATACTTCTCACAACACTAGGCATACTTGGTCTCTCGTCTTCCCTCATACCCACATCCACCGTGTTCTCCTTCTCGTACATCTGAACGAGAATGGAAAGTGGCCAACAACGTTCGCATGCCATCTCAACATATCTTCTCCATGTATTAGTGCAATCCATAGGCATAAATTCCCAAATATAACCTATGGGTTGACGGTTAACCACAACATAAAGTGTAAGGCCATGGGTTTGTGGATTGATTTTAAAGCCTCTCATCAACCAGTTGCATACACCCCCAAAACTCCTTTCGACAGCTCTATTAATGCCTTTAGCCATACAATTAAACTCAGACAGATCTACCTTATTATGATCATATTTAACGTTGCCTTCACCGTTATACAAGTCGAATATCAACTTACTTGACATATCTGTTCATGGATTAAAGTCTCGTTATAATACTAAAAAATTTATACGCAATTGCTAACTATGTTGCTAAATGTATAACTAACTAAACATGTCATAGGAGTTACTACATCATACATACGTACTAGATCTACATCCATATCATCGGATTTTACTACTAACATAGGATTTCTATACTGATTAATAAGTTACTAAAATATTGTCCCTACTCATACTTGCAATGTGTTCAAATGGTAATGAAAAAAATTACCTCCAATCGAGTACGCAATCCGGCAGTGCTCCACCGCTTCCTTCTTAACCCTCTCCTCACCCCTCTTTCTTTTTTTCTTGATTTTTGAGAAATAAAATGAGAATTTTTAAGAGTAGGAAAAGGTTTTGTAGGTGGCGACGAAAAATCGCTCTCCCCTAAGGCGAGGAATGGCCTTTTGCAGGCACCCTTCGTCTAGGAGGGGCAGCCGAGCAAGTTTGCAGGTGACCCTCTCCTTGGCCATAAATCGCCCTAGCGTAGGACGAGAAGGGGCCGGCTGCAAAAATGTCACGGTGTGTCCCTCTCCGTGGTGGCCATGTCACTTTTCCTGTCCTCCCCTAGGGCGATTTATATGTCTCGTCCTACGGGAGGGCCGGCGGAGTATATTTTTGTAAAATTTTGAATCAAAAATTTATTTTTGTAAATCTTTTAAAAAATAAATATAAAAAAATTCCTCAAACACAGTGTAAGGCCATATAACGCATATGGGCTGGAATTTTAATTGAAATTCCGGCCATAAGTTAAATGGGCTGTATTTGGGCCAAAAGTGGGCGTAGCCTTTCTTTGGCAGGACCGCAGGAGTGGGTCCAAGAGCTCACGCGGTTTTCCGCTCGCGGCCGGCTTCTTTCTCCTTTGAAAAGTCAGGAATTGTCAACCGAGCGACCACTGAGCGAGAGAGAGAGACAGAGAGAGAGAGAGAGAGAGAGAGGAAGTCAGGAGCGCACGAGCCGACGGAACCGGAACCCTAGCAAGCGCGGCGTCCATGGGGAAGGCGGAGGCGAGGTCCAGGGAGCACGGCGGGGGCGGGGGCGGGGGCGGGGGCGGAGGAGGAGGCAGCGGCAGCGCCGGGTAAGAAAATCCCTACTTTGCCCTCCCGCACTTTCTCCCCGCGAGTTTCCGATCGATGTCGCCCTCATGGCGTTCTGATTTCGTGCGGTTTGGTTTGCGTTTGCAGGAAGATCTTCGTCGGCGGACTGCCCCGTGACACCACGGAAGGTAACTCGCTCGATTTCCTTCTCTAGTTGTGAGCTGAGATTCTGCGATTTTTTTTTGTGTCCCGTGCTGGATCTGGTGGGTCTCATCACGATTCGTTTACGGCGTTAGGGGTATTACGGCGTTGTCCACAATGGATTGCCAAGCTTGACCTAATTAATTAGGTATGCTGGTTAACTATGGTGTATTTTTGTAGATGTATGGGAATTTACTGTGTCGTGTACATGATGAAGGTGGGATACTGGGACATGCGTCGGCAATTTTTATAATGTTATTATGTGGTCGTTGGTTGTTTTGATATCATTAACTTAATGCAGATTTTTTTAAAGTTTTGATCCGCTTTAGCCCATATTAATGATATCGCACTGTTCTAGGTATAATTTATTAGTAATATCCAACCAAAATGTTAGTTGATTCATAAGAGATAATTCCAATTGTGTGATTTAAATAATTCCAATTGTGTGATTTAATTTAAGATATGTTGCTTGTACATAGGTGGTGTTTGAATCTCCTGAAGATGAAAATAAAGATGAAGATTAAGTGTTTCACATAAAACGAGATGACCTTAACGTGTGATTAATTAAGTTTTAATTATTACAAACTTGAAAAATGGATTTATCTGATATTTTAGAACAACTTTCATATAGAAAATTTTCGCACGAAACATACCGTTTAGCAGTTTGAAAAACGTGCCACGAATATCTTTATCTTTATCCAGCCGTTGTAGGAGTTTCGAACGGCACCATAATAAGGTTCAAGATATGTTGCTTGTACTTAATAAGGTTCAAGGGTACAATTGAGCAATGGAGAATAATTACTGCAATGAGGCATGATGGATTAGCTCGTGCTTGCACTAGAACAGTTATTATTTTCTCAATAACTAATCTGATTCCTGTTATTCTTTTCTCAATAACTAATCTGATTCCTGTACTTACAATATTTATAATTGTCAATTGAGTGATTAATAGATCCTCATGGTAGCTCTGATACTAATTTGGTTTTTTCTATTTTCAATAACAGCGGATTTTGTGAAGCATTTTAGCCAGTATGGAGAAATAGTTGATTCAGTGATAATGAGGGATAAGCACACATCTCAGCCAAGGGGCTTTGGCTTTATTACATATTCTAACCCTGCTGTTGTGGATAGAGTGATGGATGATATCCATGAATTTAATGGAAAGCAAGTAAGTTTTGCTCTTGCATTTGAGTTGAGTTGCATAATGCTCAAGCAGTTATTCACTTGAGCATGTATAGTTGTATTGTTCATATCTGCACTGTTTGTATGTATGTACTAGTACTACATTTAGTGTTTGTACTTTCATGTTACTGCTCTAGATAACTTGGCCCAACTATCAGTCTGTTGTGTGTTCATTCAAAATCTTGATCTTTCAGTCAATTTTATTTGTCATTTCGATTACACCATTTAGCTTGTTTTCTTTGTAATTTGGCTGTCCTAAACGTCAATTAATTTTGTATGGGGTGAGTACAATAAAGACCTGTTCTATGTTAGGACGAATTAATCTTATGTCATTAAATTTGTAGTTTTGCCTACATGTGCATTCATCATACTGTTTTTATTTTGTTGTTCATGAGGATTTCACAGTGCATAAGTTTCTTTTTTTCAATTACCTTGCTGTGAAGGTATGCTAATTGGTTACAAGGCTTTGTATCTTTATAGACATGTTGTCTGCTCAATTAGCTCTAAGCATTTGGCATAAGCTAGATTTTTGTAAACAATTAATAGTATGTGCTTCAATTCATCTTGGTTTATCAATTTATTTGTTTTCTCATGTGCACAAACAGGTTTTGCCTTAGCTATCCAGCTGTCTAAAGTTCCATTATTGACATGCATTATTGCGTGCTTGTTAGTTAGTTATTGCTTGATAATTTTCCTTGTTTCCTTTATCTTTTTCTTTCTGTGTTGTTGCTTGATGCCTTTGAATTGGTTCACTATAAGTGTTACAAGTTCCCTGTTCCGGTGTTCCCACATGCTCACAGCTTAAAACTAAGCGGGTTTGCCTTTTCTTTTGTTTTTTCCAGGTTGAAATCAAGAGAACCATTCCAAAAGATTCTATGCAATCAAAGGATTTTAAAACTAAAAAGATATTTGTTGGTGGGCTTCCTCAAGCACTGACAGAAGGTATTTGTCAATATGAAATATATTTTTTTCCTGACATTTCTTTTATCTGATGGCCCTTCTACATGTATGATGTATCAGATGATTTCAAGCATTTCTTCCAGAAATATGGCACTGTGGTGGACCATCAGATTATGCGTGATCATCAAACCAAGCGTTCACGAGGCTTTGGATTTATAGTTTTTAGTTCTGATCAGGTTGTAGATGATTTATTAGCAAATGGAAATATGATTGATCTTGCTGGTGCAAAGGTGAGTCTTGTGCACTTCATTACACAAATGTTGTCTGTATTTTTGTGGTGCAATGCAACATGTGTAAACCATTGTCAACTTGTCTGCCAAAAGAAGTTGCATTTTTCTGTTGAAATTGACAGCTGTGCTGTTGTTGTAAAATGTGATGCTCAACGGGTAATTGGTAGCAAGGACGTATAGGTTTATATTGATAGAACTTCGGTCATTTGCTTTGTAGGTGGAGATCAAGAAAGCAGAACCAAAGAAATCCTCAAATCCACCACAGTCATCACATGGTAGTGCCTCTAGATCAGCATATGGTAGGGATTCTAGGGGCCATTCTTCTGGCAATGACTATGGTGGACTGACCAATGCTTATAGCAACTACAGCAGTGGTGGATTTGGGCCTTATAGGAACCATGGAGTTTATGGTGGTGGTAGTCTCAGTGGTTATGGTGGGATAGGTGAATATGGCGTTCAGTATGGCCGTTACTATCCAGGATTAGGAGGATCTGAAGGTATGCCTTCTTTTGGTTATGCTAGTCGTGTTGGGCCATATGGAGGAGGTTTTGAGGGACCTTACGCTGGTGGGAACTTAAGTGGATACAGGCGTGGTGGTGATGAGAGCTTTGGTGGCCTCAGTAGTTCTAGCTTTGGTGGTGCTATGTATGGCGGCGCAGCATATGATCCTGCACTAGGTGGTTATGCATCTGGTAGCACACCTGAAAGAAGCAGGGGAAATTTGGCTGGTGGTTCAGGCCGGTACAATCCATATGGACGATAGAGATGCCCTTGAAGGATTCGACCCATGATAATATTCTCAGCAATCTTACTTCCTCATTGCCTTCTTTTAGCTTCTTATATGGAGGGCATCTTAGCAATGCTAGTACCCTTATTAGTGAGCGTGTGCCCAAGTCATTATTCTGTACATGTTTGCTAGTTCTCTGAGCTTTCATCAGTACCATGTAGTGATCAGACTAGTTGTTGTAATGATGGTTTTGTTTGGGATGAACGGAATTCTGGTATTGTTAGTTCTAATAGTATCATCTACGAAGTAAGTTTAAGCTGCTCTGGTATTGTTCTGCTCTGCTTTGTGTGGGAGAATGTTGGATACCGTGTTATACTTTAGGGCTCCATAGTTGTGCATCAACCTTCAATCCATCCTGGAGTTCATGGCCAGAACTTCTGGCTCTTGCATTTTTCCTTGGCTTTTGTCCTTGCATACTTCTGTTCTTTAGTTGGAACACACCAGTGTTCTTCTGGCTCTGGCATTTTCCTTGTCTCTTGTCATCACATACTTCTGTTCTATGCAAACTTGTCATGAAATCTGTGCTGTGTGAATTCCTGCAGAACAAGCACATATGCGTCTGACATATAATCAGGCTATGCATCACTACTACATACATACGGCGCTTTTGTTTACGCACAATTACACAGTAGTGCTGATCTTTTCCAATGTCATTTTTGGTCATTATCATTTATAAACTTCAGGAGCTATAAACCTAAATAATCCTAACTGCCCTAAGTTTCCCAGCTGATTTATGCCAATGTCTGCTCACTGCACCGGGCAGCCGGGGGCGCTCACCCCCGGCGCCGTGGGGCAACGAGCCAGGGCGCAGTGGTCGTCCACCTCCAGCCCCCACCAGTTGACGCCATTGACGCCCCTGGACTGCAGCACGGCGTACGAGAGTATCCCCATGAAGGCCACGCCGGCGTCAAGCCCGGCGGACAGCACGTAGTTGTGCCGCGCCCACCACCCCTTGTACCGGCGATACACGACGTAGTTGAAGGCGAGCCCGACGGCGCCCCACATGAGGTAGTTCACCGACCTCGCCGGCGGCATCATCCCCGTGGCGCCGAGGAGCACCGGCATGTTGATGAGCTTGATCCACGCCTTGTCCGGGAACGCCCGCGACAGCGCCCACACCGGCACCGGCGCCAGCGCGCCGGCCAGGAAGAAGTAGTTCATCTTGGCGTAGTGGCCGAGGCGGCCGAACATCCGCAGCGGGCCGACCACCCCCCAGATGATGGAGGCGTTGAAGAAGACGTCGTCGCCGGGGCACGTCCACGGGCTCCCCTCCGGCAGCTTCGCCGGGTCGCAGATGTTGCTCACGCTCTCCAGCAGCCACCACGACGTCCCGAAGTACACCGACGACGCCAGCACCGTCCCTACGAGCTGCATCAAAACCGGCGAATTCGCTCATGTTCTTCTCCGACGATCGATGTCGCGATGGGCGATCAGCCGATGGACTCACCTGGACGATGAACATGGAGCGCGGCGGGATCTTCATGTAGTGGCCCAGCTTGAAATCCTGCAAGAACATGATCGCCTGGGACATGCTGATGTAGCCGTACGTCTTGAAGGCGACGTTGGCGAGCGGTCTCCCCGGGTAAAGGTATCCGATGATCAGCTCGGTGATCACGTTCAACCCAGGTTGCTGTCCAAGAAACCAAAGAACCATAAATTGATCACGAATCCACCATTCATCTGAGTTTACTGGTTACGGGCTTGTTTGAGGGAGATTCTGACAACTACTTCCCCTAAAATCGAAAGCTCTCTCAAATAGTCCATCTTTTTTTCACATTTTAACAAACTGTAATTGTAGAATTTAAAAAATGACCTAGAGGCCAAAAGCAGTTTTTTTTTCAAATTCTGATAAATTGTAATTGTATGATCCAGAAAATAAACTAGAAATCAACCAAATTCTAATAAATTGTAATTGTATGATCCAGAAAAAAACTAAAAAGCAATCAAATTCTGATAAATTGTAATCGTAGAATTCAGAAAATGAATTAGAAGACATGAGCTAGGAAAGATAGCCTTTTTAGCTTAGAAGTTGTCTACCAATCAGTTGTTTCTTGGAATCATAAGCTCCTCAAACAGCCTAATTGTTACAGTGTGAGTCTAAAATTAATGAGTCACCTGATTGGTGGTGGCGGTGATGATGCCGATGGGGAGGGTGAAGAAGAAGGCGAGGCCGGCGGCGAGGAGGACGCCCCAGTACGGGAGCTGCAGCTGCTGGCCGAAGCCCTCGCAGGTGAACACGGAGAGGCCGAGCACGGCGACGAGCATCACCTGGAACCACCACTGCGGCACCACGGCGTAGTTCCGCTTCATCAGCCTGGTGTGCACGTCGCCGGCCTGCCCGCTCACCGTCGCCTTGGTCTGCCGCCATATCGACCCGCCGTGGAAGAGCGCGACGTGCGACAGCGTCGCGGCGAGCGTGGCGAAGCTGAGCCCGTAGGTGAAGGCGAAGAAGATGCTCAGGTTGATCTTGCCGGCGGCGTCGTACCCGGCCTGGCTGAACTTGAACGTCGCCGGGTCGAGCACCTGGTTGACTTCGTACCGGCTGCCGTTGGCGGTGAACACGTGGGAGGAGATGATCGGGAACCGCTTGGCGCCGTACGCGTCGGTCCAGTATGCCGCCGGCACGATCACGTAGACGATGAGGAAGAAGCCCGCCATGATGTTGACGATGGCGAACGCCGGCGTCGACAGCGGCGTGCCGAGGAAGCCGGCCACCGTGGCCCAGTCCAAGCCGAACGAGCCGACGCCGAGGCCGTACACGCCGGAGCCGATCTGCTGCGCCGTCACTGACTTCTTCCACACCAGGCACACCACCGAGATGGTGGAGATGGTCGGGAACAAGTAGTTTGGCACAATGTAGTAGGCGAAGCTGGTGATGAGCACGGTCAGGAAGAACTGCAGCCTCGTCGTCCCTCCCTTCGGCCGCTTCTCCTTCTCATGCAAAGCTCTGCATTTTTTTGTCACAGAAATCAATCAAAAATCTTAATTACATATGTTACTACAGCTTAAGAACAGGTTAGTTTTCGGGGAAATGAAAATGTAATTACAGAATTACAGACCTGAAGAGTGAAACTTGTACCAAGTTTGAAGGCCACCACATGTAGGGTGAGTCCACAAGAAACTTTCTGAAGAGGCCAGCCCAACCATATCCCATCAGCTGGCCACAAACACAGAAAGATTAGAGCAAAAAAAAAAGAGAAAAGATTAAGCCAGCAAACCAGCAACACAGAAAGATTATGAACTGAAAATCAGTACCCAATTTGAACTCGGAAACAATTTTTAGGACACAATTTGTCAGGTGTCAGTCAAGTCACATGTATGTACCTGGGTGGTCTGGGTGAGCAGCATGGCAGCAAGAGGGTGGATCTCCCGGCGGTAGAAGGCCTTAACAATGGTGATAATGCCGACGGCGTAGACGGAGTTGGATCCTGTGTTGGCGAAGATGGTGATGAGCACATGCTCCTTGAGGTTGAATGGCCCCGGGTTGAGCGAGAACGACCATGGCGTGCCCTTCACCCTGAACACCCTCTTGGGGAGGCAGGCGGCCATCAGCTTGCCCAGCGGCAGCACAACGATCTGCACGGACAGCGACGAGATGTAGAGCGGATTCTGCCGGTAGCCGAAGAACTGGTTGGAGAAGGCCAGCATCGCGCACGACACTAGCCCCAGGAGCCATGTCCTGAACGTCAGCGCCGGCAATGCCGGGTCGTCGGTGATCGGCACCGTCAGCCGCACCTCCTCGATCGGGCAGTCGTCTACCTCCTCTTCTGCACCACAAGAACATCAAACACTCTCATATCTTGAGCACAACAAGATTTCTGAACATCAAACAATGTCATATTTTCAGCAAGAAAGAAGAAGAATCTTGGGCGGAGAACTGAACGAACTCACCGGTTTTCTCATCTCTGCTCTCTGGATTTTCTCTACTCCGGCGACCTTCCAGGCTGCTGAGCTCAAGCTTTGATTGCTCCATTGGTACTGGTCCTCGCCAACCTCTCACCTAAGTTTGGAAGTTTATATATCTCCCAAAAAATAGTTTGGAGTTTATAAGATTTCAGTGGATGGGGGGGTTCTTTGCAGAGTGTACTACGGAATTAGAGGCCCAGTTGGTAGCTGGTAGTTCCTGCCAAATGACAAGGAGAAAGGTTAGGGGTTGTTTTCTCACCCTCTTGTGCTGCAAATAAATGTGCTTGGTGCACTTCAGAGTTCTCACCCAACAAAGCTTCTTCTTCTCCAGTTCTTTTGGTCCCCTTTCACTCCATCTTTTTACATTGCCAGTTCACTGTTATGAATGATAGGCCAAGTCATTTATGTGGGGAGATAAAGATTGGCAAATGTAGCTTGTGAGGCATCTGCAAAATCTTTAATTTTTTGTTTGTTCTTTTTACATTTCCAGTTCAAAGTTGTGAATGATAGGCCAGCCATTTATGATGGGGAAGATTGGCAAAAATAGCTGGTGGGGCATGTGCAAAATCTTTGTTTTTCTCTGTGAAAAAAAACTTATTTTTTGATTTATGGTGAAGGTGAATACATAAACAACTAGCTACTTACTGTATGAAATGCTTGAAGATGGTGACTGGTTTTCAATGTTTCCATGATTTTCACCTAAATAGTGGTTTCCACCATGTATTTACTTTTAGAAGAGTGAGAAAATGAACGAGGATAATATTAACAATGTCATGGAGCATTACATTTCCCTTTTCTAAAAAAGGCACCAACTTTTTTTGCTGTAACTTTCTTTCTGTAAGAAACACCTTTTGATTGAATTAATTACCTGGTGGAACTTTTATCAAGATAACCAAGGATTGAGAAAGAGAAATATCTCCACACACAAAAAGCCAAGATTGAATTGCATATCACCCGTGTAATATCCAGTGGTGTCTGACAAAAAGAAATTGCCCTCTTAGCACGCTGATACACACGTATGGTCCCTATGTGTGTAGCCACTTCCATCGTGCTCGTGTCAGTCTACCGTCTTATTCCAACGTAGACGTATATACCTCAAGCAAGATTTTACATTTTCGCTACAAAATATAAACTGCCAACAAAGTGGGTTTCATATCGAATTCAATAGATTCCATACACTAAGAACCTCTGTGGCATACGCTTTCATACCAGTGAAAAATAAGTAGAAGTATATTTTACGGTGGTCTAACACTGACGTTCAAATACTCTGTTGAACATTGGTGGAACCTATTACTCGAGCCCCCCAATAATCCTCGTATACCACTTCGAACGCGGGTGATTCTTGTATCTTGGAAAGTATGGTGCAAGCGTAATGCAAGGGTTTTTCGCAACATAGCCTCAACGCCAGCCTCAATTCTAGCTAAGATTAAGGAGGAAGGCAGAGCATAGGTCAAAGCAGGAGCAACAAGACTTCAGGAGTTCAAAATTTTGGGAGACATCATCTAATGCCTTTTCTCTTGTGGACTTGTCGGTTTTAGATTAGCCCTGTACTGTATAATTAATTTTTTCCTGCTCTATCAATGTACGAGACAAAGCTTTTGCCCTCTCTTCAAAAAAATATATTTTACGGTGAGAGTAGAGAATTGGAGTTTTTTTTAAAAAAAACAGTTGTAAACTTCATTAACTAGAACCACGGTCTAGCATTAGACTCTCCTCAGTGAACGAGGGTTACAGAAAACCACGTACTGGAAGAGAAATCACAACGGCTAATTTATGCTAACTTATGCACTACTGTATTTGTCGTTCGTCGAACAAAAAAGACCTTCATTTCCAGGATTGAGCAGAAACTCTCCTTATTTCTTATTTCTTGTGCCAAAGATCCATTAGCCGATCTGTTAGTAACTGGAGTTTGAGCTCAAGTTGACGTCCTAAATCATTTCTACTATCAGTAGATACTACAGTAAAAATCGTACCTTAGATATGGGACATGGTCTTTTTCTGGCTCCCCCTGTTTGCGGTGAATTGCCTGTCCTTCTCGCTTATACAGTTATACTTCAAGGCTATCATCTTATCAACAATCCTCGTATGTATGTATATATGATACCGTATTTCACGAGAACGATTGGCACTACCGATCGCCTCATCATGAGCTCGCTCGTGCCGTCCCCAATACAGCGACATTGTTGCATACTTGCATTGCGTGATAATGGCTGGTTCGTCGTCGTCGTCTGATCCATGACTCCATCATTTTCGGCTGCTGCATTTTCCACGGTCACTCTTCCAAAGAGGAATCTTGGATTTCTTTCATGTCTCTTTTATCTTGTACTCTTGATGGGGGAATTCAGCAGACACTCTTTCTCTGACCAAGTTTTTGGATTTCAACGTCGTTTCTTCTGTTGGAGACTATTGATCACTGTTCGTTGGTGTGGTGGTTAACGTCAGGTAGGAAAACGATTTTGCAGTAAAATTGTCATTTGCACACGAAACCTGTGGGCTCAAGGAAGACAAGGTGAAAAAGAGACAACTTATGTGAACCCAATTGGAGTCTTCTCAACAGTGACCTGTTCTTGATTCTTGAAGCACAGAATTCTTTTTTTTTAGTAGAATTGAAGCACAGAATTCTGGAGAAATTCAGAATCTGGACCAGAAAATACCACCACATACTAGTAATATAGTGGAGTAGTATGAAATGCATATATAGTGCTTGACAGTATCAGTACACGTACCGGGCGGGAGTGACTCGCAAGATCACTGTATATATGTGCGTGATGGATAGAGATATACAAAAATACAGGTCAACTAGCCAATCCAAGCACACTTGGCACCGAACCATTAAATTCTGGGTATCTAGTGTGTGTGGTCCACTGCTCACTGTAATGTAGTACTCAACACTTCAGGATCACATGCTATGTGCAATGGATATACAATTACACTTATGTAGTGATGCTTTCTACTCTGAACTCAAGCTTAGCTAGTAGTATAGTACTAGTATACTAGCATGATGCATCTGCATTGTACTAGATATTGTAATTGGTTGCTTCATGCAACTATGAACAGATTCCTCATTTTATTGAAGGACACTAACAAGCTAGATATAATTTTGCATGATACCATGGCACTGTCATATGATAGCTGCCACCATTTTCTGAACAGATTACTAGACTTTCTCCCATTTTGCATGCCATTTTGTGGTTGAATAATCTGCATGCTGCCATAACGCTATGACAGCTAGCAGTCCAAATGACACGCCAAGTCCACGGTCAAGTCAGCCTCAAGATGGACACTGTCACTGAATCCATACTGAATCGGATGGGTTTTTCTCTATTGGATTGGCCTCTCTTAGCTCGCTGTCAGCTACAGCAATGTCAGCTGCAAGTGCATCTTTTTCTTAGCGACACCACGGCACTGTGCACCGGATCCGAAGTAACGGAAAAGATGGTTTTGGGCTGGCAAGTTGAGAGAGGTCACATGAACTGTATAACACTTCTAAAGAAACAACAATAATTGCTATAGAACAATATGTGCAAGCATTGCAAAAGAGCAGTGTACTGTTATCACGGCAGCACATAACTTCACGGACAAGAGCTAGGGACAGCAGCATTTGATATCCTTCCAGCAGCAAGGTGCATGATGCATGCTGCCATGTCCTACCCGTGTAGTAGCATGTGACGAGCTGAACAGATCATTTTCAGAATTCAAGACGAACTGTCCCATATTGTTCAACATATGACTCTGTTCAAACTATCCTTACTCGGTCCGTCCTAAAAAGAACCAATTTTTAGCTATGAAACTGATAAATTATTTGCAGAAATAGTAGTACGTACTAAATTTTTCTGAAATCAGAAGGGCCCTTGCAGTTGCAGGCATACATCAATGTGCACCAGCTGTGTGTATATCAAATGCACCGATTCAGCCCACTTTGTCACAGAAAAAGCATGACTTGGCAATTTAAGCAAGTGCAGCAGTAGACAGCTAGATAACCCTGTTTTTTGAAGTTCATTATGTGTCGGGAGTACTGATAAGTTGATGGCATTGGATGATGAAATGTTTAATGCTTTTTCAGACCAAAGAACCAGCAGGACTGAGTATAATAGTATAAAACCAAATGACAAAAAAAAATTCAGTACAACTCGCATGCTAAATGCAGATCTCTAACGAGGCAAGTGCTATCCATCAGGAACCGAACAAAGATTTCAACAGCCAACTGGTCTTAAAGAAAACCAGAATCTCTAGCCAAGCACATGCGCTCCTGTCTGTGAAGTGCCCGTACTTCACTGCAGATTCGGTGCAACCACAGTGCTCACGGCATCGAAATGTTCAGCCTAGTTGAGAGTGAGTGTAATTTCAAAAGAATGGCTTCATAACTAAAAATATGAGATTTTAAAAAGGGACTGTCTATATGAGATTTGAAAGATTTTTGAGGCTCAAATCATGCAGATTTTTTAGCCTTAGGATCAACATCTAACAGCTGAAAAGATTTGACATCAAAATATAAGTAAAAAAGAGAAAATTTCAAATATGACGCTTTGAAGGCCCAGCTTTTTTCTGAGCCCAATCACAGGCCCAAATAAAACAAGAATCGTTCAACAAGCCCATTCTAAAGCCCAATTACATATCTAACATATTAAAAAACCTAAAATTAACCAAAGCATGTCAACAAGCCAAGAGTCCCAATTCTTTTGAGCCCAATATAGTCAGATACGTACATGAGGTTCATTCTAAAGCCCAAATAAAATTTCTTAGGGCAAGATTGAAACTTTCATTTGATTATGACATGAACTAATAACTACAATAACAAGTAATTTCGTCTGAACATTAAAGAGAGTCAAATGTGAAATATCGTACAAATAGATATTTGACTTATAGTATAAACCTGATTCTGAACTGAGTTCACACATATCATTTATATTAGTTAGTCAATTTTTTGTCATCTACAAATCAAGTAGAACAATTTTCCTTGTTTGCGGGATTTGAAATTGAGTTCTAAAAGTTGTATTTTGCGGGATGCAAACAAATTCACAACATTTAATGTAAGGAAAGTGGCAAGAACAATCTTCAATCAGGTATTTAATCAAATCTATAATTACTATACTTTAAAACAAAAATTACAGTACATTTCTGATCAAATTACATAAAAAATTACTGTATTTTTTGTAGAAAGCATTTTACCTGTTCAAATGAATGTAAGTTGACTGATGTCCTCAGTACTAGTTGAGAGAAATATCAAATGCAGCAAATACAAAAGGTCTATGCAAGTTTGTGCTGAGGAAATTTGAGCATCTTTTCATTTCAAAAAACGATTAATTTTCTCATCAGATGACATGCATATATCTGATGTGTTTACTTCAAATCTACCATATCATCATTTGGCAAAAATGAAATACTTATTTGATTTAAATATATTTAGAGATTTCATCAACTAAACCAAACTTTTTAAAAAAAAAAGTGAATTAGAAGCACTTGGATAGAACTGTTTTGTACTGTTCAGTACTGAATAATATTGAATATGTAACAGTACCACAAGGATGAATTGATCAAAGAATGCTCTCTTATCCGCGGATACAAGTTTGCAAGTCAAACAATCACATTCAAACACAAATACATAATTTACAGTAGATTTTTAATAGAATTACATATTAAGTACACTAAATTTAGACTTGTTGTAATTGATAAATATTTTAAATTAGAATACGTGTTTTAACATTACTAGTATAATTTGGTTCTAGATTATGTAAAATCAGTATTTTGAAGTGAACATTATAGATATCAGATCATTCATTTGAAATACTATTACCTAGGGCAAGTTTCAAATACATATTTCTTGATGTGATTAATCAAAAGTACAAAACTAAAATATCAAGTAATAGAACGCATGGTTCAACTATAGAATTTAAATTACCACATAGTGTTATAACCAGATTAAATTCAGAACTACAAACATTACTTACTTCACTTTTTATGTGTAGATGTAAGTTTAAAAGTGACACAACTTCACTTTCAAAATCAAGTACATAGTTTTACAATAGTATTTTGATAGAATTACATATTAAGTACATTGTAAATTTAATATAGACTTGTTGTAATTGATAAATCTTTTAGATTAGAACGTGTGTTCTTTACGATTACTAGTACAATATCTATGTTACTTTGAAGTAAATAGTACTGATATGAGATCATTTAATTCTCACATAAAAACCATTAGGCAACATTAATACCTCATATAGAAAAATCAGAATTTTTAGAACTCTCAAATTTGCAGTATAATTACAATTCAATTGATAATTTAATCTATGACTGGTGGTAGATATTACATGATTTGAAAAGTTTGAAATTATAAAGAACTTACAGTATAAATTTGAATAAATTACATAGTAAGAACACTGTAATTTTAATAGAAAAGTTATGTAAATCAATTTTATTATGCATAACTACATAAACGATTGATCCTAGCTATAACCTTCATTTAATTTTGTGTAGGTTTCAAAGAAAACAAGGAGCAAGACAACCATAGTGACATGAAAAAGTAAACATTAACTAATGGTAAGAATTTCAATAGATGAGTAAAACACACTTGTTGTAATGATCTTGATACTATTGAATAGTCCCATGTCAATGTACTAAAAAGTCTGAAATGAGTTTGGAAAGATTCAAATTAATTACTGAAGATCATATAATAATAATACAAGTTAGACAAGAAGTAATTTTAATTCAGGAACTAGTTTGCAGTACAACAAAATGATGTGCTGAAATCTGAAAAAAAAACATAGATGTCAAAATATAAGTCTTGTAAAATAGAAATACAACAAGAGCTACAGGTTTGGTACAATAAACAAGGATTTTCGATAACTGTTTTGTGATGAGGAGATAAAGAACCAAACACTTCTGAGAAATATTTCACAGAGAATCTAGTTAATGGATTTGCATAATTTAATTCACTATTCATGGATTTGCCCTGGGAAAATGAAAACAAGGAATAAAGATGCAACTCTATACATACTACTAACAGAAAAAAGAATGAAGAAGTAGAAAGTAATTATCTTCAATTTATGATCAGAATTTTGCAAGGAATATTTAGCTTCTGTTTCAATCTGTTTATAATTTGCTCCTTGTGTATATCGTACAAAGCTTGATTAATGAGCATATCATTATCAAAGTCAACTTCTTCAGATCTTTTCTTCTAAAATAATAACAGAAATAACTTATTAAATGAATTACATAATTTTTATTCTATATATGAATCCACAATAACTATTATATCACCTTCAAGTTATCATCATCAGTGTCTCTAGCCTTACTAAGATTCACTTTCAATGTTTTCAAAAGTTGGTACACAGAAATCTCACACAAGGGTTCATTTAAATGTGTTTGTGAACATAGATCCACATCCTAGATAAAAAATAAATAATTAAATTGTGCAAAATTTTTATAAAAAAATGATTGCTCAAGAAGAAACTTATAGCACAATCAAGCATATTGCATAATACATCAAACTTAATTTTTAACAATCCAAAACAAATGCAAATGTTACAGTACTTGATTAAACTATAAATTCAATATAGACTTCATGAAAAGTGGAACTAGATTAAGTCAGATTCATCTCATAATTAATAGTACAACTTTAATTTATTGTTCTAACATTGATTGGTATCAAATTACTAAAGATCTACTGGGGTTACTAATTAATCAAATGAATACACTCATATAAATCAATACAGTAAGTATTCCAACAATTTTTATTGCAATTACTACATTTACAGTACATATGTAATAAAATTACATAATTAAAAGACAGTAATATTAATATAAAAATAATGTAAATCTAAAATAAGCATTACATGAATACCAATTGCAGTACATAATTTGGCAGAACAGAAACTAGTACTCAGGGCAGAAAGAAACTTACATCACTGTCAGAGTTTCCATCAGAATCACATCCTTAGGCAAAGAATCCATCAGATTATACAATCACAACATGAAAAATAAGAAGAACGAAAATAATTATAGCCCTCTATATCAAATTCAAAAAGGACAACAAATCAAAAGACCTGTTAAATTAAACACAAATAGTTTAACTAGTAACTCAAACACAAATGAGCTAAAAATGCTCATAAATACTTTAGCTAGAGCAACATGTGCTGCTTTTCTTGATGGTAGGTGAATAATGAGATTTGTACTAGCCAACCTGGTGTCCGTGACACTGGACTATATATGGCATGTGGTTTGATACTTAATTACGTACGTCCATCCAATCACAATTTGAGCTTAACATCTCACTTCTTGTATATAGGGTTTAACAAACTGTTTATCCACAGGAAGCTACTAATTAAGAAGCGGCCATGACACTGAATTAATCAAGCTCCGAAAGTCCGGATCGATGGTCTAACACACTAATATAAACCTAGTGAACAGTACTAATCAACATTTGTGGACTTAAAAGGGTTTGGAATTTTGGATCCATGCTACTTATTATCACAATACACCAAAATCGCGTAGAACAACTACCCGCGAAAACAACTAAAATACCCTAAATATATGGAGAAAAATAGATGAACTGCTCAACAAACTCTCATGACATACGTCATAAACCAAATCAACTGAAGGGAACAAGGGTGCTCACTGTGTCAGATCCAAAGAGAAAACCACGGGTTCACCGTCTCAGAATCGAACAAGAAGCTTAGATCGAGTACGAGAACCAACTCACAGATCCAAATCGACAATAACTATAAGCTCACAAATCAAATTCAAATACATAGAAAATACCAAATCCACCATGTAAATTAAGGAATAATCAACCACACAAAACATTAAACAAGCAAACAACGAGAACTACACTCATCGGAGAAAGGAGGAACAAAATCGTCGGCGAATCGACGACAACAAGCGCGAATCGCCGCCACGTCGCCTCACTCTCTCGAAGACGACGAGAACGAGAGTTATCTTGTCCTGTCCCTCTCTATCGGCAACGTGTACAAGCGTGGACTTCAAAAATATCAATGGGTCCCACATAAAACCAATGTGCAAAACAATGAAAAAGTCCAATCCAAATCCAAAGCTGACAAGCCAAACTAGCTAGCAAAGCCAATCAAATCTTGCATGAATCTTAAACAATATCAACAGATTGAAAAACGAATGATTCAACCATCAAATTTCTATCACCAGCCATTTAGCCATTCCATATAATTAAGCGCATATATAGATTTGCAGAGTAAATGTACACCAATTTCTAAGGTATTTAATTCTATGAAATTCAAATTCGTACTAAATATTTTCATGTTGAATTAGAAAAAAATTACATACTTCAAATTCAAACACTTGAAATCAATAGTTATGTAATTAATATGTGATTTACATTACATATTAATTAAATTTATAGTTCAATAGTCATGTAATTTTCTGATTATAGTACTGTAAAAAAAAGTTGCTCAAGGTACAATATAAACTAGTATATACAATCAAACTGATGAACAAAGTTGTTTGATATTTATAGGAACAAACAGTTTCAAAATCCAATTGAATAATGAGACAATGATCAAAATGTTGATTTACTAACATAAGATATTGAAAATTTCTTGGTTAATGAACAAATGGAAGCTACAAGTGGAAATAATGCAGAAGAAGGGAGCAAGTATATACCTCGGATAGATATGCAGTTCAAGTCAATTACTAAAGTTCAGGATTTCTTCAACTTTTGTGCTTACTATGCAGGTTTCTCAGTTATCAAAGCACACACAATCATCACACTATGAGTAAGAAGAGAAATGGGGAAGTGAATAGAGTTACATTCAAGTGTAACAAATACAGTAATTCTAAAGCCAATATTACAGTTAGAAGTATTTAGTACAATTAAATTACACATTGCATCTAACTTTCCAATTTTAGAAAAGTATATGAAAGTTTTAATCATTATCTGATAAGCAATTCAAAATATACTGACATTTTTATATGACTTCTCATCGGATTCAGAAGCACAATTGTCTTCATTGAAGATAGAATCAGATTTTAACAACGTATTATGTTCTGAAATGTCCAACTTTGCACGTTTCTATTTCGCCATCTATTATAAATAAAAATAGCAAGTTGATTTTTAGAATGAAAAATATTTAAGTAGATAAAAGTACTCAAAATTCCTGTACGGAACAAAAAGTTGCATCATAAATCAAGCTGTATTTAACAAAAAATATAACTAATTATAGACAATTCCAAAGAAAAATATAACTCTAGATCCACCAAATCCTAGTACACTATAGCACCACCAAGAATCAATAAAGTCATAATACACATGATCATCCAGATCCAGTGTCCAAACCTATAATCATCCAGATCTACTCCCTAAAATCCTAATGCAAGAGGCAACTCCAACCAGTAGAATCAGATGCACACCCGCAGCAAAGAGCACAAACACAGAGTATTTGAAGCTTTACAGATCAAACAATGATAACTCCCCCAAAGATCAGTCAAAATCTAATGTGCCCCCAACCGAGAACATCACCCAGGAGCTCAAAATTATTGCAAATCTAGTAGCTTCCAACTCCCAGTCGATAATGAAAATTACACATAAAACATAGGGTCAAAACCCTAAAACGATCCACTGAAAAAAGAAAAAAATAAACAAATAAATACCAAAAACGACAATGCAACCACCTAGAACACAGCAAATCATAAGCAAAATCGCAAGCTCATCGAAGACCAAACATATAAAAAAAGAGAAAAACCTAGAACACTAATCTATCGGTCCACAACATCCGAATCGAATAGGAATCTCACAATAATATAAGCTGGTAGCTCACAACTCGAAATTGCCAACTAAAACTACAAATGATGAATCCGGTCACAAACCTAACAAATCCACAAAGAACACAAAAAAAATCGAAGAAACAGCAAAGACGCCACCACTGGCACCTAGTACTCTGCAAATCGTAAGCAAAATCGAAAGATGGTAGGGAAAAATCATGCGCTAATCTTGTATGTAGCCGCTGGTCACCTCGTCGCGAAATCGTCACCCTCTCATCAGCGGAGAGATGAAGAGAACGCTGCGAAATCTCCCTCTTTGTGTCTCTCGCTCGATCAAAAAAGCTAGGTGCAATTCTCAAAATCAAACAGTACATGTGGCCCCCACTGGTAAAGCAAATATCTAACGGCTGGAAGAAAACAGAAACTGGCCCAAACCAAAGCCCAACTCATATAGCATTGCAAAGCCAGTCCAAGACACAACAAAAATCTCAAACTTCACAATATCTGCATGATGGAGGGGTCAAATATCTGTCACATGCCATATAGCATTTCCGTAAAAAGGGTTTTATATAGAGCAACTTATCTGAAGAAGTTGTTGTCACTGTCACCAGCAAGGCAGGCACCAACCAAAAGCCTTGCGTTATTCGGAGGAGAAGAAATCGAAAATCTTCTAGGGCTCACGGGCCAATACATTTGCGCGAATTGTCGTTCAGGGCTTCAGGCCGAAGAAGTAGTGGGATAAAGTGCAAGACACGAGGGATGTGATTCGAACAAGGGCAACATGAGAGAAGTAAAATACATGACAGCCCAACACGTTAGAGAGAATCCTGTTCCGGGCTAACACATTACGGTCCACCATTTTAACGGGGATTCCCGTTGTGCCCCAGCACGTAGTGATTTCTATCCATCAACGACCTATCTCGGCCAGGCCATGCGTTACAATATGCCTTTTCTGGAACGAGTATTCCTTTTTGAAAAAAAACACATACATGTAAGCTCTCACATACACACGTGCACACTCAACCTAATAAACTTCTCCTGGTTACATAGTTCTTGGCATCTTGATAATCAATAACTTTTAAACTTCTCTTTTAGCAAAACAAAATGTATAGTTTGAAGACTCTTGAGAATATTAGTACGCGTAGTTTAACTGGTTAGGTTTCTGGTGGTGAAACCAGTTCACTTGGGATAAGTCCTAGAATTAACATGTGTGTTCACATTTACGGCTAATTATTATTTCAATAGTAGATGTCTATTTTGCATTTACGTATCCATCGACAGTGAGATACCTGTTGCGACTTCGTCAATCTCAAGTTATATCAGTCCAGTTATAAAGATAGAGGTGCCTCTAGGGGTATGTGTTGGCGTAGAATTTAGACCCGCCTCGCAACCAAACGGGTTCCACGTTTCCATAGCGGCCTGGGAGATCTGCTTAGCTCCAGTGCAGGTCCAAAGGCTTGCCTAGGTGCGTGTAGGGCGTGCCAGTTGATTTGATCTGCAATCAACAAGATAAACAAGCAAACCATGTCAGTAAACAATGGCCGATCGGCCGATAGGCCGATGTCGCATTGTCATGACCTAGTCGATAGGGCAAAGCTATATCGGCTTACTTGTAACTGTGATAAAGTAAGATCAAAATATAGATCTAATCTCATCGGCCTTCGTCAACATGTTAATGTCAATTAGCAGTATCGGCCGATGAGGGATAAGAGAGATGAGTGCACTAGCTAATACCCTAATGCAAACTTGTATGAACCAATTGACTTATATAAATATATCGATCACAGACAAACCCTAAAGAGTAACCCATGATAAACACATTTATATTTGTCAATCTAATCATACAAGTGGCAAATACATATAAAAACATTATGGTAATTACATGTATTAGATAAGACCGGCTGAAACCCCGGCGCTATCCTTAATTACGATCAAAACAGACTTTGGGTTAGATCTCAAAACAGGACTAAGGTCGATAGCAACTCAAAGTGTGAATTGAGATTTAACACAAAGAAAATCAAGTCGTCGATCGCTTTTGGGGATGATAGATGCATTGAAAGATTTAACTAAGCATAATAATTAAACTACCGTCGGCAATAAAACCTAAAACGAGTAGATCGCTGGCGAAGCATAATTAATACACTTACAAAAATCATCCAAAACATGATAAACGACGATCACATCATCGAGGCTTAACGTGCCTAAAGCGACACGTTAGCCCCGACGATGTAGATCGTCGGGTACGAGTTCTTACCTCTGCTCTGGGGAAGCAAGAACTCGCCGAAATTAACCTCTTGCGAGGGTTGGCGATGCGCCAAAAATAAGTTGAACAGGATTGTGTATTGTATTGTGAGAGAGTTTCTATGTACAAACTACCGGGATATTTATACCCGAGATTACAACATTGTCCAGATAGGACACGATCTTATTTACAACTTAACAAACAAGTCTTTGCGGTAGACTCTTGCCATAGATTAGATCTAAACCTACTTGATTTACAAGATACAATTGCCTAAAACCGAGCTTAATCTCTATTTGGTAACCTCCTTGAAGCTTATCTTGAGCCCAAACCAAGCCCATGCTAACTCTATTAACTTTCCATCTCTGTCGGCCAACAACCACGTTGAATCCGTATCGGCCGATACGCCTTTTCTGCTAACACAACTTCCAGTCCGATACGCTTGCCGAGTCCGATACAAGACTTGGTCCGACTCTAACTTAACCCCTCTTCTCTGCATCGGTTTTCTCTTTCCTCTCTGAGTAGATTACGAAAATCTGCCGTTAACAGTATGGTATGTGTGCGCGCTTATAGGAGTATTGTACATTTTAAGGGCCCATTTAATTTATAGGAAAAACATAAAAAATTTAGAGGATTTTAATTTTATAGAAAAAATTCCTATGAAGGCCTCTGAACTAAAGGACTAAATCATGTCATTTTATTTGAAATTCCTATAAAATGGACAATCCTATAAAAATTTTGGAGAAAAGTTAGTAAGAGTTTTAGCCTCTTAAAAAATTTATTTTAAAGGTCCTTTTGAATCATAGAAATAAAAAATAGAGGAATGTAAGTATAAAATATATGATTGCAAAACACAAGAATGACCGTTTAATTGGACCGCAAAAAAAACACAGGAATTTGAGAAGAGATAAAGACTCAAAAGAAACTTCCTATGAGGTTCTACCTCATGTTAAATTTTCTCCAAAACTTGCATAGAATTGAGGCATTCCATAGAAATTTCATTGGACTTCATAGGATTCTTTCCTTTGATTCAAAGGGTTATATAAGAAAAAATCATATAGGAATGAAATCCTTCAAAATTCCTATAATTTTCTTTTGAATCAATGGGGCTTAAGTCTATCTCTCTCATTCTATTTCTTTTTTTCCCTTGCGGCCTAATCAAATGATAATTCTTGTGTGTTTTACTATGTTTTATAATCCTCTGTTTTGCACTCATATTCCTATCAAAATCCTGAATTTGCATATTTCTTTGTTTTTCTCATTCCTCACTAATAGAGAACACCCTATAGGTGCTGGTTGGGAAACCGATATTGGTGTTGATTTCCCAATCGACACCCCCAAGGCGGCACTTATGAGGAGAAATGATAGGTGCTAGTTTAGAAACCGGCACCTATAAGGTCCCCACGAATAAAAAAAAATCCGGCTCGATGCATTCGAGCCCATGCATCGAGCAGTTCCCCATCATCCCCCACAACATCCTATCCAAGAACATATTGATCAACATCCAAACATGCATAGATTGAATACCATCATTCAATAACAACAACATACAGACCCGAGATTGAAACATATTCAAGAACATCTAAAAACAAAATGTCGCGCCCCACACTATGCTGGTCTAGAAAGTCAACCGGCATAGGCTGGAGGTCACAACCTTATCTGTGGTTACAGTACCAGTCTCAGGATACACGAGCTGGTACTCACAGGATAATAGTGGAATCCAGAAATACAAAGCTTTTATTACAACATTGTTGGAGGTCTCAAACTACTACCGTCGTGGACAAACCCCAGACTGGTAGAAAGACCGAAAGAACAAAGTAAACGCAAGCGGAAACATAACAACAGTGGAGGGTGACATGAAGCAAGAGGACAACCATAAATCCACAGGCTAGGCTTGAAACCCAAAGAAGTCGTACTCGACCTGCTCTTGAAAGTAGGCCTCGACGGAAGGGTCAAGGTATCCTTCTTCTAACTCTATAAATAATAATAGCAAGGGTGAGTACTCGTTGTACTCAGCAAGCCCGGAAAAAATATGACATGCAAGGCCAATAACAAGGGGTGGAACGGTTTTATTTGAAAACCCATGTTTTATAAATCATTTAGTTGTAAACCTCTAGTGTAATAGTTTTTAGTTTCGAAGTAAGGCTCACGCCTCACTCCATTCCACAGGTTGCTTTGCAACAACCTGTCACTGTAGTAATTCAACACAAACACCGTGCCATCTCAGCACTGCTCGGCCATCTCAGCCACACTACCTCGGCCATCTCAGCCCTAACCACACTTTGGTGCCAATCGACACCTCGAGTCACACAGACTCGTTCCCAACCACGAAGGCTGGCCGTCCGCCACGAAGAAGGACTCTGGTAACGGTACCCATTCCAAGAATTAATTTATAAAAACAAACACTACGCTATGAGAAACACTTCACATCCGCCCATGACCGTGGGCACGACTGTTTAAACAGTTTGACTAAACTCTGCAGAGGTTGCACGCTTTACCCACACGTCGTGGACTTCTCGCATTACCGAACACATGTGGATCAGACATGGCCGACAAAGGAGAGCTCGCTACAAGGCTTTTCCATAACCAACCCATAAATATCCCGTGTCCCACAGTTGGGTGGAATCTCTCCACCAAGCATCAGGCCAAATTTCAAGCCCTCATCTACTCAGGCCCCACCGTATGGACTCCGACACATCCCCACTGCAGGAGATTGCCATACTCGCCACCATACCAGTGCTCCTCAACTGCTAATATGCTGGACACCTATGTTTTAATTATCTACTCGGCCAGGGGCATCCCATTCTACCCGTGTGGTCGCACTGTCATATGTTCAGATGAATTTCCCAAAGGAAATGGTCCTTATGGATAATACGTAGTCAAACCACCAAGGTACTGACTCCCGCATCATCAAGTTTTTACAAAACACTTTCCTCCTTCTTAACCATACCGACATCTCGCCGGGTTTTTAAAATATAAATATCCCAGTATTTCCCACACGACAGAACAATCATGACCTATAGGTAATCTACTCTGGCATTTTAAATACCAACGCAAAATATGTAGTAGAGTTACAAAGGAATGGGGTCATCAATTCCTATATAATAATGGTGTGACTACTGGGAAGGTCCAACGATCCATACTTGAATCGTGGCCAAAAACAGTGTAACCTAAAGCATGCAATTTGGCAAACAAAATATTTAATTTAAAATATAGGGGCAATAAATGGTCAAGGGGGCTTGCCTTGTTCCGCGACAACGGGCGGAGCGTCGAACTCCTGTGCGAATCCTCCGTCCGACTCGGGTTCTAAACACGAGAAAACAAACAATACATAAAACCACTGCTAAACCAAAACAAAACATGAAAAAGATAGCGTTAATAAATAGAGGGGAATTTTAGAAAGATTTTGGAATTTGAACGGAGTCAAACGGAGTTCGGGATGAAAAGATATGGATTTTTGAAGTTTTTGGAGCTTTTTGGAGGGTTAAAAGAATAGAGAGGAATATTCCAGGGAATATTCCGAGTGGGGCCCGGCTGTCAGGTCAAAGGGGTCAAGGGAGAGAGGGAGAGATGTGGGCCCGTGGGTCCCACTCCTTTTCTTTCTTTTTCTTTTCTTTTTTTTTCTTTTCTTCTCCTTCTTATCTCCTTCTCTCTCTCGTTCTTTCTTTTCTCTGCTCTCTTTCTTCTCTCTTGTTTTCTCTGCCGCATGGGAGAGAGGCCGGGAGGGAGGGCGGCGAGCTGCGGCGGGCTCGGCCAAAGGGGGGGTGCGGCGCGGCGGCGGCAGGGAGGGGCGGGCGGCGGCCTGGCGCGGTGGGGGGGCGGCGGCCCGGCGCAGTGGGGGCGGCGGCCCGGCGCAGGGAGGGGGCGACGGCGGCCGGGGCGGCTGCCGGGCGGGGGCGGCGTCGGCCGCGGCTGCGCGGCGCGGGGCCGGCGGCTGGGCGGCTGGGCGGCAGGGGTCGGCGGCTGGGCGGCAAGGGGGGAAGGGCGGCGTCGACCGGCGTCCTGGCGGCGCGGGGCCGGCGGCTGGGCGGCTGCATCGGCGCCAAGCGGTGGGGAGGGGAGGGGGCGACTCGGCCGAGGAGGACTCGGGCAGGGAAGGTAGAGGGAGTAGTTGGGGACAGAGGAGGAAAGGGGAGTTTGGTCGTGCAGGGGAAGAGGGGAGGAGGCCGGTTTTTGGAAGAACAGGGGAGCTACCTCGACGCAGTGTACTCCGCGGCCTCGACAACTCGGCTTCGGAGCGGTGAAAATGGAGTGGTGAATCGGTTGAGGAACTCCACGGTAAGTCTGCTCGAGTATTTATACTGCCGGAGTGATTCGGGAGTAGAAACTTGGCGACGAGAACGTCCATTGATGTCTCTGTGTTTGCTTCTCCGTCTACAGACTCTAGCTATTGTCGTTGCCTAGCTTGCTCGGCGAGCGGCGCGGAGCGGTGCCTAACTTCGGCGGAGAAGACGGAGACGGTGCCAATCCTTCACTGTGCACTGGCAGGACGGTGCCTAACCGTCGGTTTTGCAGGATGTTTAGGAAAAATAGGGACAGAGACAGAACATGCATGCACGAGTGTTGAATGAGCCTGAGTAATTTTTACTGGCTTAATGGAAGTGCAGAGAATCTCCGGGTGAAAAAGGACTGATAAACACCGGGCGGTAGAAATCCAAAATATTTTGGAATATTTTGGACGGAAAGAAAAAATGATTTGATACAACCGGGGAAAATAAATAAAAACAAAATTAAAACTAACTTGGAAAATAAACAAAAACAAAATTAAAACTAATTTTGAAATTCTTGGGGATTTTGAACGGAAAGACAGAGCGACGTTAAACTGCGGTTTTTCGAAAAAAACGCGGGCGTTACACAAAATGACAGAATCAAACATGCATTACGGAAGAGAACAAAACCACCACCATCACCACCGCTGCTCGCAGCCACAGTTTGAGGGAGGGAGGCAGGGTGTGACCGGAGGCGACAATGCGCAGGACCCTGGGCCTGTTAAGCCGCCATGGGGAAGCGTGCCACTGAGGGAAGGCCACCCACTGACCGGCACCAACTGCGGCGGAGGTCGCAGTTAATGCCAAAATTTGGTAAGATTCTTTAGTGGATTCGGTTAAGGGAAGAACAAAATCAGCAGATGGAAAGTTTATCTAGAAGAGACCGAGTTCAATAAGGAATCGTGAAAACCACGACATGGTAGCTTAATTTCTCTATTAATTAGTCAAGTTTTGTATTTAGAAAATTTTGTGTCATGTCCGATAAGGACTTTATGTTTTTCCTTTTATCTTTAGAAAAGTTTGTGTCGTGTCCGATTAGGAATCTTATCGGTCTATGGGTATAAATATATACACTTGGGGTCCTTGTAATTTATCTCTCAGATCAATACAACTTTCGGTGCATCGCCACCCTGTTTTTCGATGTTTCTTTTACTATCGGCGGAACTTGGCACCTGACACAGGGCTGCATTGGTTTCGATATCCGGCGAAGGGGTAAGTCCTAAGTTCCGTTGGCCCTGACAATTGTATCGGCTATATTGGTGTTGTTTAAGGTTGCATCTCTTTGATCTCTTTAATTGCTCTAGTTTAGTCGGTATCTTTGCCTACTTGATATCTCGATTCTATCTTTAATCGCATTGTGTTTAGAGAAGCATCGATTTAGTTGGGATTGTCTCAGTTAGGTCTGATCTTCTGACTTAGTCAATATATCTCTACAATCACAATATTGTTTCAGATATATTCGTTATATTCATCACATTAGACAGATTTATAATTTGATTCAGTTAAAATGCTCATTTGCATGAAAAATTCTTTATAGATGTTAGTCTTAAGTGAACCAATACTAATGAGGATGTTACGGATGTGATGTTCTGTAGCAGTGCCTGCATATCAAATAGACCTCAAACGCGTAGTAGTACTTTACCGTCCAAACAAGCGGTCTACGAAGTTATCATATAACTCGATTTTTTTAAAGAAAAAAAATAGAAGGCCGCACACCACACCAAAGATTGGTCTCTGATTAATTTGTAAAACCTTCTCACTATATAAGTGTATATACAATTTCGCAACTGCCATTAAAGTTTTCATTTGGTTCTAGATTTTATTTTCCAGTTTACCTCGATAACGTCAGTTTCAATGGGTAAAATGTCAAATTTGGTTATTTGAGTCTGATTATAGTCAAATATATTTTGTTTCAGTGTGTTTGATTCCTTAATTGCTAAAGTACATATTTTTCTGAAATTCAAAATCCAAGTATATATATTTCCTAAAGTATTGGCAAGATTCCAAGATCTCAGGCCCTACCATATATTGTTTTTTCGGACATGAATTTTCTACAACTAGATACCATGGCACCCGTTATTTACATGTGGTATCAATTTGAGCTATAGGCTATATTTGATCTACAAATAGAGAAACAAAAATAATAAAATCAAACCGTAATAATATCTATACAGCGTCGATAAAAATTGTTATTTTTGTTTTTTCGTGTGTAGATCGAATTTAAGACTTGCATGTTTGTATAGTGTTAAACTAAATGCATATACCTAGATGCTGTACATAAGTGTAGAAAATATTTTCTAGTATTCTTTCTCTTTCTCTTTTTTTTTGGGCATAGTTTAGGTTCTGAAACCTAATCATACGTACTCTCCCTATCAAAAAAAATCAAACCCTAACACACTACTACAGAAACAGCCTTTTCGTACGGGCCGAAAGACACCTTTCCGTGCGGAAGGCTTGCCCGCACGCGCGAAAAGGTCTGGGAAAAGACCATTTTCGCGTGCGGGCGGCCCAACCGCACGGGAAGATCGATTATCCCGTGCGGTCGGCTTAAGCGGCCCGCACGGAAAGATCCATTATCCCGTGCGGGCCGCTTAATCCGACCGCACGGGATAATCGATCTTCCCGTGCGGTCGCGTTAAGCCGTCCGCACGCGAAAATGAAAAATCACAAAAAAAAAAATTCCCAAAATCAAAACCTAACCCTAACCCTAACCCTAGCCCGCCTCCTCCTTGCACATGTTTCACAATCATCACAATTTTACAACAAACAAATTTCACATGTTATTACAACAATTTTACAACAAATTTCACATCATCACAAATTTTACAACAAATTTTGGAAGGAGGAGGCGCTCGTGGTCGGTGGAGGCGGCCAAGGCCGGTGGAGGAGGCGGCCGCGGTCGGTGCAGGCGGCGGTCGGTGAGGAGTCGGCGGCGGTGGAGGCGTGGAGGAGGCGGCCATGGGGGACGAGGCGGCCGTGATCGGAGCTGGAGGGGGAGGGGAGCCGAGGGAGGCCGCCACCGTCGCCCGTCGCTGCCGTCACCCTCCGCCGCCGACGCCCCTCCCCTCCGCCGGAACTGGGAGGGAAGGGAAGGTGGAGGGAAGCCGAGGTAAGCCGCTGCCGTCGCCCGCCGCTGCCATCGCCCGCCGCCGTCGCCGCCCCTCCCTTCCGCGTCGGATCTGGGATGAGAGGGAAGGGGGAGGGGAGTGGAGGGGAGCGGCGGTGGTCGATCTAGGGTTTGTCGGGACTTAGAAATTTTCGGAGCCCGCGCACCCTATATAGGCGATGGTAATCATTGCGTGCGGGCGGCTTAAGGGCCCGCACGGAAAGATTATCTTTCCGTGCGGACGGGTTAACGGCCCGCACGGAAAGATTATCTTTCCGTGCGGGTGGCTTAAGGGCCCGCACGGAAAGATTATCTTTCCGTGCGGACGGCTTAAGAGGCCCGCACGGAAATCCAGTTCAACCTTTTTATTTTTCTCTCTGGTTTTCTCTCTCTAGTGTAGAGGAGAGAGAAAACAACTTCTTTATTTTTATTTTATTTTTCTAATATTTTTTTCACACATAGGAGCATGCAGGAACCAACCACAGAAAATTTAAGCTCGAACGCACGAAATACGTGGTCCGTAGAATTTTTCAAAGTTCTATCGAAAAGGGTCCCAAAGCTTCTCACCTCAAAAACACAATCTTGCAAGCGGAATTTCGAGATTTTGATTTCGCCGAACCCGGCAAAGCCGGGGAGCAACGGATGTAACTTTTTCTGTAGATGTCCGTCGATATATTATATGTCTGATTTCGAATCCGTATGAAAAAGATATGGCTGTTTTATCGAAGGACACTCGAGTTATAACTGTTTGACGACAGACTCAAAGATAAGCTTAGTGAATTGTTAAAACTAATTGGTGTAAGATAAAATCATGGAAAAATTCATGTGGATGCTACTCAATATGTTAGACTCACTGGAATTTTGGCATGATTTTATCTTTACATCTAGATCCCCAATTAAATTGGTCAAAACCCTAAACCCTAATCGGCAAAACTCGTACCTCATCCAAAAATGCATTAAATTATATGAAAGTGTATAAGGAACACAATTTATTAAAATACTATATTATTTATAATGAATTAATATAATTTTTCCATAATTTATTTTATTAGTTTTGACACCCTAAAAATTCAATCTAATTTCAGACAGGCCGATTTTCTTTATTTTGCTGAGAATAAAATATAAGGAATTTTTGTGTGAAACCAAGGAAAATGGAAACTAGGTGTTTTTATATATCTCCACAAAAATCCACTTTATTTTATCTAGCACACAAAATAAATTATAGCATTATAAAGGAGAGGAGAAAGAAAATAAGTAGAAAAAATCCTGAAAGTGTCACATTGGCCAACAGTAGCGGGCCCTTTCCGTGCGGGTGGCTTAAGTGGACCGCACGGGAAAATCCATATTTCCGTGCGGTCCCTTAAGTGGGCCGCATGGAATAGTGCGGTATTATCCCGTGCGGTCCACTTAAGGGACCGCACGGAAATATGGATTTTCCCGTGCGGTCGCTTAAGTGGACCGCACGGGATAATGCCGCATCGGTTATTTCAGGCGCGGTCACTTATGGCCCGTCTGGAATCTATCAGAGGCCTCGTCCAGGAAAATCGTTTTTGTAGTAGTGACATCCAAAAAGATTTTAAGAAAAGAATCAAAAGATCACAATTTGTGAAAGTTGTATTGTTTGATGAATAGGTAGGAGTATTAACGTAATAATATCTTTTGTTTGGCGAATTAGTGATAGATAAGAATGTAGGAGTTAGTTTATTTAGAATAAATTTTAAATATAAAAGTTATTTATTTTGAGAAGAGAGTACCATAAGTTATGGGCCATAACACGGATAGTCGATGATATCTCCGTACAACGGTTTTGCGGTTTTTAACATCTGTTCACAAATATCACAATCGATCAAGCGCCGCTGCGCGTGTGCAACGATGAAGAGGAAGAGAGAGGAGGACGCCTCGGCGGATGGAGAGATCACGGCCGCCGTGTCGCGCGTGGGCTCGTCGTCGTCGTCCGGCTGCGCCGCCATCTGCGACGACGTCGTCCGCAACATCTTCGCCCGCCTGCCGGCCCGCGACGCCGTCGCGTCCATGGCGCTGTCGAGGCACCACAGCCGCCTGATCACCAGCCCGGACTTCGGCCGCCTCCACTGCCGCCACGGCGCGCCCCTGCCGCGCCCGCACATCGCCTACGTCGCCACGGCGGCCGTCGTCACCCCCCGCGACATGTTAGCCCGCGTCAATTCCCTACAAGAATGTTCCAGACAAGGAGAAAGTTACGACCCAGAGCCGGACCGCTTTTCGTCGACGTCGAGGTACCATGGCTTCCACGTCGCCGGCGCCGCCGGTCGTCGCCACGGTACCAACCCGATGCGCGCGCTCGCCGGGAAGAAGTACAACGGCCAGAAGTACGTCGGCACGTGCAACGGCGTCATTCTCCTCGCCGGCGAAGGGCAGGGCAACGAGGATGAGGAGCGCTCTGCCGGCCTCCTCCTGAACCCCGCCGTCGCCGACGGCGAGAGAGAGGTCTCTCTCGTCGTCCCTTCGTCGCCGGATAACTACCACGTATCGGGATTCGGCTACGGTCCGATGACCAGAACATACAAGGTACTACTTTGCAAGCACAAACGCGTTGCCAACTTCAGAACATTCCCCAATGGCTACAGACACGTTCCCGGTGAACCTCTGTATCTGTGGCGTGCTGACGAGCTGCTTGTTTACTCGCTCGGCGGCGGCGCGGGGGAGCAGCCACGAACGGTGCTCGCCGGCCTGGATAACGACATGATCCACAGCCGCTCGCTTTACATGGACGGCACGGTGTACCTCCTCAACGCCGACAAGGAGACGGTCCTCGCCTTCGACGTCGACGACGAGACCATCACCTCCATCGACTTGCCCGGCGAGCGCGTCTCCGGAGGTGAGCCGCGGTCGCACCTCAAATCGGATCTCATGGAGATGTCCGGGCGCGTGTGCGTGGCGACGGTCGGCAACGGCGACACAAATTTCTACGCCATATGGCTGCTCACGGCCGATCGCCGGTGGGAGCGGCGGTGCGTATTCCGCAACGACGAGAACCGGTGGGATCTCGCCGGAGTCTGGGATTGCGGCGGCGTGCTGCTCATCGTCATGCAGGACGACGACGAGAGTTGCATCTTCCTGTACGACGACGCGAGGGGGGTGGTGTCCCTGTTGAACCCGCCGCCTGACGCGTCGCCGGAGAAGAGTGACTACCGGATCTGCTGGGGATACAAGCCGACACTCGTGACGCCGGCGAGCATCGTTGGCGAGTTCGACCAGGAAAAGCAGCGGTGCCGCGACATCGCGGCGGATGTGCTTGCTGCCGTGAAGCCCCTGAACGAGATGCACAAGCGGAAAGGGCAGGAGGTGGCGCTGCACACCGGCCGTCTGCGTCATGGAGTTCTTGGTCGGCGTCATGCGGAAGCTCCCCGGCAATTTGCGCCATGTCATCGCGGGTTTAGATCAGTTTTACCAGTCTGCTGCAGAAACTGAAATCAATTAACACTTGATTTAAGTTGTCGATTCCTTTATTCTAAATAAATCAATCCCTGATAAAGGATAGTTTTTTTCACTAAATAAAACCCTAATTAATAGATCCTTACGGAATGGAAGTAAGCCCCTTCTCCACCATTCCTCCACGTTATAGATTGAGGATATTGAACCCTTGATGTTTAATTTTCAAAGGAATCAGAAAAGTTATTCCTACCTCGTTCTGAATTGCATTGCTTCATTTGAAGAAGGCATGATATATAGTTACATTCAATGAGTCAATGTGCCCATGTACACTTTTATGAATTTTGCAGGGTATATGCGTTGAAACTTCTAGTCTTCCTTTTCTTTCATGTGTAATCGAATTTGGAGTATCAATTTTGCAAGATGGCACGCAATATTATCGTACTCCCTCCAATTTCTTTTATGACGTTTGGTTATTTCAAAATTAAACTAAACAACGTCATGTTTTTAGTTTTTTTAAAGAAGGAAGCACATTACTTAATTATTGGAGGAATTTATTTTGACTGATTGGAGTACTTTACATATCCTTTCATCTTCATCATAACTGTAGCTGAGCAACGACTTATATATTACTAAAAATATTAAGTCATTGAAGCGTTTGAAAAAATGTGAAACGCAGTAAAATTTCAGTTGAAACTTTTCGCTATTACATATCATTTAGAAGAAAATAATTATTTCATATGGACCTCCAATTGTTATGCGCCCGATTTTGTTTTTCTCTCGCCCGCCCTTATATAGATTTTTTATATATCTACTGCTTCCTCATTTTCATATTATATGTCAAACTTAAAAGAAGTTTAACTAAGTTTATAATAAAATTTAGCAAGACATATAACACCAAATTAGTTTTATTAAAATTAATATTTAATATATATTTGATAATATGTTTATTTTGTGTTAAAAACATTGTATATTTTTTTTATAAACTTATTTACATTTAAAGAAGTTTGATTAGAAAAACAATAAAAATGGCTTACATAATATGAAATGGAAGCAGTACGATTGTAGTTGTTCCCATCCAGATTTTGGTATGCTTCGAATTTCCGTGTTGATCGGACGAAGCAGCTCGTCATCCCCGCGCCCGCCGCGGCAGAACGATCTCCGTGCGTGCGTCTTCCGTTCTGCCTTACAGGCAGTGGCGGCATTGAGTCACTGACATGTGGGCCCGTATCAAGGTGGGGTCCACATGTCAGTGCCTCAACGGTAGCTGCTGTTACCGCACACAAATGGAGTACATCGATACGGAACCCTTTGGGTTTGTTCGGATCTATCTATATACGTGCTTGGCCGTTTTTACGTCTGTTGACAAAATCAGCGCCGCGATGAAGAGGAAGAGAGAGGAGGAGGCCGCCGCCGCCGCGGCGCGCGCGGGCTCCTCGTCGTGGGAGGAGGAGGAGGGCGGCATCTGCGACGACGTCGTACGCAACATCTTCGCCCGCATGCCAGCACGCGACGCCGTCGCGTCCATGGCGCTGTCGAGGCGCCACCGCAACATGATCACCAGCGCGGAGTTCCGCCGCCTCCACTGCCTCCACGGCGCGCCCCTGCCTCGCCCGCACATCGCCTACGTCGCCACGGCGACCGTCGTCGCCCACCGCGACACTGCTGGCCGCGTCGGTTCCCTCGAAAGATGGGCCGACCAACGAGCGTCCCGTGGCTTCTCGAGCGGGGGTTTCGCCTGGCAATCGAGCTACAACGCGGCACCGGACCGCTCGTTGAGTTACCATGGCTTCCACGTCGCCGGCGCCGGCGCCGGTCGTCGAGGCGGTACCAACCCGATGCGCGCGCTCGCCGGCCAGAAGTACGACGACCATAAGTACTTCGGCACGTGCAACGGCGTCATACTCCTCGCCGTCGGCGAGGAGCCCTCCGTCGGACTCCTCCAGAACCCGGCCGTCGCCGACGGCCAGAGGGAAGTCTCCGTCGTCCCTTCCTCGCCGGACGATGATACCAAGTATCACATCTCGGGCTTCGGCTACGGCCCAAGGACTAGAACCTACAAGCTACTACTTTACAAGCACAAACACGTCGCCAACTTCGAAACACTCCCCAATGGCGTCACGAGACGCGTTCCCGGTGCACCTCTGTATGTGTGGCGTGCTGACGAGTTGGTTGTTTACTCGCTCGGCGGCGGCGCGGCGTAGCAGCCGCGAACGGTGCTCGCCGGGCTGGACGACGACAAGATCTGCCGCCGCCCGCTTTACATGGACGGCACGGTGTACCTCCTCAATGCCGACAAGGAGACGCTCCTCGCCTTCGACGTCGACGACGAGACCATCGCCTTGCCCGGCGAGCGCGTCGCTGGTGGCAAGCCGCGGTCGCACGTCAAATCGTATCTCATGGAGATGTCCGGGCGCGTGTGCGTGGCGACGGTCGACGACGGCGACAACGAAATCAACGCCGTATGGCAGCTCACGGCCGATCGCCGGTGGGAGCGGCGTTGCGCGTTCCGCAATGACGGGTACTGGCCGGCGATGGTCGCCGGCGTCTGGGACTGCGGCGGCGTGCTGCTCATTGCCCTGCAGGCCCACGACAAGAGCTCCATCGTTCTATACGACCACGCGACGGAGGAGGTGTTCCGACTGAACGCGCCGCCTCACGCATCGCCGGAGAAGTCGGACTACCATATCTGCTGGGGTTACAAGCCGACACTCGTGTCGCCGGCGAGCTGACACAGGACGAGCAGCAGCGCCGCGACGTGGCGGCGGATGTGCTCGCGGCCGTGAAGCCCGTGAACGAGGTGAACAAGCGGAAAGGTCAGAAATCGACTCTGCACACCGTCTGCTTCATGGAGTTCCTGGTCGGCGTCATGCGGAAGCTCCCCAGCAAGTTGCACCACGGTATCGCGGGTTTAGATCAGTTTTACTAATCTCTGTGTTTTGCTGCAATATTTGAAGTTGATACTTGACTCGGGCTCCTTTGGAAACGTGGGAATTCAGTAGGAATCTCATGTAGTAATAAAGTAGTACAGTTCAGTTCCTGCAGGAACCAGAGAAATTCTGTTCGAATTACTCCCTCGGTCTCATTGAAACTAATCTAGGTTTGTTCAAATTCATACTACTAGAATATACTACATCCGATACTGGTTGGTTTTTTATGTGACGGAAACACTTAAATTCCCTGCTCTGAATTACCTTTATAGTTCATTTGAAGCTAGCAGGCATAATAATACTGAATATGCACTTCTATTATCAGTGCATGGTCTGTGCATCGCAAGTTCTTTCTTTTCTCCTGTGTGTGATCAAATTTGGAGTTTGAATTTTTTGAGATGGCATGATCTAATTAACCCTTGATTTTTCATGCCTGATTTGAGTAACCTTCATGGTCTATATTTGATATACTCACTTCTACATTACCTTTCATCATTTGATATGAAGCTAAGCCTTAATGGTCTATATTTGATATACTCACTTCTACATTACCTTTCATCATTTGATATGAAGCTAATCCTAAGGCTGCGTTCGTGCGTTCGTACCTGATGGCTAAGAATTAATCTTCTGCGTACGCAAAACGAAACATTATTAGTGTATAATTAATTAAATGTTAGTCTTTTTTTAAAAAATAAATTAATATGATTTTTTAAAATAACTTTCATATAATTTTTTAAAAAAAACACACCGTTTAATAGTTTGAAAAGTGTACGCATGAAAAACGAGAGAGATGAGATGGGAAAGTGAACTCCCGAACTCAAGCCTAAGGCTGAGTTTGTTGTTGTGAGTTGGGAACTCACCCTTCCAGCACGCAAAACGGAACGACTCATTAGCACATGATTAATTAAGCATTTACTAATTGTTTTTAGAAAAATAGATTAATATGATTTTTTAAAACAACTTTTATATAAAAACTTTTTTTTAAAAAAACACCGTTTAGCAGTTTGAAAGCGTGCGCGTGAAAAATGAGTGAGTTGAGTAGGGAACTCAATAAAATGAACAAACCCTAAGGAGTGTTGCAACATTGTACCCGTTTCAGTTAAAATCTGGAATAAGCCAACCTGCTAGTATACGCAATTCACTCACAAAACTTCTAGGGCATAGTTACAGGTTTTTCATTCACAAATTCTTTTCACATGGGTAAAAATAATCGTTGTGTTCACAATTGTGTAGTTCTACGGCCGTACCCCTGCACCACACATGATACAGCAAAGAAGCTTTAGTTGCAAACATGCAATTCATTCTGAAGCAGAACTGGAATTAGTAGTGCCAGGTGAAACAGGGTACCACATCCTTTCAAGCATCATCACTAGATTTGATTAAAATTACAACATGCGAAGGACGGATTAGATCATAAGCAGTTCAATGAAAAATAAAGGTTGCTCGGAATACATCTAATAACCTAAACATAATATTTCTAAGCCATCCTTTCATACATCAGCTTGCATGCACCAACCCTGTTCAGAAACACAAAGGAAAGCAAACCTAGAAGAACTCGAACTCAAGATAATTGTCTGAGCCCTTCTGGTTGGCAGCTGGGGCAACCTTCTCAGTAGCTGGTGCAGGCTTTGGTGGGCGCTCAAGCTCAACTGGCTTGGGTATCTCAGGAGGGCTTGCGCATCGTATAAGCGCCCAATTCACGCCCTCAAAGAATGGATGCTGCTTTATCTCCGTCGCCCCACGCTTGTAGGCGAGACGGTGCTGCGGGTCCTTGACCAGCAATCCTCTTATCAGGTCCCTTGCTGAGAAGCTCACCATTGGGGATTCTGGGAACCGCAGGGGCTGGCCAACAACATTGAAGAGTGTAGCCCGGTTTCCTGATCCCTTGAAAGGGGTCTTACCGAACAAGAGTTCATACAGGAATATACCAAAGGTCCACCAATCCACAGCACTGCCATGACCCTCTCCCTTGATGATTTCTGGTGCCAAGTACTCATGGGTGCCAACAAAGGACATAGACCGAGCATCAGTCGGCTCAGCGATGAGCTCCGGCAGTGGGCTAATTTGGTTGACAACCTCAGGCTTTGATTTCTTCTCCTTCTTGGACTTGGACTTAGACTTGGAGGAGAAAAAACGGGGACCAAAGCAGGTGGTTGGAGCTACACATGATGGCTGGATGCAGGATGGCTGAATACAGGCAGGCTGGACACAATAAGCTTGATTGTTCCTCTGCAACGTATCTGGTCCAGGATTCGCGGACTTGACAACGGTAGGGCTTACAGCACAACGAAGGGAGAGATCGAAATCAGACAGCATTATGTGCCCATCCTCCCGGACAAGGACGTTTTCTGGTTTCAGATCACGGTATATAATCCCAAGCATATGCAGGTATTCTAATGAAAGAAGAACCTCTGCCACATAGAACCTGAAATATCAAGAGAACAGCAAAAGTTTCAATGAGAAGAGTCAACCATGCCTTTCAAGACGCCAAAAAGAATTAAGGAGTTATTAAGCAAATAACAAATGAACATGAGCACTACGAAGTTCTAAACTATATTAAAGCAGTGGTTATAGATTGCAGGATTCTATAGTCACATAGTACAATCGAAGCTATGACTGATATTTAAAGGGGATTCATGCAAAAGAATGTATAAACGCAGTGATACCACAAAATGGAAATGGAGACCGGAATATAAATTATATATATGATACTTGTAACCTCAAAGACAAAATGGCATATGTGTTATATCTAATAATGAATGAAATTTGAGTAGTTGTCACATACTTTGCTGCTTGCTCTGAGAAATGCTTTCCAGGCTGCCTTTGTCGAAGAGTGTGCAGGTCCCCTCCTGGGCAGAACTCCATAACTAAGCATGAGAACTTATCTGTCTCAAAGTGGGTATAGAGTGTTGGCAGAAATGGATGATCCAGAGATTGCAGGATCTCTCGCTCTGTCTGCGCTCGAAGCAGCTTCTTCCGACTTGCTAGAGACCCCTTGTCCATGACCTTCATTGCAAAGTAACTCCTTGTACCACTCAATTCAGAGAGGTACACACTACCAATATCACCACAGCCCAATTTCTTGAGCAATCTAAAATGGCTCAAACCAAGAATACCATCCTTAGACCTGATCATCCGGATTGCTTCCCACCTTGAATCACTCCCTTTGTGTGGCTTCGTCGTGCTGCTGCTCAGGCTGCTGCACGAGCTCTCATCACTGACGTTGCTGCTCGTGCTCGGACGGCACATGCTGCTCTTCCCACTCTCAGTAGAATCAGCTGTATCACTGACCTTGCCACTTCCACAGGTCTTCCTCAGACTATTCGTCCCGTCGCTAACTTTAGCAGAAGCAAAGCTCTCACTAGTGCTGCTCTTTTGCGACGTCTTCTTCTCCTGATTCCCGTTGCAATCCAAGCCTTGGATCTCTTTCAGCTCCCCAGAGTCTCCTTTTGGGGTTAGTGGCACATCCAGGACACCAGAGTCTGAACCAACGTTAGAAGGACCCTTGTCCAATATAGATTCAGAAGACTCTTGCCGCCGATGAGACGGCTTTCGCTCCTCTAAGATCTCCTTAGTAATAAGGTCTGACCTGCCATCCTTACCAGCCTTGTTCGCCTTTGCAGGAACAGGATCAACAGCTGCTTTAGCCTGGTGTGCAGGCACAATCTGCTTCACCGCCTCAACAGACATGATGGTCAATATGACTTGTACAGCTGCAAATCTAGCGAAAGCTCACTCCACTTTCTTTAAGCATCCAAGAAAGTTCACTGATTTAACATTCAGGCTGGTCAAAAGAGCCCGTGCCTAACTCCACATCTGAAATCCATCACAAAGAGAGATGCATTAGCATATCAAACGAACGTATGTTGTGCGCTCCTATTCACCCCTAAATTATGTCTTCCAGACATGAAAGCAACAGAAGTACTAAGAATTAGCCAAGAAATGCAACCGAGAAGAAATAACATGATCAGAGAAAACCTCAAACGGCAAAACCAGCTCTTCCCAGGGGGAAAAGGAGAGGGGATGAGGGCCAAAACCAGAGATTGAAAACAAAAGGGGATCTTCTAAATACCCACAAAAACAAGAAAAATACCGAGGGAAAATGGTGCAAACCTGGAAAAAGCTAGCGGCAACATCACAAGCCCCATCTTTCCCACTCCATTGAAGAAAAAGGAAACGGTGCGCATGATAAAGCGCACAAAAATCATATGAGCACTAACTCCCGCAGCAACTGGATGAACAAAAGGCGAGGAAAACAGAACAGACCAGGTCTAGAAAGTGACGGGCGGCGACATTGCATAAGCAGATCAAGAAAGAAAAGCCGGCAAACGAGGAGGCAGTGGCACCAATCAGTCAGTCAGTCAGTGAGTCAAACCATCACAGAGCATTGAAAACCAAGGTAAGTACCTTCGTCTAGCTAGGCCTAGGAGGCCATGGCTGCTCTGCTCCAGTTGCTGGCTTGACACAACTATGGAGGAAAGCAGAAGGGAACAAGGGTATGTATGTATGTTTGCCTCTTTCTGCAACGGATTAGGGATGGATTAGTAGTATATGTGCTCACAGGATGGAGCCATGGAGATGGCAAAAGGCAAAGCTAGCTCAGCTCCCCCATGCCTTGTGCTGACCTGTGTGGGGTTGGACAGTTGGAGGGTGGTGGTGGTGGTGGCTGCTGCAAAACAAACAAGCTCCTGTAAAGAAGAGAAGTGCATACACTAAACAAGTAAGCAAGTGAGCTCAGAGAGTGGTACTGGAGTACTAGTGCTACTGTGGTGTGGTGGTCTCCCAGCCCTAGCCCTAAGATAGTTTCTTGTTTTTTTTCCCTTGCACTTGTTCACTTCCATCAAGGCCACCACCCTCACAAATTTAATCCCAGTTTTGACCCACCCAATGTCACTTTTGTGTGCAGCTGCAGCACCCTAGGGCCCCTCTGCTCCTCTGATCCTCTCCTTCACTCCTCATCTGACCCCAATTAAAAGAGCAGAGCCCATCTTTGTAGCTTTGTTAGTAGCACTAATTACTTCACTGTTCACTAGTACTGGAGTAGTACTACTATTGTTGTCATTGCAAATGTTTTCAGATTTTTTTTACAATTTGGAGAAAAACGAATTTACCCTTCGCTTCAGATTATTTGTCTAAATTTCACACGGAACAAGTACTTTTGGGCTGTGAAAATGACAAGTACTTTTGTAAAAAAATAAATGCTAAAATAACGAGTAATTCTGAAACGGAGGAAACAAAAATACTCCAAGTTCAGGATTTTCTAGCAAAAATCCTGTAAATAGGGCAGATACAGAAAGAAGAGATGGATGTTTGCATGCCGTTGATTTCGCCAAGGGCAGATTGGGAATCCACGTTATGAGTGAGAGGAGAGGCAGGAAACAACCTTCGCAGCCTTCAATCACTCCCTGTCCCCCGGCCCGCGCCCCGGATGCAGCTTTGGCTCCGGATAATTCCGCCGCTAATCTCGAGGCGCGCAAAGCACCACGGCGAGGGCATCGGAATTCGGGCCAGCTCCATGTGTGAGACGGCAGGTTGGTGGTGGGTTGATCTCGAGCTGGGCGCACCAATCTTGAAGCGCGGTTAAAATGAAATCAAAAACCCGAGGACCGAGAAGTTTGAAACAGCCTGCCGCTTCGTCCGAGATATGGACTTCACTTCACCCTAGCAGCATTTGACTGTGCTAGAAAGCTGCTTTCATGCAATGGAAACTGCTTTCGGCGAAAGAAAACAGACTTGTGTTAAGAGTATTTGGGAGCTTAAGATTTTGACAAACAAACTTTTTTTAAGTAGTGGGATAGTAAGAACATGAAAACAGCTTCTAACTTTTATTAATTCGTTTTTTATATACTATAACTAGAGTACATATTATGAAAATGTGAGTGAGAATCTATACTATATACTATTTGAGGGAATTAAAAATTGTAGCTGCGAAAAGTTCTAAACAGGGTGAGCAGATATTTAAGCAGTAATCACTATATGGTGAGCAGTTATTAAGCAGTATCATAATTTTCTTGCCTGTTTGATGCTTCTTGGTTGCTTCTGCCATATTTCAACACCATGAAATGGGCAAGCTTTTAGCCAAATAAAATCTATATGTAATTAAAATTCAGATATGTATATCAATGTATGTACCGAGACAATAACAGTTGCGACAGCCAGATCTATGGGGGGCCAGGTTTGCAGAATCTTTGTAGCTGCCATGTTGCCTCATCGGCAAACAGCACAGAGCAGCCCTGCTCATCCCATCACCATCCAAATCTCCGAAAGCTCCTATTCATGCGTACTATACTACCACCACCACTACTACCAAAGATCTGTTCATAATGCTCGTCACTCACAACAGTTTTGCAGAACCAACACGGGAGCTCGTAAGAAGCAGGAATGGGCAAGCTAAGTTCTGATTTTCTGAAACAAGCAGTAACACGGCTAATTGTTTCTGTTCAGTTTCTAGGGCACCGATTGGCAGGCGCGCGCACACACAGACACACTCAACGAGTAAAAGGCTGAATGCTAGGCTACACTGTTATGTGACCTTTTCCTGGTCCGTCATCGCTATCATCAGAGAGAAAATGGCTATTCTACTCTACGTGGTCCATGGATCTACATCAAGGCGAGCTGAGCAAGTGCAACTCGAAAGGAATCTTTCAAAAGGGTTGTTAGGTCACTCATGTCCATGCTAGGTTTGCAGCATGCTTGACTGACCATTCAAACTTAGCCATTTAAGCCGCAGCAGGTAGGCATATATACAAGAGCTGATAGCCATTATGTACAGTCAAATGAGTTATAATTAATGGCCAAATAAGATGGTTTAGAGCAGGCGAAAACAGATGGTGGTTAGTTTAAGCTTGATACAACAAAGCCTATCTAGGTTTGGAGCCATGAGCCCCAGCACATGGAGCCCCTCAATGTGCAAAGGCATCTATTGGAGATGCCTTCCAAGCACTTGTTCTAATCTTTGGAGGCTACATGTGCAGTGTCAGGGGATAATGAGATATGGCAGAATCCTAAGTGCAAAACGTGCTTGCTAAACCAGTCAAATTGGTATCGAGTAGGATGGGTCCAATGGAACAAGTTTGGCTTGTTCTCTGAATGATTTCTCCTAAACAAAAGAATCAGAACGGTATAACGGTTATACTAGACGTTACCTGGAATTGACAGTGGCAGGTGAGTACTCCCAATTACTAGATGCAAAACAAGCTGAGGGACAAAACCGGCAGCCTTTTATCAGTCACCTGCAAAGTGAAAAAGGTTTCATTAGTATAAAGGACTCGCAGAAACAGTGCACACCAACAGTAGACGCAGAATCACAGGCCACAAGATGCAATGTAATTGGGAATTGTGATTTAACAACTTACAACTCAGACTGATAATAGCAATCTGGAGCCCACCAGAATGTGATGCGCTATGTTAGGCAACTGCAGATTTAAACAGCAATTAGGTAGTAGAAGGCAAGAAGATTATAGTTGACCTAACAAGAGGATTTGCATCAGGATATGCAGTAAACAGGATATTCAGCCAGCGGCTTTGTTCTTCAGATATGTCCCTTCCTTTTCTCTCTTTTTAAATCTCCATACACATCACATGGTGCTGACAAGGTTGCAACTTGTAACCCCAGATCGGAAAGATGGTCTGCCGGGCATCAGTGACAGAACAGCATGATTTGTTGATTAACAGAAAAAGAAAAGAAAACACTTCACCAAGCCTTACAGAAGTTTTTGGATAGATCCAAGCGAGATGCATATGCAGAAACTTATACCCAACTATTGTTTCTCCTGGTTGAGCTTAGTCCAGACATATAGGGAGAGCAATGTGCAGATAACCAGATATATTGTGATGAAGAATCCTGCAAACATAATGAAGCCACTATCGCTTCAACAGTAATAGCTGTGAAATCTTAACAAGTGTATAGCAGCATGGCGCCATTTTGACATACCATATGGATGCTTTGCTTGCACGAGCATCAAAGAAGGTCGGTCTTTTATTGTGAAAGAAGCAAAAAACTTGTGTACAGAAATTATCATTCCGAGGATCTTTCAGCACAATTGCCAGTTGCCTGACATTTTATTTATAAAAAAAGCTTTTTATTGAGAACAAGACAATTACATAAGGTGATACAGCCATCTTAAAATCACTTTTAGCCTCTGCATAACTAAGATAAACATAGGCCACAAAAGGTAAAAGCCACTTGAGATACATTACATCTATCACTACCAGTAGGAATGTTAAGAGACGAGATTTGCCTGTACATTTTGTTACGAAACAAGGAGCTCAGCGATGTTGTAGAATATCACTTTCACAAGGTTGTGAAATAACCAACTAATTTAATCGCCGTTGAGGAATGGGGGGTGCAAGAACTGCAGAGAAGGTAGGAACCTACAGATTTAATCACACCAATACCTAAAAAAAATATGTGCACATACTAATGAACATCATGCCAAAACTTACCGTTAGATAAACTGAAAGAGCACTTGCGATCAAAAATTTCTCTGGGGTCTAAGGTCCGATTGGATAAAAGCATTTCATGCAAGATCTCTTTCCTGAAAATAAGGGGAAAAATCAGGGGGCAAACATTAGTGGACACTTCTTTCCAAATTAGCACGACATAATATTCTCGATTTCATCAGCAACATAAATTGCGGGTTTGGAAATCTATTGTGTCCTCAGCAGGAAATCATCAGCAACATAACATTCACAGACCTAAGTTCCTTTCAATGAATAAAAAGAGGGAGCATATTTTTTTCAAGAAGGTTAAAAGATTTAAACATGTATAACATTGAAAGGGCAAAGGTAAAACAGATGCAACTAGAACTAGAGAACTGCTGAGTGCTGACCCATGACCAGAATTTCCCTTACCACCAGTTACCACGGTAACCGGTCTCAGTAACGATAAGTGCCTGGTAACCCTACTAAGTTCAAAAGAAATTTAAACAAAATTTTGAACTTTTGATAAATGCCATCAGGCTTTCCCACTGTTCATCGTGATAACCGCACGGTTACCTTGGTTACCAGACTTAGCACCAGGGTGTGGTAACCCCTCCTCTCCAGTAAGGTAATCCCTGCCCATGACAAGTTTGACATGGTGTGTCCTGTCCTATTAAAAGTACTTCTACTAGTTTAGAGAGAGGATTGCATCGACTATAAATCTAGAACACTGACCGAGTCCATGGTGGAATTGGTTTCTGTCTACGCCTTACTTCCTCTTTATGCTCCAAGTCACCACCATCCTCTTCATCAGAATCTTTATAGGGAGACATTTCATAGCACTGCAACAGATGTGCACAACAAATGTGAAATAAGTTCTCAAAATGTAATGATCTCTGATAAAATATGGTATTTGAAAGCAATTAAAACAGCCCACATTGCAGTTGTGTGTGGTTTTGGCCAACAGTTGTTAAGAAACTGATGGATGTATCCAAACATTACTCCAAGTAACCAAAAGACAGACTACAGGGGAGTAGGAGACAATATCCAGATTCAGTAATCAGTACTTGCTTTGTTCTTTTACTTTTATAAGTTTTTTGAGTTTTATGGTCTCAGAGATGCGATTTTGACCATTACTTCTCGTAACTCTACATCACTAGTAACAATATAAGCTTCTACAGCACAGAAACACTTTTACTGACAATGATTTTGAATATCCAACTTTTAAAAAATAAACATATTTCTTCAAAGCTTCAAATGTTTGATAATTCAAAGTTTATGAAATATTCAGCATTCGAACTGTTGCAACAACTGCTCAAAGTTCAGATGTATATAGTACCAAGTGATCAATTCAATATTAATTATCAGCATTACTATATATGCAACCACAAGATAGGTCCCTGCTATTAACTTACAAAACTTAATGTAAGCATGTACCTTATTAGCATCATCAGATAAGCTTCCATGAATCTGATGACCAGAACTTCCAGACTTCCCATCTGCAACCAAAGCTTTCACATTGTTGCTTCCAGATGTTACTAATATAGGAAAAGATTCTGTCTTTTCATCAGATAATAATTGGTTTATCACTACTCCGACAGTATTCTTCCTGATTTCTGTGTCATCCTGCAATGATTAAGCCAATTGAAAACAAACATAGATTTCAAGGTATTGTAAAAAGACAATATGAATTATAGTGTTTACTCACAGGATCCTTTTGACTAGCATCTGTCCCACTGTTCCCAGCATGCATTCTTTCTCCCAGCTGTTTTTGCTGTTTACGTGCCTCTTCAATGCATTTCTTTTTCTTCTCCTTTTCCTTCCTTCCATCATCTTCCCACTGCCTCTTCCTACTAACAATGTATGCATCCACTTTCTTCTTCTGCTCCATCTGTTTCTGTTTTTGCTCCCTCTCTTGCTTTACCCTCTCCCGCTCTAGTTCAGCAGCTGCTTTGCGCATCTCACGCTCATTTTGTTTCTTCTGTTCACGACGCTTTACAGCTTCAGCCACCTCAAGCGCCTTTACTCTAACATCTCTTTTCACTACAACAAGTTAAATGTTTTGAGATATCTGTGTGCGACATTCAAAATATGTGAACAGAGGAAATGTAGTGATGCTGTAGACCATTGAGCTTATGATCCTAGGTTATTGCAAGATTGCATTAGCATAATAATTCAACATACATTTTGAACTAAAAATGATTTCACACACATAAGACTTACCACATACTGTTGTAGGCCGTTGCTTTTGTTTTACAAGTGGTATAAATGATGTCATGCTAGTGACAATATTACTAGGTTTCCATCCTTTGTCAAGATTTGCTTCACTTTTGTGCCTTTCAGTTTGATTACCCAGAATTCTTCCCTTGCTTTCTCTGTCATGGAGGGACTGTGTCACTTCAACTTCTTTCCTTGAAGGAGCACGGTTCTCCTTTGTGTTTTTCATGGCTTGATCAATTATGAGGTGCACTTGATGATCAGGCTCCCTACTGGAAGCTTTAGTGGTTGGCAAATCTAGCCTCCCTACATCCATATGTTTTCTGGAAGCTTCTGAAGCACTGCTGTCTTCATCAATTCGGAAGCAAGCAAGATTTGGTATGGAACCTGTACACTTGGAAGTATAACGGGCTCCTGATGGTTTCTCCAGGCTATACTTTCCAAATGATGGTGTCAAAGTAATTTCACTATCCTCTTGATTACCAGAAACCCCCATCCTTTTGCTATCATAACTTGAATAATGCCATTTAGGTTCCACCTCCACGAGGGAGGCTGGGTCCAATAATTTCTCAAACCTAGCTGTCAATGATTCATACTTACTCCTCAGCGGGGATGTTATCTTACTGTTAATCTTACACTTCGAGGAGAGATTGGAGCTCAGGTTGACCCACTTTGTGGAATCACGATATGCCTCAAATACCCTTTCTTTGATGGTTGGACTGTTAGCTGGAATAGGAATGCCACAGCTTTGGTGCACTTCAACAGTTTCATCGAAGCCAGCACAATTATCACCGTTTTGCAAAGGAATGTCACCATCTGAGACATGCTGTCCTTCTGGATCACCATGAATACCTTTCTCGCCGAGTTCTTTGTTGGAACAGTTCGAAGCGCAGGCTTGCTGACTTTGCTGATCTGAAGAAGCATAGCTTGGAAATGTACTTGGCGGAGTGGTGCTAGGATGATTTTTTGCATTCAACACTGCACTTCCAGATGAAACATAATCCGTCTGATTCAATATCTGGTCGTCTACTGTCATATATTTTACATCCGCACCAGGATATACAGAGAAGTTGTTTGTCTGTAAACAAAGAGCGAAAGTTGTTAGAGTTCTTGTCAATAAAAATAACAGTGCACAGCCCCAAGCAACACAGGAAAGAAACAAACGAACACGACCAAAACAGATGAATGCTTCAAAACAGAATTTGATAACTGATAACAGTTTAAAGTATTCATGTTAAGTATTGACTGTTCTAGTATAACTCTGAACAGGTTTATGAACATTTTCAAATGGAAAGGAATTTTTAACAAAAAGGTACTTTTTATATACAAAAATGTACCTTCCTTGTGTACTGTCCATCACCACCTGATAAGATATCGGAGCAGCTAGACGAAGAATCTTTGGGAACGATTGCTACATTACCACTTAGACTACTGCTGCTACTGGACAAAGATTTCATCCTCAGTGAATTACAGTGGATTATATCTGATAGGCTAGACATAGTTCTTTGAGAGGAAGAATCTACACTGGTATGAACTTTATATGACACGGAACTCTTCCAGTTACTTGTATCAATCCTTCGCTCTAAATCAAGCGAAATGCACTCACTAGATCCCAGACGATCTAAGTGGCAAACTGAATGTTGTGGCTTCCCTGACATATCTGCTTTATTTTCCATCTTGTCAAGAATGTCAGGTTGACAATCCATAGATGATGTACTCATTGTGCTACACAAGCTGTATAGGGCATGATCTGATTGGCAGTTCATCTCTATCCTTTCAAAAGATGAATTCCCCTGTACTTGGATTACATCTGCAACTGATCTTCCCTGGTGACTATTGTTGCTTTGAGCATCTGTCTTCTTTGATGTAATCTCCCCACATCTAGAACTATGTAAAAGGTGCTGAGCAGAAGGTCGCGTAGCCAGCGCTTGCTTATCACTCACTGTTTCACATGAATCGGAATCTATTTCCATGGCAATATCAAAAGAAAATATGTTACATTCTGTCCCTGCAGAATTAAAAGTTTGGTAAGAAAACAAGAAACATGCCATTCAATGAAGATGAGGTTTTTAATCCAAAACATGAGTAAACATTACCATCAAGGCTTCTTAAGAATTTCTCTGCTGATTCTGTACTAATCCTTTCTGGCACCACAGATTCATTCAATGCATTTCTAACATAAACATCATTTGCTTCACTCTGAGCTTCACAACATTTTTCCTGTGGCGTTGACAACATTTTTGGAGCTTCACAAATAGTACTGGCCAGATAATCAGGTAGCAGAGAAGATCCATCACATGGAGGAGACAGCACGTGACATTCTGAACTCTGCCGTTCATCGCCCAGCATATTCTCCCGTGGCGTTGACAACATTTTTGGAGCTTCACAAATAGTATTGGCCAGATAATCAGGTTGCAGAGCAGATCCATCACATGGAGGAGACAGCACATGACATTCTGAGCTCTGCTGTTCAAGAATCTTCAAGTTTTCATCGACTCTCTTATTAGGAAAACTGCCTTCTCTTGGTGTATCAGTATGTTCTTCTTGGTGCAGGCCTTCAACAGAATCAGTTTCAGCAGTATGTCTTGCATCTGTTTCAGACAGTGAAGTTGGCACAGAATCAGGTCCTTCAAGCAAATTAGTTTGCAATGGATCATTGTCAAACTGTGGGCTGGCCATAGAAATCAGCCCTGCAACAGAATCTGTTTTAGCAATCAGCTCCATAAGAGAAACAGTCTCACCAGCATCTGCCGTTTCCTTTTGAGACAGTGGAGTGAACACAGAATCAGGTCCTTCAAGAGTAATAGATTTAAGAGACGGCACGGAAACATTTTCAGGGAGTTGGCTGGCCATACAAGTCATCCCTGTAAGAGAGTCAGTTTTGGAAATACCCATTGTTTCCTGTTCAGGCAATGGACTGGTGACAGAATGAGGTATTCCTTTTAAATTAGATTCAACAGGTTGCAACGTATCCTTTTGAAGCAGCAAACTCATGACAGAGTGTGGTACTTCAACAGGACTGGTAGAAGGAGGTCTTTCATTTAGTGAATGTGTGACATTAAAATCCTGGACAACAGATTCAGACACACGTATATGTGACTGATCAATTTCTCCGGCACAATTTACAATATGCAAGCCACCTGGTTTGCAACCACCAAATTCATGTGTTTTTGGCTTGACCTGTTGATAGGTTTGAGACTGAGCATGATGCAGACTGTTTTCATTCTTCAGATTAGCAAGATCCAGAGATGACATTTTTATAGTATTTCCTGCAGAAAAAAAAACTGCACTGTTATTTTTTTGTTTCTAAAGCCACAGATGGACAAAGGCCTATAATGGGGAGGATTAGAATAGAGGCACTGATAAGAGAAAGAAAATCATAGCACATTACCATGTTTACAAAAAACCATTCAACTGGCGGTTTAAATTCCAGTTCATCCTAACCATTTTTCTTTTGCACTATCATGTAAATACGATCCTTCACAATTTCTCATGATATTCAGTAAACTGGAGCAGGTGAACCATACCCAAGTCAAACAAGCTAATAGAACTACAATTTGAGCTCCCAAGCCGCTTAAATCTTGCAAGTAACTACACGCAATTCAGAGTGTTAGTACTACAGCTCTGTGTCATTTCCCTTGTTACTTTGTTACTGAATCCATGCGGTGTGAAGTTCTATCGATTCGCCTTAAAACGAATACCCGCAAAGCATATCAACACAGGAATAGAAATGGGGCCAACAGACAACTCCGCGCTAAATCGAAATGAGACTCGTACAAACTCCCTGCGAATACGGGTGCCGGGTGCCGCTACGGAATCGAGGCCCAAAAAAAAGGAAACTGGCTTACCGCGCGCCGGGACGGCGTCGAGTGCCGGGAGGAGCCACGGCGGCGGCCGGCGGCCGGCGGCGAGGATGGCGCAGGCGAGGGACTCGGAGTAGGACACCACCTGCTCCTGCATCTGCGCCTTCACCCAGTCCCGGCGCTCGAAGACCTGCATGAAGAGCTCCTCCATCGCGGTCGCGGGCGAAGGGTTGGGGCGATCCACTCGGAGGGCTAGGGTTTGGCCATGGAGGCTCCCCGCGGGGACTCGGAGCGGTGAACGGGAAGGAGTTCTTCCCCAAATATGAACGGGAGGAGTTTGAAATTGTTGTTCGATTGGCAAAGGGGAGGAGACGAGTTGGCAGTGGAAACGTGGGCCGAAGCCCATGCTTCCGATGCAATTCTGGGCCGGAAATAGTAAACTGTGAGGCCCATGTTAAAAGTCAAGCTTTAGTCCTCAAACTTCCCGCAGACTTGAAGCTTAAAATTGCTTCTCAAATGAATTTAATCTTTGTTTCTCCTTGTATAAGTTACTTTGGTTGAATTTTGCGAGATGATAAATGGCTTCATAAGCTTGTTTTACAGAATACTCTCATGATTCATTCGGAGTAATCTCAAACCAGTTCAAAGCTCAAACCTCCAAGGTGAGATTGACATGCAATTAGTCCTGGAAGGTTTTCTAAAAGAATAGTAATACTAGGATGATGCAATCCATCAACCAAATTCGACTTGAGTCATTTGTGTAAGCTGGACTTTAGTAAGCCAATTCCAGAGGCGTAGACTTGCATTTTGGAATCTGAAACTAAACGGCCAAAATGTATACTACTATATGTTTATTTTATTCCAGCAAATTTAACAGGATATTGTCATGGTTATCAGAAAATTAGTTTAAGACAATCGCGATTCGATGGTGCCTCGCTCATCGGGGTACTAGAGGTTTGGGCGGACTGATAGTGATTCCTGGATTTATTTTTTTTGACATACTACAAGTTTTTTAGGGTGACACATTATATAAGGTACTGGCGTATTCGGCGTTGCGGGTTGGAAATTTATTCCCTCCGCACGAAAAACGGAACAATTCATTAGCACATGATTAATTAAATATTTGTTAAATTTTTTTCAAAAATGAATCAATATAATTTTTTAAAGCAACTTTCGTATATAAACTTTTAAAAAAAAACACACACCGTTTAGCAGTTTGAAAAACGTACGCGTGAAAAAAAAGAGAGATGAGTTGGGAAAGCAAGGGAAGAACTCACCTAGACCATGGGTATCACTTCTTTTGAAATTTCAGGAGTGTCACTTATCAGTCCGCCCAAACTCAAAATCAAAACCACATCCCGCCAAACCTCAGTTTTCAAGTTCCAACTGCAATTCAGTTCAGTTCGCGAAATGTAAACAAGTTCCCCAAAATTTGAACTCCCGCCAAAAGCAAACCACGTGATTACGCTTCGACCCTTCAATTTTCAAGCGGCTCCTCAATCCCGACGAATTTCCGAAGCTCCCGCCCACACGATCCCGTCCCGTGCCGAGGAATCGAATACCAGGTTGAAAATTTTAAGAGCCCGCCAAAACTACAAAGCGCCACAATTCGAATTAAAGCAAATTCAAGCCACCGAATCTGATCTATCTTTTCTTGGTTTGAACAGTTTGACTGATGATGGACGGTGCCAAATTTCAGTAGTATTCCCGAGTTAAAAGTTTCGAAACTGTGCAAGTAGTTATCTCCAAATATCAGCATAACTCCATAAAAATAAAAAATTTCTTCAAGCGCAAACAAATGTACGAACTGAACAAGAGCGCTGAAGAAAATTCAGAAAATAAAAAATGAACATATGTTCAACAGCACAGCAACCGAAATTCCACACAAAAATGACACAATACATGAAAACAGTTTAGCAACAAGAGGTTGCAACCGTCAACATTGATATTCAAGATCAGAATTTCACAGCCATAAGCACGAGCTTCTTACAAGAATTCAGCCAGCACTAGACACAAACACTAGACACCCGAGATAGAAATCAGAGATAGGCAGGGCAACTACCACCGCTGCCAGAGACACGCTACAACGAAAGAGAAATCTACAAGAACTAATAGACCCTAGAGCGCCTAAGAGCTGGTGAACTTGGTGACGGCCTTGGTGCCCTCGGAGACGGCGTGCTTGGCGAGCTCGCCGGGGAGGACGAGGCGGACGGAGGTCTGGATCTCCCTGGAGGTGATGGTGGGCTTCTTGTTGTACCTGGCGAGCTTGGCGGCCTCCCCGGCGAGCTTCTCAAAGATGTCATTGATAAAGGAGTTCATGATAGACATAGCCTTGGAGGAGATCCCGATGTCCGGATGCACCTGCTTGAGCACCTTGAAGATATAAATCTTGTAGGTCTCAACGCTCTTCTTGGCCTTCTTCTTGCCGCGCTCCTTCTTGCCCTCGCCGCCCTTCTCGCCCTTGGACGCCGGCAGCCGCTTCTCGGCCTTGGGCTTCTTCCCGGCCGCGGGCGCCTTCTCCGCCTTCTCGCCGGCCTTCTCCTCCGCCGGCTTCTTCTCCGCGGGCTTCTTCTCGGCCTTGGGCGCCATCGGAATATGCGTTGGTGGTGGTGGTGTCTCGACGAAACCGCGAGAGGAGGCGAGCTGTGTGTTTTTTGATTTGGGGATTGGATTGAGTTCCGAGGAGGAGACGAAGGGGTGGTGGCGATTTTATAGCGGTGGAGAGGCGGTGCGCGATTGGTGGGAGGCGGGGTGCCACGGATCGATGACGTGGGATGCATCGGGAGCGTCGGTTGGGTTCGGAAGAGACGGGATGGATGCGGTTTGGCGCGGATCGGTGACGTGGCGAGGGTGTTTGCAGGCAGGACCAAGTTTCCGGGCCGGATCGGTGACGTGACTTGTTCGAGAGCCCGCGTGCGATGCGAAAGAGGATTTCGGTCCCATCGATTTTCTCTCGATTTTTATTATTACGTTTTTTAAGCTGTTAAACGATATATTTTATATAAAAAAATTTTATATAAAAATTATATATTTTTTTAAGTTTTTAATAATTAATTTTTATTAATTATGTGTTAATGACTTGTTTTTGTTTTACGTGCGTATTTAATTTTCATCGTGTTGCGGGATTGAGTTTTATCTTAGTTTCGTTTTCGGCGAATTTGGTACCGAGCACATGGACGGTTGTAGGGCCCAGCAGTCATTCAAAGAAGGGTGGATGAAGTATTTCATGAATTTGTATTTCACATGTAAGTGTAGTATAATTAAAATGTATTACATTATAATTATACTATAAATACAATATAACACATATAAAACTTATATTTAACTATGCTTTGGTTGGTTAACCTAGAATCTTAAGCATGACATATGAAATTTATTTTTTTTTTCTTCATGCACAAATCTTGAGACAATCCGATGGCTACAAATCTGAAAATTTTGGGGACAAAAATACTTGCGAAAGTTTTCTAGCAATTCCGGTGACCTTTTTATACTGTTCTAGTATTAAATTGGACTATAAGTTCAATAATTTACCACTCCGCCATTATTACCTAACAGTGCACTTGAGTCAGCTCATTTTAACTGACCTTTAAAAAAATGAGAACGTCTCTAGTTGAGAATGCCCTTTTCTGTGAGAAAATCATAGAAAACTAATGGTAAAAAAAAAAAGGAAGAGCACGCCAATACCATACTTAAGTTGAAGTTCACCGCTAGGTAGGGATGACAACCAGCATTGACACCCCAGAACACAGATGGAATGGGTTGTTTTTATTTTTCTAGATAGATCGAATTTGTAGTTGCATATTTATGTACAAATTTATATTATCATAATATATATTTTTTGTTTTAACTATTTATATCACATGCATATGAAAATATCATGTTAGTAGGTGTTAAAAATACTTTCTCCAAGCACAACCCTCTTTATTCTTTTACAATCCCTTCTGTTATTGTTTTTCGAAAACTGTATGAAACAGGCACTTGATTGGTCCCAAGTTGAACGGCACAAAACTCAAATGTGGCAAACAAAATCAAACACAAGCACAGTACTCATCAAATCAAACGTACATTAGGGATTCTGGGTTGTCATTGCATCATTTGGCCGTCGGGCGTCGGGTCAATAGGAAGGCCATCGGCATGATCACTCAATTTAGCCTTGGCTTTGACTGGGTTCTTTATCACAAACGCGACATATTCGTAGCCTCCACCGTTGGGGCTGGCCACTGGTGCATCAGCCTTGTTTGTTGGGGATTCTTTTGCCGTGGTGGGCGCCTTAGCCTTATCGGCTACGGATTCCTCAGCAGTGGCGAGTGCATCGGTCTTACTGGCTGAAGATTCCTTAGCCACGGCGGGCACCTCTGCCTTGCCGGCTATGGATTCCTTGGCAGTGGCGGGCGCCTCGATCTTGTCGGCTGAGGATTCTTTGGCCGCATCGGTCTTGCCGGATGTGGATTCCTTGGCAGCGTTGATCTTGCCGGATGTGGATTCCTTAGTAGTGGTGGGCACCTTTGCCTTGCCGGCTATGGATTCTTTGGTCATGATCATCGTATCAGTATTGTCGGCTGTAGATTCATTGGTCGTAGCATTGGTCTTGCCGGCTGAGGATTTTTTGGCCGTCACAGCCACGTCACCCTTGCCAACGGGGGATTCCTTAGCCACGTCGGTTTTGCTGGCTGTGGATTCCTTAGCCTCGGGCTTCGTGTCGACCTTGCCGACTAGAAATTCCTTAGCTGCGTCGGGCGTCTCGGCCTTAGCCGCCGTTGGCGCGTCAGCCGGGTAATCCTTTACTGCGTGGGCCAGCGGCCGCACCACCGTGGCGAGGGCGACCAGCAGGAGCGACGCAACGGCCAGGCCACGAGCCATCGTTGTTGTCCGTTGGTCCTGCGCTAAAGATCGTGGTGAGACGCGATGCGTGGATTGTGATCAATCGTTTGCTACGGATCAGGCATAATATAGTCCGGTGATATGGAAGACGGGAGAGCCGGAGAAATTGGCGGCATGACGTTCGCGGCCACGCGCGCCGTGTTGTGCGCTGACGCCGCGGCTATTCTTGGCGTTTGCACTCGCTTCGGTGTTTGCTTGATGCATGCGATGTTGGTGGTATGAGGAGTTGGTAACGTACGTAACGCGACGCGAGCCGCGAGGTGGTGGTGCAGCCAGTCGCGCTGCACGGCCTGTTCGACCGAACGACGTGTGCGCGTGTTGGATTTTTTTTCGTGGGTGATGGACGGGCCCGGAAACGAGGAGCGCCCGGTCCGGTCCGGTCCGTCGCGTGCACGGTTGCAAAGTGAAGCTTATCATCCCGCGCCGAGGAAAGAGTAAGATGTTGGGTAAAATCTGGGGGAGAGGAGGCCCGTCACGACTCACGACTATGGAGTCTGGAGTTTGGACCATTACATGCACGGTGGTCCTGCTATTCCGTGCATAACTGGGTTAACTGCACACAAGTAATACAACTGGGCAAGCCTTGGATTCGGGTGTGATGTGTTGTTCTCCTTCTAAATTGGGCAGTGAATTACTACATTTATCTCATAAAAATTAAATCTCTACCTTTGAACATTTGTCCCGCAAAAATTATATTTCTACTTAATGTGAGATCCAGCAAATTGATTACATCAAAATATATTTCCTTGTAATCTCTCTTCCTTCCATCCCATTCTAATCCGTTGTCTCAACCTTCCTTTTAACTAAGTTTATATATGGAATGTATGCATGTATTGTGTTCATTAAATAAGGTTATTGTTGTCATTTGTCTATCCTCCTAATTTTTTTTAATTTCCTATAAATTTAATTTTTATGGGACGGAGGTAGTATCTTCCGAAACTTTCTTTAAAACGGAACGGTATTCTATGCTAAAATTTATCGCTAGTATAGTACACAAACATGTTTACAAAACAGTAGACATTTTTTCCTATCGTAGATCATCAAGTGGTCTCAAGAGCAATCGCTGAGAGCATCCCCAACGGATACTCTATCACGTTCTCCATCCACGAAATAGCGTACGGTGGGAGAAACTGTAGCTCTAGCGAATACACCATCCGGGCATGCAAAGATAGCGCATGTGCTATCCCAGAGAGAGAGAAATGCTAGATTTAGCGTTTCTATCTCCTCACGCCATCCCGCAACTGCCGCTCCCATCCAGTTCTCCCGCCTCTATCCAGATTGAGCTTTGGAGGGTGAAGGAGTGAAGGTAGAGAGGAGAGAGGGTGCATTGTTGGCCACCTTCACCGGCCGCTTCCGCCGTCGGCCACCTGCGCCCGTCCCGCTCTCGCCATCGGCTACTAGTGCCCGTCCTTTGTGCCACCTGCACATCCTCCTCTACCTGGCTGCTCGTGCCGCTCATCCGCCCGTGTCGCGTCGCTCCTCCGCTCGGCTGCCTGCACTGCACCGCCCGTCGCTCCTCCGCCCTCACCGCCCCGCCGCTTGGCCCTCCTCGTCCTCTTGGCAGTGGACATAGAAGAGAGGAAAAGAAAGGTGAGGAAGATTTTTTTTAGAGTGGTGAAAGGTGAGGAAGTTAATATAAATGTATGGTAGTTGAAAGATATTGACATATAAAAAATGTAATATGGATTATCTATTGAAATGAAAAGTAATATGGAGTAAAAATCTTTTTGGATGACCATCTAAATAAAAATATGAATGACGAAATTTGGATGAGCGGTTGGGAGAAGGAGTGCAGCAATGGAGCTTTTACACTCACCGACAACTCAAGCAGCAGCTAGCAGTTCCTAGAGCGATCATGCGACACCCGTTCGGCTTTTTCACGCCTTTGTTTATGGCGTCTGCAGCTGAGCCTATGTACGGTTGGTACGTCTGTAAAATAGAATAACTTATTAAGTATTATTTTGTAATAGAAACTTTCGTATAGAAATTTTTAAAAAACACACTGTTTAATAATTTAAAAAACGTACACATAAAAAAAATTTAAAACCTTAGCGAAAAAACGCAGCCTAAAGAAAGCTCCAGCCAACATCAGCCTCAGCTCAACAAACCCATTTTAAATCGCGGACAAAATTAGGTGAGCGCCACCAACACAGCCGCACTTCCTACTTTGCTGCAATCTGCCAGTTCTCTCATTGGAATCAAAGTGTGTAACAAGTAGTAATTGCCGAGTAATAGCTTCGAAAATGTACATGAACATTTGGGAAATTTGAGCTTCCCAAATTCTGATAGAAAATGTTTGAATATCCATGCCACATCAATATTTGATTTTTTTTCATGCTAACAACATCAATGGAGGAGTAAGAAAGAACAAAGAAGAAAAACAAACAATTTTTTATGCAGTTTCCATCCAAGAAAAAAACACAAGTCTCACACGCCACTAGCACACGCACTGACACCGCCCACCGACACTCCGCCGCCGCCACCCTCTCCTGCAGATCCACCTCGAAATGTGAGCGCCGCTAAGCCAAGGCGGCGGCCACAGCGACGGCGACGGGAAGGGCGGCGAACCACCGCAGGCGCGGGGCGGCGCCGGCGGCGTTCTTCCTGGCGCTCTTCCTCTGGTCGGCAGGCGGCGCGTCGTCGCCGGCCGGCCCGGGCGCGTCCGCCACGTGCCGGTGGGACGCCTTCTTGGACTTGGAGGCCTTGGGCGCGTCGGCGACAGGGGCGGGCGCCGGCGCCGGCGCGTCGACGGGCTCGAAGAGCTCCACCGGCTCGAGCACCGTGTCCAGCGCGTAGATGGCGATGGGGTCCTTGTCGTACACCGTGTCCTTGATCCGCGCGACGCCGTCGGAGGCGTCCGTCTTGATGGTCACCTTGTCGCCCTCGTTCTGCACCGTGAAGTTGAAGTTCTTGGCGGAGCCGTCGGTGGCGAGGGTGTTCATGACACCGTTGTTGGACTTGAGGCTCCGCAGCGAGTAGTAGACGGGGACGGCGTGGAAGAGCAGTAGCGACAACTTGCCGTCGGCGGTCAGGTTCTTGTATGTGGGCATGAACGACCTCATGGCGTCGTCGGTGGGGCAGAACGCCGTCACGCCGCTGTCCACGGCCGACTGGAACGTGGACAGCGCGTCGGGCGAGGCCGCCACCAGCGCCGCGAACGCCTTGCAGCCGCCCTTCGCCATCGACGCCGTGATGTTCGGCGGGGCTGGCGGAGCCGCGGGCGCCTTCGCCGCCGCCTTGCCGTCGGCGGCGGAGACGGCGAGAGGGAGTAGGACGAGGAGCGCGGCGGCGGGGAGGAGGTGGCGCATTGTGCCTAGCGTGTGGGGATGTGTCTGCGTGGGAGTGAGGGAAGTGGTGGGAGCCGTGTAGTGATGACTGATGAGTGTAAACAGAGTGGGAGTGAGCTGGCTTTGTAATGGAGGTACCCTTGGGGTTAAGCCGGAATATCGTGGATTGCCCTTCCATTTTATCCCCGTTTGCTTCTATTATAGATTCTGTCAGGTAAAAAAATTGTGAATTGGTCCTTCCTTGTTCTTTTGTTATATTTTAATTCAGGCCTTCGTGTCCTTTTCTTAATTTTTTTCAGACAGTTTGATGTCTTCTTTTTATATTTTTATATTGTACTTCATTCGTTCTAAAATATAAAATATTTTGATTAAATATGACACATTCTAATTTTACGAATCGTAATAGAATATGTCACATCCAACTAAAATCTCTTATATTTTAAAACATAAACAGAGAAATAGAGAGACTAATTGCTTATTTTTATATTAATTGATGGTGTTTGGGGAGGATATTGAGAGTGTAAGGGGTCAGTGTGGTGTTGTTCTTTGGTTTTTGGTGTTTTAAAAATGGATGAGGTTGCCCCATGAGTTTTAAACTTTCTAAGGGCCCTTTAATTATAGGAATGTAAAAACAAAAAAATAAAAAAAATATAGAATTTTAACAAGAATATAAACATAAAACATAAAATTATAAAACATAAGAATGATCGTTTGATTGGAAAAAAACATGAATATAAGGAAAGATAAAGACTCAGAAGAAATTTCCCATGAAATTCTACCTCATGTTAAATTTCCTTCAAAACTTGCAAGACATTTAATATGATTTCCAGGATTCATTCTTTTGATTCAAAAAACTAAAATAAAAAAATCTATAGGAATGAAAAACCAACAAAATTTCTATGATTTTTTTTAATCAAAGAGTGCCTAAATGTTTTTTCCCGCTTGTATGACATCCTATCCTATTCCTAGCGCAATTACTGTGATATAAACAGCTTATTATATTGGGTTTAAAAATGTTTGCACAAAGACCTCTCCGCTTGAACCAATGATCAAATACCATTACCCATCTCGGTATCTCCTAATAGTTGACTTGGACGAATATTGGACTAGAAACTATACATGGCAAACTTACCTCGCTTAATTAGAGCGTATACTATTTCAGAAAGCTATTTTCAGCAACAACTAACTACCCAAACAACTTTGGCTTACAGATCTTCTTCGGTTTAAGTTAAGTTTTGCAGTACCAAAATTTTAATAGTGTCCAAAACTTTGTGGGACTACCTACAGTACAGAATTTGGACCAGTATGAAAACAAAAAAAAACATTTGTTTGCTACTATAGAAGTTGTCGAAATTTTGATAGAGCAAAAAAGACTCCAAACCACCACCAACGCGCCAAGTGATCACTTAAACTTTGGTTGTGTTTTTTTGAAAGGGTTGAAAACTCTTTTTTCATGGTATGATTAATTAAGTGTTAGCTAAAACAATTTAAAATTGATTAATATATTTTTTTAAAGCAACTTTTATTTAAAATATTTGAAAAACGTATCGTTTAATAGTTAAAAAAACGTGCACACGAAAAACGATAAGCGAAAGTTGAAAAAGGAAAAAAAGAAGAACACACGAAAAAAAGAAGAACACACTCTTAACTTGTTGATCATCGCAATTAAACCGCAAAAAAATAGCGGTAGCTTGCCAACGAGTAAGGCAAAGAATCAATGGCCGACACTGGAATGGATTGTGGACGAAGAATCGGAGGTCCCCTGCACGGCAACTTGCAGGACGGACGTAATGAATAGTGAGTCTAATTATGCTACGGATCGCCAACGTTTGTACCTATTCGGCCTCATAATTGACGTGGGGACAATGGGCAAAACACACACCACCTAGCTAGTGGCCCAAGACACGCATTCACGACAATTGTACATTGCCTCGTCAGCTCCCTGCTATTTTGTTTCTGAACGACACAGTACTATAGTTCCTCCTTTTTTTTTTGTGAACATATATGCAATTGTAGAAATGGCCCTGTTTAGTTCCCTTCAAACTTCAAACTTCAAACTTCAAACCAATCACATCAAATGTTTGGACACATGCATGAAGTGTTAAATGTGGACGAAAAAAAAAACCAATTACACAGTTTACGTGTAAATTGCGAGACGAATCTTTTGAGCCTAATTGCACCATGATTTGACAATGTGGTGCTACAGTAAACATTTGCTAATGATGGATTAATTAGGCTCAAAAGATTCGTCTCGCAATTTACAGGCGGAATCTGTAATTTGTTTTGTTATTAGACTATGTTTAATACTTCAAATGTGTGTCCGTATATCTGATGTGATTTGATGTGATGTTTTTTGAAAAAAAAACTTTGAAACTAAACACGGGCATATTGTAATGCAACGTCATTGTCCAGTCTGCCAGCTTCCATGGCCTGAATTGGCCGTTGTGTTCAGCAGCAGTAATAGCACGTTGCCGTTGCTCGCGACCCGTCCACGCGACGTGAAGCGTGGGCTGTGGAGCGAATTTTTATCCAGGACGGCGACGGTGACTGGTGCGGCCACCGACAGCGGATGGAAGGGCAGGCACAGACGCACAGACGTCGCGTTCGATTTCACCCCGCGATGCGGACGCGCGGGCCGAAGGAGACAAACGCGTAGGTGCTCGCCATGCAGATGTAACGCGCGGCCCCGGCCGTACCATGGACCGAGGTGCCGAAGCGATGAGCGATGGGGCCTTTGAGATGAAGCTGGGCTTTGAGTAAAACTGGACCGGGATTACTGGGACTGGGAGCAAACAGGCAATAGAGAGGGTTTAGAGTTCCGGATTGGGCTAGAGGGCCAAGGATATCGCCAAGCTTAGAAGGATGGTCCTGAGAGGCGGTGGTCCAACTGTGTGAGTTGGACACGGACAGGCGGCAAGGAGCTGACCTAGGCACCAGAGCCATTGGGATGGAGAAAGACGGTGGACCAGCGTTGGTAGCGGGGACAAATTTGAGCTTGGCCAGTCGCGTGAGTCCGAGTAGTGGCAGCATGGGAGGAGGGAGTGTGCGTCTGATTCGATGGTAGCGGAAAGGGAGGGAAAGAGGGATATTAGGGTTAGGAATGTTGCACGAATATCTAAGCAATCCAATGTTCTACAATTTGCGATGTTTTTTAGGTTTTTTTTGTCAAACGTAATATAAACAATCCCAATTTATAAAGACCAATAAAACAGATAAGATGGGTATCAATTGTTGGTATATATATTATTCTTTCTATAAGAAAGGTTCAACTATGAGTTTTAAAACCGGTCCAATCAAGGTAGATCTAATGGATGAGTGTTCGTCTGTGGCCCAAATGCGTGAACACATTTGATCCGGACACGTATATTTGGCCCACTATGAGAGACTGTCCTAAACAGTTTATACAAGTAAATCTTATATGTATAAATTTTTAGTATAGAAACTTTCTATATAAAAATAATTGAATCCGAACCCAAATCAGAATCAAAACCGGGTCCAGGATTGGACACATAAACTTTCATTGTATAGACTTAAAAAAAAAACCATGTGGTGAGGGAAAAAAAGGAAAGCGCAAGTGTTCGCGCATTAGCCCTTTTGGACCAATCAACCCTTAACCCAATACAAATTCATTTTGGGGTTGTTTGACCCTCTTCTTCTTCTCAACATCTCTCGCTCCCTATATTCACTTCTCTCTCCAAAATCATCACTTAGGGCTTACTTGAAAGCCTTATAGTTAGCCCAATACTAGTATAAATTATAGGCATATAAAATTTTCCATGTTGAGCTCAGATTAATAACAGAATTCAACCTATTCTATCTAAACAAGGTGTGACCTCGAAGGCCACAATTATTCTTGAGAGAAGTTGGGCTTACACCCTCAAGTGCTTCGCAAATGCCAACGCTGACCCTCCTCGCACCTTTTTTTTTTATCACCGATATCACCTATGTCATTCCTGTCCTTGCCTTTAGCTCTCTGCGCTCCCTATAGATATGCACCTCCACCACCAGGTTGGTCTTGCTCCGAGTCACCATCGCCAAGCTGACCAAGATTTGCAATCGTCAACATTGACCACCATCTCCACCGGCCTCAATCCACGCCGAAACTGTTGTGTCCACCTTTACAGCTACGATCCACATCGAAACCACTACATAAGACAGAAAGCCTATACCATCTATACTACAGATTCCTTCACCACTAACTCCCCATGAACTTCGTAATACATTTTTTAACAACTAATCCATGTGCTTTTATGTTACAAAATAGTCCTCATACAATGGAGTATCTTATTTCATTTCTATAATACAAGTTTGTTATGCAAAGACATCTATAGGGTTGAAATTGTTTCAAAAACCTCGCAATTAACTTGTTGCAAACAATATTAGCACATGTATAATTCATTTTTATATGTAGCAAAGCACATATATTTAGCCACCAGTACTTTGAAATGTTACCAAACTAAGTACCTAAAATTCCCACGGCTATCTCTGCAAGAGGCAATAGCAAGCTCATGCCTCCAAAAATTCATTTTTTGAGGGAATCCAAACAGACACAGCTAGACCACGCGCGGTAGCGCGATAGCGCCAAATGCAGGGTTTCCGAAAAAAAAAGGAAAACATGTTTTCTCCACTCCGCGCGCGCACCTTGCCAAAAAAAAAAGGAAAACGCGTTTTCCTTCCCACGCGGTTTGTCCCTTGCCGAAATACTTGCCTTTCCAACCACGTTAGCTTGCACGCTTCCCTTCGTGGGATGAGGCGCAGTCCACGATAGCCGCCGCCTCTCTCCCCCTATCCACAGGACAGCGTCGTCTCTGCAGTATTATGGATTAGGCATACCCAATGATTTTGAGTTGGGCTCGGTGGGGCCCACCATAATATCAAGTCTTATACGGAATCATGCCTCATATACGAATGATGTTTTGGATAAGAAAAGAGAAGCAGAGTTCAAGTTGGAAATTACAATGACTACTTGGATCGTATCCATATTTGTCTCTCTACTTGTACTTGGACAAGGGGACATGTGGGTATAAATACAAAACCCCCTAAAAGAAGAGGGGAGAGACCAATACGGGCCAAGACATACCAACATGAGAGAAAAGCCTAGACAAACTCAATCTAGAGCCACAAAGACCGACATGAGGGATCTAGGGCTATCCCTCAAATCTCGCCAAGATCGTAGTCGAGAAAGAAGACTACCTCGTCGTCGACTACGTGTGGAGATCCATACCACCAAGTTAACGACGACTAGATAAGGTTCTCCCAAATTTTATACTTGTGTGATTCTGATATATAAGAGCAACACCGGCTTCGGCCAACAGGAGTAGGGCTATTACTTGTCAGTTAAGGGGCCCAAACCTGTATAAAAATATTTGTCTCCGGTCTCTTTTACCTCAATCTCGCGTATACCTTGGTTCTAACGATCCCCATACTATACAAATACCGTAGACGCGATCTACTCCGTCGACAGTCTCCCACCTCCACCACCAAGACAGCGTCACCATTAACACCTAAAAAGAGAAGTAAAATGAGAGGTGGATGAGGAGAAAAACTAGCAACAAATTGGGGGAGAGGAAGTAGGAAGAGGAGATCCAAAATAAAGAACAAGATGTATATTGAGAAAAAAAAACCTTTTAGCTCCAGGGTTATGCGCATTACATCATAAGATTTATCTCTTTTATTTGATTCTGCATAAAAAAGTTGAATAGGGAAAAAAAATAAGTATGTGAAGCAGTGTAGAGAAAGTTACTTATAAAACACATCAAAGTTACTTCCTCGTAACATGCAAGTTACTTCTAAGATTTGTTGAAGTTAATTCTATAGCCTAAAACTCTATATCTTGTGTATGATTAGTTTTTATTCATCTTATCTTACCCATGATATATTTTGCTTTGTGGGGACACAATAAAATTGCAGCTATAGATGCAAACCAACCACGTCATCTTCCACCCTCCACCGCAACAACAATGCCACCATTACACTCTCCATAATTAAAAGATCTCCAACAAGCTACATCTTGAGACCCTCTTAAATCCTTTAGTTCAAAAATTATGTGCAACCACAAGCTTCATCTTGTTTTATGATATTACATGAAAAAAAGTGAAAAAATAAAAAGAAAAATCAACAACTGAAACAAGTTTACAGGAAGTTACTTCTAAACCATATAAAGTTACTTCCCAGTATTATGTGAGTTACAAAAAATTACTTCACAACTATGTAAACTTCCAGTGTCATGTAAGTTACTTTTGAAAATTGATAAAATTACTTCTAAATCGAGAGACTTTACATCTCGTGCATGCTTGGTTTTTATTAGTTTTTTCTCATTTCTTTTATGTTGAAAAATGTAGTTGTGTGCTCGAAATAGAATAAGTTTCTGATGCTGCATGGAAAAAAGTGAAAACAAAAATAAATTAATAGAAAGTTACTTTTGGATCATGTAAAAGTTTCTTCCGAGTGACATGCAAGTAACTTTTGGGAATTTAAAAAATTACTTCTAAAGCTAGAAACTTTGCATCTTGTGGTTGGTTTTCATTCATCCCTTTTATGATGAAAATGCAACTATGGGTCAAACACAAAATATTTTTCTGATAATACATAAAAAAATGAAAAGAGAAAAAATTGAACAGTTTTATAGAAAGTTACTCCTAAACCAAACTACTTCCCAATGTCATGTAAGATACCTTTAGAAATTGGTAAAATTATTTCTAAAGACAAAAACTTTACATCTTTTACATGCTTGGTTTTTATTAGTTTCCATTCATTCCTTTTGTGTTGACAATGCAACTTTGTGTGCTCAAAACAAAATGATTTATGATACTGCATGGAAAAAAGTGAAAAGGGAAAATAGTCGTCAATGAACTCTTTGGCTTAATTCTGTATGCATCAAATTCTGATTTGCAAAACAGAACAACAATCCATTCTCTTGCCCCAGCAACAAATTTCTCTAGTTGGAAACGAATTTGAAGCTCTGAAACCCAACCAAGTTATGATAGGACACGACATACAGTTCCTTCTGACCATCCCAAAACTGTTACTCTGGGTTTGGGAGAAGACGGCAAGATAGAGCACGTTGAAGAAGTCGATCCAGATGGAGGCGAGGCGGAGGAAGGTGACCAGCATCAGCCACCATCCCAGCAACGACATCTTGCCCTCAACCGCGTGCTCGTCGTTAATGTGGCAACAAAAGGCGATGGAGTTGAAGTCCCATTCGTCGCGTCGTTGAACCCCATATATAGATCTGAGGCAACCCGCTTGACGGAGGGTTAGCTCCTCAACAGGGGACAGAGAGGGCCCCCTTTAGTGAGTTCGGCTGGGGACGCAGGGTGAAATTCTTTCTCCATTGATCGAGAGAGAGAGGGGGGGGAGAGAAACAGGCGTTTATACAGGTTCGGGCCGCTTCGAAGCGTAACACCCTACTCCTGTGTGTGGTGGATATGTGACTGGAATATCAGAGAATACAAGTCTTGTCCTCCCTTTCTCTCCGTCTATCTTCCTCTTGCCTCTCCCCCTGTCCTCAGGCCTGGGCCTCCTTTTATATCTCAAGGGGCTATCACATGGGCCAAAAGGCTACCTAAAGAGAAGGAAAACATTCTTTTACATTTAATGACTGTCTTGTTGCTTGACTCGGAAGCCACACGCACAGTCACTGCAGCATGGCTCTCGTCCGGTCAGCCGGCTGACACGGGGGACGCCTGCGTCAAACTTCATTAAATGGGCGAAGACTTGTGTGTTCCGTTCGCATCGGGAAACGAAAACCATCTGACCAGAGTTGGCATACCGACTCCGGCTGCGAGGGACGAGAGGCAAAAAGCTCTCATCATTCTGATGGGTCGGGGTGGGGTGTGCTGCACGCCGCCTGACGTGCAGATAGTGCGCAGACGCTCCGCTGCCATCCCACCCGTCATCTGACCAGTCGTGGACTGGTAAGTCGCCGTGACCGGTCATAGACCGGTTACGCACGCCACACGTCGCATTAAAAGCGGCGTGGTGCGCTTGCCTGAGCCGCCATCAATACGGTTAGGTGAGCGCTGGCGACACTCACCTATCCCCGCACACGCGGCGCAAACGCAGAGGGCGTCGGGGCGATTCGACCCTCGGGGAGGGAGTCGGAGCGGCCCGACCCTCTGGGAGACTGGAGAGGGCAGCCGCCGCCTCACCCTCGGGCCCGACCCCTCCTCAGGGGAGCGTCACGTGGGTGCAGGGGGCCACCCATACCTTCAGTCTTGGTACCCCGGGCCCGTATCACCGACACCGCTGGTGCGCCTGTCTGTGTCCATGGCAGAGGAAGATGAAGAGCAGCCCCACGCATCGTCGGTGTCCATGTCGGAGGAATCGAAACCCTAGCACCGTTTCCTTCCTTCCCCTTGGTCGCCTTACCATTTTCCCCTTTCATGGTGGTGGGTTGGTGGTGATTTTTTCTTTCCCTTTCTCTGTTTTTTCCCCTCCACCGCTCCCCCTATGTGTGTGTGTCTGTTGGCGCAGAATTTCGACCCACCTTGCAACCAAACGGGTTCCGCGTTACCACGGCGGCCTGGGAGATCTGCTTAACTCCAGTGCAGGTCCAAATGGCTTGCCTAGTCGTGTGCAGAGCATGCCAGTTGATTTGATTTGCAATCAACAAGAAACAAATAAATCATGTCAGAAGACAACGGCCGATCGGCTAATAGGCCGATGACAGATTGTCATAGCCCAGCCGATAGGGCAGAGCTATATCGGATTACTCATGACAAAGCATGATTAAAGCATAGATCTTATCGGCCTTCATCAACATATTGCTGTCGATTAATGGCATCGGCCGATAAGAACAATAAAGATAACTACACTAGCTAATACTCTAGTGCAAATCTACATGAACCAATCAACCAATATAAACATATCAATCACAGATAAACCCTAGAGAATTATCCATAACAGATGCATTCCTATTAATCAATCCGTTTATGTAAATGACAGATACATATGAAAACATTATAATAAACACGTGTATCAGATAAAACTGGCTGAAACCCCAGTTATATCCTTAATTACAACCAAAAGCAGGCTTTGTGTTAGATCTCAAAACATGATTAAGGTCGATAGCAACTCAAAGTGTGAATCGAAACTTAACACAAAGAAAATCAAGCCGTTGATTACTTTTGGGATGGTAGATGCATTGAACAATCTAACCAAGCATAATAATTAAACCGTCGTCGACAATAAACCCTAAAACGAATAGATCACCGGCGAAGCATAATTAAGATGCCTGTCAAGATTACCCAAAACATGATAGACGACGATCACATCATCGAGACTTAACGTGCCTAAAGCGACACGCTAGCCCCGACGATGTTGATCGTCGGGAACGAGTTCTTACCTTTGCTCCGGGAAGGCAAGAACTCGTCAGGGTCAACCTCTTGCGAGGGTTGGCGATGCGCCGAAGTAGATTGAACTGGTTTGTTGTATTGGATTGTGAGAGAGAGTTTCTATGTACAAACTACCGGGATATTTATACCCGAGATTACAACAGGGTCCTTGTAGGACACGATCTTATTTCTAACAAACAACAAGTCTTTACGGCAGACTCTTGCCACAGATTAGATCTAAACCTACTTGATTTACAAGATACAATTGCCTAAAACCGAGTTTTATCTCTATTTGGCAACTTCCTTGAAGCTTATCTCGAGCCCAGACCAAGCCCACGCTGACTCTGTCAACTTACAACCTGTATCGGCCAACAATCACATCGAATCCGTATCGGCCGATACGCTCTTTCTGGCAGCACTTCCCCAGTCCGATACGGTTACCGGGTCCGATACGAAGCCTGGTCCGACTCCAACTCAATCCTTCTTCTCTGCTTTGGTTTTCTCTTTCACTTCCAAGTCGATTACCAAAATCCGTCGTTAACAGTGTCGTGCGTGCTTATGGCCAAATAATGGAGAAAGCGACAATTTCAGCCGAAGATGAGTAGATAAGGAGATCGGACAGCTCGGAGGTGCGCCGTGCGATTAGACTAAACAGTGCATGCACATTGTTTAGATTTTGCGAATCCAAAAATTCAAATTGATTGCTTTTTCTTTGCTAAAAGAACCGAATGAAATTTTGGGGTATCAACTACGAATCGTGCCGGCAAACTGCCAAATCAGGTAAAACACTACCCAGTGAATTCAGATATCTACAAGACATATTCAGAGACACAACTGCGTATTAATACATCGACGTTCAAATTACAAACGGCCAAACGATCAACAGAGAGTAGGGGACAAATTAACCATACCCCAAGGTGCCTAATTTTTCTGTCTGAGGAGAAATTAAGCAGCAAGCGGCCTAATTAATCGCCGAACTCCTTAAGAATCACCGACCCAGTGTACCAATTCCCACCAAACTCCTCCCTAATATATGAACCATCGAAACACCAGCGCCATCTAAAACGAGAGCACGGCGGTGGCGGCGGCGGCCACCACGGCCGCCGCGACGCCGGAGCTCATGCCCGCGCTGCCTGCCTCATCAGCTGCGCCGGGACCAGGCGATGCTGCTGGCGAGTCTGCTTCCGGCTCCGGCGGGCTGTCCGCCGCAGGGCCGGATGCTTCCTCCGCGGTCGGGGCCTCAGCGGACGTCTCGTCCTCCATGTCGCCGCTGTCCGGCGATGAGGCCTCCTCCGAAGAGCTCGACGAGGAGTCCTTGGGGGCGCTGGCCGGGGACTTCCCCGACTCCTCGCCGGCCTCTGGCGACTCGGCGCTGGACTCGGCGTCGGGCGCCTCGCTGGGCGTCTCTGACTTGCCGGAAGGGGCCTTGGCGGCGGCGGCCTTGGGCGGTGCCGCCGCGGGAGCCTTCTCGGACTTCTCGGGAGCCTTGGTGGGAGCCTTCGACGGCGAGGTATGTGAACCAGAGGAGTTGGAGGAGGAGGACGACTTCGGTGAGGCCGCCGGGGTCTGCGCCTCCGCGGCGAGCGCCACGGCGGCGCACGCGGCGAGAAGGACGGCGACGAGGGCGAGAGCGCGGACCATGGTGCGTCGACCGACCTCGTCCGGCTATGGCCTGGGTTCCGTGTAGAGGTTTCGCCCATGGCGCGACGGAGCTATATATATATATAGGTGGCTGGGGGAGGAGAGGGTGTGGCCGGCGGCGAGACAAGTACGGAGGAGACGGTGGCTATTCTTGGGGGCGCGCCATGGCATGGTGTTGCATATGCATGGGCTCGCTCTCCGCCTTTGCGGGGTTAGTGGTGGCGCCGCGCGCGCGCGCGCGCCGGCATTGAGCGTAGTAGGGGAGCGGGTATTTTGGTCGTTTGATTGCCGCCGTTGGATCTGCCCCCTCCGACGCTTGTGTGGCTGGATGTGAAATTGTGAATGTGGATGTCTCTTTGCACGGTTGAACTTGGCTTGACTCATCATCTGACATCCAGGACCAGATTTTAAAAACCTGAGTTTATATAGTTCTAAATGCTTCCTTATATTAAAAAAAATATATCCAAACTTCTGCACTGTTTAGAATACTTGTACTAGAAGGTTGATTGGTAAATTTCAGTAACACAGGGCATACAATGACAGTACAAGTTTTAAAGTCGGGACTTTGGTGCAAGGAACTCAACCTTCAATGGATGCTTGGCAGATGGCTCTAAAACTATAGTCAGATAAATTTCACTAGTGTTCTGATAAGCAAATGTTGTCATAGCCTAGATGATTTCAGCATACAAACCGGATCAACAGTGGCACGCCCAGATGGCAAAGCCATGCCAGACTGTAATATTGATACTCGCCCCTGAATTTGAGTTGTTATGATGACACATTGTCTATTTTCGTGAATGAGTCTGTGGCAGGAGTTAGAACTAAGAAGATTCAGAAATGAGTCTGTGAGATAAAACCATTATATAGGCTGGGAACTAATCCTTCAACACGCCAAATGGAGTGACTCATTAGCGCATAATTAATTAAGTATTAATTTATTTTTTAAAATAACTTTTGTATAAAATTTGTTTGCAAAAAACACACCGTTTAACCGTCTAAAAAGCGTGCGTTTAAAAAACGAGGAAAATGAGTTGGGAAAGATAGGAAAAGAACACAGCCATAGTTGAGTTTGGGAGGGCATTATTGTCCCTCAATACTGTCAATCGACATACCATGATAAATTCAGACAACCACCTTTTCCATCAGCCCAGAAAAACAGTTGAAGAGCCAAGGAGTCTAATTCAAACAGGAAGATCATACTGACCTGCAAGCGCCACAAAAAGATGGGGAGGTCGAGTAAACCAAGCATATAATTTTTTGCTGACAGTATGACACCCTAGCATGATTAGCATCCAATACCGTGTTCTTCTTCACTTTCTGTGCTTCTTGACTGTAGTTTTCTGCTTCAGAATGTGCTTCCTCGATTTTTTTTTTCAGCAATCTTTCAACTTTTCTCTTGCCTACCTTAAGTCATATTATCTTTGTCTCAAAAAAAATCTAGAATAAGCCGGATTCATTGTACTATAATATGATATATTCAATCCTAGGTTTATTTTTTTGGACGGAGGTAGTATCTTCCTTCAGATAATTTTTCAAAAGAAAACAAAATCTTCCTGGTTCAAACCATTTGTTTTAAAAAAAAGAAGAAAAAAAATTCTGGGCTAAGATGGGCCGGCCCTCTATGCTTTTAGTGGAACCGGCCTACGAAATGGAATCGTTCACAGATTTCGGACATTTACTTACTTCAATGACATGTGGGTCCAGTCATTTACTTACTTCACTGACATATGGGTCCCATAGCACAAACCAGGCGACCACACCTGACCGTATTGCGGGGCCCAGGTACGTCCTCCCGAATCCTGATCCAAATCCCCCAATAGGACTCGAATTCGCAGTTTTGTCCACCTCCCCCGTCTCCACCCCCGCCGCAAACCCTAGCCCGGAAAAAACCCTAACCCTAGAGGCCTCTCCGATCAACCAGCCAGCCATGGAGCCCGACGGCGACGCCGCGTTCCACCGCAACGAAGCGATCTCCGCCGTCCAGGACGTGGACCAGTACTACGGCGACGACGACGACTTTGACGACCTCTACAACGACGTCAACGTCGGCGACGGCTTCCTCCACAACAACTCCTCCCAGCCGCCGCCTTCCCAGCAACTCCCGCCGCCGCCACCACAGCAGCAGCAGCAGCAGCCACCGTCCCAGCAGCAGCAGCAGCCACCGCCCCAGCACTCGCTGCCCCCGCCGCCGCCGCTCCCGCAGGCCCCGCCTCCGCAGCAGCAGAAGGTGCACATCCCTGGCGTGGCCGCCCCGGCTCCGAATCACCCTCCGGCTCAGCCCAATCTCCCGCCGCCACCTCAGCCACCGGCCACCCCGGCGCCGCTGCCGCCTCAGCACCACCAGATCCAGCAAGGCGGTGGCGACGGATTCCACCGCCCGGGAGGCAATTATGGCGGTGGTCCCATCGTGGTCGGAAACGGCGGGCCAGCTGTTGGGGGTGATGGGCCTGGCGGCACAACGCTGTTCGTCGGGGAGCTCCACTGGTGGACGACTGATGCCGATCTTGAGGCGGAGCTCATCAAGTATGGGCCGGTGAAGGAAGTGAGATTCTTCGATGAGAAGGCGAGCGGCAAGTCCAAGGGGTACTGCCAGGTTGACTTCTATGATCCTGCTGTTGCCACTTCCTGCAAGGAGGCAATGAACGGCCACCTGTTCAATGGTCGTCCGTGCGTTGTGGCCTTTGCCTCGCCGAATTCCGTCCGTCGCATGGGTGAGGCACAGGTTAAGAACCAGCAATCCATGGCTGCACAGACATCATCTATGCAGCCCAAGGGTGGGAGAGGTGGCGGCGGTGCCGGAAGCCCGCAGGTTGGTGGCAATTATGGTGGTGGCCGAGGAGGTGGACCTGGTGGTGGTGCAGGCGGAGGTGGCGGAAATTGGGGGAGAGGTGGTGGAGGGATGGGGAGAGGGCCTGCTGGAAATATGAGGAATCGGATGGGAGCACCAGCAGGCGGCCGAGGGATCATGGGCAATGGTGGCATGGTTGCACCACCACCTCCAATGCTGCCTCCAGGCGGAATGATGGGGCAGGGTTTTGATCCTACCGGTTATGGCGCAATGGGAAGGATGGGTGCTGGATTTGGTGGATTCCCTGGTGCACCAGGGGCAGGGCCATTCCCTGGGTTGATGCAACCATTCCCACCTGTGGTTGCACCACATGTTAATCCTGCTTTCTTTGGAAGGGGTGGGATGGGTGCTGGCGGAGTTGGTATGTGGCCTGACCCCAACATGGGGGGATGGGGTGGGGAGGAACAATCAAGTTATGGGGATGATGCAGCGTCTGATCAACAGTATGGGGAAGGGGGAAGCCATGGTAAGGAGAGGGCCGAGAGGCCACCTGATAGGGAGTGGTCTGGTGCATCAGAGAGGAGGCGGGAAAGGGAGAAGGATATACCCCCAGCACAGGATTGGCCAGATAGGAGGCACCGGGATGAACGAGACATGGGTCGAGAGAGAGATCGTGACTATGACAGAGAGAGGGAGAGAGATCGTGATAGGGAGAGAGAAAGAGACCGTGACAGGGAGAGGGACAGAGAGAGGGTCAGGGAAAGGGAGAGGGATAGGCACAGGGATGACAGAGACCGCTATGGCGATTATCATCGGCACAGGGACCGTGATTCAGAGCGTAATGAAGATTGGGACAGAGGAAGATCATCTGGTGTGCGCAGCAGGTCTAGGGAGGTTGATCATTCTAAGCGTAGGCGGATGACACCTGAGTAGTGTAGCTCAATGCGCTACTTCTCATATAGAGGCAATACCAATCCAGGGCAGTGTCTTCGCTTTGCTTATGAGCATGGACAATTACCAAATCTTTACTGCATGTAGCTGTGGTGGCTCTAACTGCTTGTGTCTCCGACGATCTGTTGTAGCATTATTTGAGATGTAAGTTAAGCTGATTCTGATCCCTTGCTTGTTTTCAATTGTAACTCTTCATATTTAATTGTACTTGCTAGGTAGTATGGTGGCATTCTATGGCATGTAACTCATCTTTTTTGTACTGATTGTCATGTAACATATCCTGTACACTAGAATACTTTTGCCCCCTGGTTTATTCTTTTGGTAGCTACATGCGGTATGGCATTTTGAAGCCAAGAACTGCATCATAGCACCATTGTCTATCACCATCGAATGTAACTTTGACTATTGTAGCAATTAGGCCCCATTATTGTAATCAGGTTCCCTGCCATTTTTTATGCAGGAAAATGGAATTTGTAAAGGCTGTATACCAGTTCTTTGTAATGAACACCGTCTATATTTTGTTAGTGGATGTAAGGGTGACAATACTTTTATTATCTGTTCCGTTCACTCATGGAGTGGATGAAATTAATGATTTCATTCAAACCATGATAAAGAAACCAATACAAGCTTGCTTACATTGTTGCATTCTGTATTTAATCTTGTTGGAACACTGTATTTTTCTTAATAGTATGCATACTAACATGTATAGGAATAGTTCAAATACCTTTAAGAACACACACTAGCATTCTGAAGTATCATTCATATAAATAGGATTATGGGAATATGTGATAGACGGCCTAATTAAGAATTTAGGATGTGTGTTACAACATAGATGGATTATAGGAGTGAAGCCTAGGATAACATTTTCAGGAAGCTGGTTTGGCTGCATGTGAAAATATTTGGTGAATTTTCATCTTTATGCATCCTGAATGTTTTGGTAACTCCATAATTTTATTTCTGAAATCTTATTCTGTTTCCTATGCAACCATAAGTGAAAGAAAGATTCCTTATACAAATCTTGATTAATTGACCTGGCTTCTGCATAATTCAACTGAGAATCATAAAAAACGTTATATTTCTTATATATAATCCACCGCTGGAGAATATCAGGTACACCCACAAGCCACAGTGAAATTAATGAAATTGGATAAAGATTCTTCTCCCTGCTCCATACATGCTTATCAATTGGTTAGGGTGATATGCTTTAGCATTTAAATATCTTTTTAAATCATACATATGATGTCTGATTTGTGCCTAATATGTGTTGTAAAATCTCATGCATTGTAACCCTGACATGGTGACATGTATGAGTATAAACTAAAATTTATGGTTATAATTGTGAAAAATCTTGGACAATACCAGTTTTTGCTTGTCAATGTATTGTTTTTTGGTAGGGTTTGGAGAGTACTTGATTGAATGAGTTATTTTGCATCATGAACTCCTTTTTGGCTACTTGCATGTGATGCAACATTATGCTCTCTGTCATAACTTTTGACATGAAATAACCTTTGTACACATGATGCTTCGTTGCTACTACTTGTACTTTAAGACAAGCACTTCACTAATTACAACTGAATTCCACATTGACTGATTGTATCCTTGCATCGTTTTTTAATGTCCATTTTTCCTGTTTCATTTGCAGCTATAAGCGGTTGGAGACTCTGAATCTGTTCTGCTACATGAAGATCGCCTTACCTGGATGATAGTTGTTTCTTGATGTATTTTGAAGTGTCTGGGAGAGCATACAAACATAAGAATCTATAAATGTGTAAGATGTTTTGCAGCTTGAACCGGTTTTTTGGAAAAGGTTACTCTTTGAGATTGTACCGTTTTGGTAGGAGGATGTTTGACTTCTTTGTATTATGACAATGCTTTGTCATCTCTCTCATTCTATTGGTGACCAAAATGAATTTTGCATTCCTGTGAATCATCTTCCCGTTTCATAGTTAATGTTTGTTTCTTTTCTGTTTATTATTTAGTAGCTAGCAGCTTGCTTATTTTGTGTATCTCAGTGGAACTTAAGTTTGTGGTACGGGAAGTTACAGGTTAATTTTGTCTTGTGTACTTGTTAATGCATTCCTTGCAAAAGGAATGGCAGTTTCCTCTTCAAAAACATTATAGCTGCTGGCTGGAAATGAACCTCTCGGTTGCTGATGGTGCAAATGGTCTATTAGGCCATTCCCAAGGGGTTTTTATTCTGGTTAAATAGAATGCCATGTTAGAATTTTTTATGATGTGGTAAGTAGTTAATAAAATAAAAGATAAAATATGTTTTATTTAGATTAAATCATGTCTACACTGTTTCGAATACTCGGTGATTGCTAATTCGGACTACTTGAGTTTTCTTTTGTTTTTGTTATTTTTTTTTTCTTCGGGGCACTCGAGTTCTAAAAAATTCTTCTCCCGTGACAAACCAAGTTACCCCATCTTGAGAAATTTACAGATTAGGTTGCCCAAATTTCCTAATAAGTCAAAATAATTTATTAGAAAATAAAAACAAATTTATAGGTAAAACTTTTATATACGTGCTATTAGTGACTTAAAAACCTATACTAAAAGAAACAACATTGAAAATTATCTTAAAATCAATTTCAAAATTAAGTTTGAAATTTAAATTTTGACTTTAGCTTTGGCTTTAGCCGAGGCTGCCGACGTGTAGCGGTAGGCGATGGCGGTCACCTCATTCTTCCATTCCTTGGTGAGATGATAGCATGGGAGGAAGGTCAACTGGTCGCCATAGTGCAGTTGTGGTTGGTTGCAGGATTGATCGTGGTTGTGGTCATGTTGACGTGCAGCAATGGGTGATCATGGTTGTGCTGATAACAGGACTGTTGTATGGAGGCCAGCTGGCGAAGGGACGTCGGTGCTATGGCGGTCGTGTGTTGGCAAGGTTGGTGGTTGGTGAGGTAACGACAAGAGGGGTGTAGGCAGGATCGAGACAAAAGCAGCCTAATTTTTCTTGGCCAATAGCAGCAACATCTTTGGGCGTCACAACCCTCTTGAGAGCATTGTCGAGGTGCCTCCTTCCCCTCTCTAATGAGATCCTCTAGGTGAAAATCATATCCTTTTGGATGGGCGATGATGGCGTTTTTAGTCGTAACCATCGTTTTGGAGGTTCCTGGTCATGGTTGTGTGTTTCGCAAAGTGTGATGGTTGTTTTGACACGTGATGTGGTGTGTGTTTTTTTCCTGAGTATAATCTCCTAGTGCTATAACGTTGTAAAACTTTGTTTCTTTCAAAGTCGTAATACAAATATGTGCAATTCTTTTGAGTATCTAGAAAAAGTTCTTTCAACTTCTTCGACGAAGGTGAGGCTGAGGCTTTGATTTTATAATTGAAAGAAAACAGCTCATCTAACGTAAAGTCAGAGAGACATGAGTTTCTAATATCCATATGGATCCATGTCAGCGAGACATGTCGCGTCAGTGCAGGTAGCGACGCCCCAGACGAGAATTACTAGATCGGTTAGACAATGGTTTACAGGGAGGAATAAGATCATTTGGATCTCATGACAATGGAAGTACTATACCCATAGTCCATAGACAACTTCATTACTTCAAGACCCGGGGGCATCTGCAAGATGGCACGTTTTCTGAACTGCACTGCTCGACCTTAACCACACGCACTATGCGTCGCGTCAGAGCAGAGTAGCAGGACACCTTCTTCACGGCCTGCCACATTGACTCTCGGCGCCTACAGTGCTCTTCGTTGGACGCCGTCCATTTGTCACCCTTGTACCGCTGTACTTCCACTATTCCTCATCAATGTACTGGTACAACTGTTCATCGTCATTGACTGTAGGAATAGTATGCCTCCTCCCTCCTCGCCCACACGTACGAGGGATAAATATTTCTCCTCCTACCACCGCAGTAGCCGTCAAAGGCAAGAAGCAGACGGCGCCGAAGTTAGGCCGATCGATTAGTGCGAAATATAATCTAATTACTCCTATCGAAGCAGAGAACGATCGATTAGTGCGAAATATAATCTAATTACTCCTATCGAAGCAGAGAACCTGTCAGCAAACCACGGTCGAGTACCTGTCAAATCGCATTGGCATCATTATAAAAACGCCCAAATCCATCGAGAACCCGAGTTCACCGACGCCTGTTCCAACCAGAGCCCCACAGCTCAAACTCCATCCCGCGGCCACGTCGCCGTCGCCGTCGCGTCGCGAACCACTCCCCGCCGGCAACGCGCACGCATATATAATAATACCCCGTCGCGCATGACAGCGTCGCGTCGCGTCACCGTCCCGTTCGTAGTAAGCCTTTTTAATTATGCGGGGCGTGCGTGTGCTACCGACAGCGCGCACGACACGCCACGCTTCACGGCGCCTCGGCTCGGCGCGGCGCGACACGGCTCGCTGGTGTGGTCGCATGTACTACTACTTGCAACCCCCGCGCGCCTCCTCGGCGGCAACCCACCACCACCCCCTCCGATTTTGACTCCGACGCGCACGCGGCCCCGTCGCGGTCGCCGCTAGGAGGGAGGGTCACGGGCGCGCCCGCGGGTGAGTCGAGTAGTCGGGGCCTCCACCGATCGGGCACCCACCATTTTAACCCCTCGACCGCGACGCCCAACCGAACCAACGCCCCGCGCCTCCCCGCGACACGTCGTCACTCGCGAGTTCGCGTACGAGGCGGCAAGTGGTCTCGTCGTCTCATCACGCTCGCGTCGGCGGGGGCGGCAAACGGCTGGCTGGCTGGCTGCTGCACTGGACGCAATTATTCCCGGGGCCCGGGCGGCCGCTGCCGCTTACGGTGGCTGGCGAGCGATCGATCACGCGATGCCCGGGGAGATGCGCGCACGACAGCGATTCCGCCACCCCCGTGGAATCGGATGCCGTTGCCCCGCCGCCCCCGCCCAAACGCCACGCTCCGTGCGCTCCGAATCACGCCCACTACTCCCCATCCGCGGCTGCAAACTGCCGAATCATCCACGCATCAACTCGTCGTGGCTCGCACGGCTCAACACCCACACGGAAACTGCCCTACAAGTCTCAATGCCACGCCCAAGTCGCCTCCGCCACATGAACATCTTGACGACTTCATCGTAACGCTCGAAAAATTCAGGAAAAGCACTTGTTTCATCGTGACGAAGGATGGTACTTGGTACCACTGCGACTATGCAACAGGGAGAAAAACCAATGTTCTCCATATGCAGCAGATGACTTTGAAGAGATTTTCTGAAACAATAATGAAAGCTGTAGAGAAATGGAAGGAGAATAGAAAATAGCAGGACCATTGTATGAAAAAAAAGCCCAAGCCTTGATAAGAGTTATACACATGAAAACAACCCAAACTTGGTTGAGTTAGCCCCTCTCGAGAGTAAAACACGGCCACTAATCTCAAAAAGCTAAGATTAACGTCATCATTTTCACCATATACCCCACGCGCAATTTACTAATTAATCGGAAACCGATGAAATCATCATCGGGTGTAGTCGAAACCCACACCCACCTGAGCAGGCGGCGCGCCGCTGCCGCGGCGAGTGGGCTCATGGGAGGTTGAGGAACATGGCGGTTGGGTCCGGGTCGGCGAACCCGGCGCCGGCCGGCCAGTAGGACGCCATGTCGAACGCCGCGGGCGGCCACTCGAAGTGCAGGTCCGGGTCGGCCAGACTTTTGGTGATGGATGGGTAGTCAGAGAAGTCGAGGCCGAGGGTGACGGCGGCGGAGTCCGGCTGCAGGAGGTCCGTGAAGGAGTCCTCCTCCACGGCTGGGACGACGAGCTCCGTGGTGATCTCGCTCGTGGTGTCAGGCGCCGGCGGTGTCGTCGTGGAAGTCGTCTTCTTCTCCGTCGTTGCTTCGGTCGTCGTCTTGGCGGCGGCTTCGGTGAGGACGGGGGTGGTGGCGGTGGGCTCGGGAGGCGTGACGCGGCGCTTCTTCAACGTCTTCTGGCGCTTGGCGGCGGGTGCGGCGGCGGCGGCGGCGGCGGATGACGAGGAAGACGAGGAGGAGGAGGAGGAGGAGGACTTCTTGCGCGTGCCGCCGCCAACCGGGACGTTGCGGAGCGTGCCGCCCTTGGTCCAGTAGCGGCGGCAACACTTGCAGAAGTGCCGCGGCTGGGAGGTGTTGTAGTTGTTGTAGTAGCAGAACTTGGTGTCCCGCGACTCGCACCGCGGGCATGGGTCACCCTCCCCCGCCGCCGCCGTCGCAGCCGGGGCAGCGGCAGCAGCAGCGGCAGGCTGTGGCGTCGTGGGAGCCGAGGCGTAGCCCTTGGGACGGCGCAGGTCGACGGTGGCGAATTGCTGCGCCGGCCGGCGGCCGGGCTCCTGCTGCTGCTCCTGCATGCGCGGCGGCGCCGTGGCTGCTCTGCTCCCTCCGCGCGCGCGCGCCGGTGGAGTTGGGAGGAATCGAGGAGCGGGGCAAATGGTCGAACGGGTGGTGGGCAGTTGGCGGAAGCGGAGTCTCTTATGGTCGCAGTCGCGGTGACGACGAGGTGGTTACGCGAGACGCCAGGTACACTCCCCACTCCTCCTATACATACCGCCACCACCGCCCCCCGGCCCCACGGGTCAGCGGTCGGTTCGTCATGCTCATGGGCCCCACCTGTCAGCGACGTCCCACGTGCAATCTCGGCCAAGATTTTGTACAGTTAACCGCGATCAGCGCCGCCGTACGCCGGCGTGGCGCCTAGCGCGGGGAGGAGGACGACAGCGACCGACCTGCGGGGCCCACCACCCACTTATCCCCCTCCTCGCGTCGATGACGCGGGGGGCGGCAACCACCGTGGTGGCCCACACGTCAGTGGAGGTGGGTTGGGTTCACGGCGGGTGAGCCGTTCGGACGGATGGGGCCTTATCGTCTCGGGCACGGAACTATGCGCCGTGTCGGCCACCGGCGCGGGTGGTCGCGGGCGGGCCACGTGGGCGGACGGCATTAGTTGGGCAGCCATGCTTCGCGAGGCAAGCAGCTGTGCCATGGGCCCCACCTCGTACGCCGGTGTGCGGGCCCCACCCCTGTTGACGCCTGCCTGTTTGCCTGCCCGCTCCCAGTGGCCAACCCAACGACGCGAATCCACCAAAACCCAATCAAAACCAAACGAGCCGTTTCAACGCGACGCCGACCGATCAGCTCCCTGCCGCCGAGCAGTTCAAATCATCGAGACTTTTTGAGCCCCGCGGCCCCGCCTGACGTTTGAAACAATACGAAAATTTAAACGTTTTCTTCGAACAAGTGCACTTCAGATGTGGGTGAGGGGAGTGTGAGTGAGACCACCTCGTGTCAAAAACATGCGACGAGTTCGAATCCGGCAAGTGGTACAGTAGTACACTGGCGCAGTAGCGAGACCGCGGCGCGTGGGGCCGAGCTGCCTGGATTTCACTGGATCAGAACGGGATGGGCCGTACGCCCGTGGGCCCAACCCCCCGGCCGAGCACATGGCCCCTCCCGGGGCATGGACGGTGGTCTCGGTCGCCGCGCGCGCGGCCCCCACCCCTCCACCCTGCTGTCCTCTGCCGCGCCGCATCACGCAACCGAACGAATCCCTGCCCCTCGCCTCTCGCCGCGCCAATGCTGCCCGTGTCGCGCCGCGCAATCCATCCGCTGCGCGTCGGCGCGGCGTCGCGGCGGACACGGCCGAACGGCTGGGCGCCAGACGACGCGGTGACCACCACCGATCTCGGCGACAGCGACGCGTCGGGAGTGGTGACCGGATTGGATTGGACTGGATCGGATTGGATTCCTCCTCATCTCATCTCTCTCCGCGATCGTTGTGGGGGTCACACGCACACACGATGGATCGATCGTCGCTTGGTGCATGGCACATTGCCTCTCTCTCCCGCGCACATCTCATGGTCTCATCGGCTGGGCAGTCATTGTTTGCTCCCCGACACAAACGCGATAACAACAGCTCATGATCTCGCGCCCCGGGCGGTCTCTCGCGCTCGCCGGCCTCCGTGTCGTCCACTCGAGAGGAAAGAGACGGCCTTCCCGTCAGTAGTAAAACCGATCGATGGATGCTACTCCAACACGAGCCGGAACAAGTTGCTAATTAGCCGTACTCCGCTACATGCCTGCATGTCGCGGCAAACGTGACGATGAGATATTGACATAAATTGAGATCGAGCCTCGATTATCATTATCATCGCCTTTGTCGATCTGTCATTAGAGTTTAATAGTTGAAAGCTGATGTTGTGAACCGTTCTTTTTGACTCCGGGGGTGGCGTATCGGCGACGTGGCGCGACGCCGTCCAAGAGACGGGAGAGACATGGGTCGCCGTAGGTGTAGTAGCTAAGTAGGATGGTCCTGGGGGACGCGAGTGATCTGTCATCTCGAAGGATTCGGATTTCTTTTCTGATCCGGCGTTTCATTTCAGTCATGGATATATCCATGTCCATGACCCAAATATATTTTTCAGTGTCCATCGTCTCAACGCCGCTATCATATGGTAGGGTCGGTCCAGAGCTTGGCTAATCCGCGAATTCGTGGGTCGCAGATTCGATCGACATAGACTCGGACTTTCCCTTGGGTTGGAAGCAACCCATCCGTCCTGCACGTTTTGATCAAATTCAGAGAACCATTGAACGTACAACAGTACAAAGCTTAATATAGCAGAGTTAATTGATTCTGCTACAGCGTTGGCACATCAGGTTCACTCGGTGTCGGTCGTGTTTGGTTTGCGGATGCGGCGGCCACTCGATTGACATGGGCTCTGGAACTGGAAGCATCACGGGAGAATTTCGGCTACGTATGACGCAACGGCGGCGCCGGCTAAAGATGACAATTCTCATCAGCAGCGATACCTCGAGATCACACGTTTTTCAACGTGCCACGTTTATTTTCTACTTAACTGCCATAGACGTCAAATTCGTGGAATCAACGTGTCACGCATAGTTGCAGTCTTTAAGTTTATGAGGTTAGCAAAATGGGATCCATGGAAACATCCGGTGCAAAAGCAGCCTCATCGAGTCATCGTATCAGCTGTGAAAGAGTGAACGAAGTAACCACGATTACACAGATAATTTACATGTAAAACTCTATATTTTTTTACTATCTAAAAATCAATGCTACAATATATACTATGATAAAAAAAACCTCAAAACAAACTCTAAAATTAAGTTTTAGAATTTAAATTTTCGCTGTAACTGATAAGCCAATAGATGGATCACCCTTGTGATTTATGGTGAAAGATACTGGAGGTTTCGAGCAGTAAAAAATCGAATGATGTGTCAGAGTTTGCAGAAACACAGATATCATTTCACGGCATGAAACCAATGGAATGCAAATACAACATCATCAGATTACAGGTTGGTCTTGTGTAACTTCAATCTTCAGGGAGAAATAACACATTACACATCACAAGGGGACTGATGGAACTTTGGATAGCTCATTTCTGAATTATGTTACAAAAGACAACTCTGTCAGAGGGTGGGAGAAACTTCTCATATGAATGGAAGCATATGGACAAAAGCAGCTTCACAATCTGCAATGGAAGCTTCCTTTCTTCCCTAGGGGCTAGAACGGCGAAGTGATTAAATGAAAGAATACATCAAGGCCTTGTTTTGTCGAGACGTCACAGGTAAACATAATATACATAAAACATTGGGGCTCCCCGTACACGGGTAGGAGCAAAAAATGGTTGAATATCTGGGGTTTTCAGGAGTGAACCATCAACTGTTATCTGATTTGTGTCGCTTTGAGGCTTGTAGATGTTCTTTTTTTGACGCAACTTGTAGATGTTCTTCAGCGCCATCACCCAACCTAAGCTGATGGCTCATTGCTTGACTATTAGATGCCGGATCAGTGAGCTCCTATAACGTAAATAGCATATCAGATAACAATGTCAAAAGGATTAAATTGTGCAGATTGTAAAAATGTAATCAGATAAAAATGTTCGGAGGTCCAAATTGTGTTATAACTTATAACCAACGAAGTTAACATTGTAAAACAACTAAACCATGTATAACATCCATTGCCAGCTCCAATTTCAATTACCACAAACATATCGTAGTGGCTCTGTAGTGTCAATACGACAGACATAAATCCTACCTTAGAAGTGGAGGTTGCAGCAGGAGTAGATCTCTTCATAGCCCTCTTGCCAAGATTTATTTGCACGGAGATGCTGGCTTGGGACAAATCTATACCCGAGTTTTCCAGGGCATGATTCAACTTGTTAAGCAACCTGTTATGGACAAAAAAAACAAAATCCAACTTTATCAAAAAAAAAATTGTAGAAAGAAAACCATGCATGTCAGGTGTTGCATATCAAAATTAGAAACAAGAGGAAAAAGAAATGTGTAAACAATGATGACAGAGATGGGCAAAGCAGTTTTTACAGAAAAAACGTTGTTAGTACATACTCTTGGGAATATTGGCTTGATAGACTGATTGTTCCCTCATCAATGGCAAGGTCAGAGTTATTTAACTTGTCGCAGTTTACCGTGTGGTTCTCTGCAGGTGGTCTCACCAGTTGAGCGTGTGGCTGAGATGTAACTTTGTCTACACGTTAACAAACAGGTTGAGAGAGTTTCTAACTCTAATGAAGGAATGCACAAGTCCCGCAAGTTATAAAGCTAGGTTGGACTAGAAATTGTACCTGCAACATTATTGGGACTGGGAGTGTCCACTGATCTGTAAGACACACGACTTATTGGATCAGTTTCTTCCTGATCCTGTGCACCTGAAGCAGCTGCAGTTTCAACTGCATTGTTATTATCAGAGTTCCCTGTAAAAGGGAACATACAGGGGGAACCATTTTTCAGAAGTTCTGGAGGGTCAGGTGAATGATCTGCAGGAACTTGGCCTTTGTTCTGCAAAGCAAACATGTGATGAAGTGAAGTCCTGTTAGTACCTCATAATAACCTTCGACAAGTGAGATGTAAAGATTTGTTAGTATCAAACTTACCTGCGCATTTTTCCAGGAAGAACGGAAATAGATGTTCGTCCATGGCACAACCTTTGCATTTTCTTGGTTCCACTCCGGGTATGAAACCTCATACTTTTGTACTTTCTCTTGTAAAAACCGTATGTATTCAATAACCTGTATTGAAATAATTATCATTAGAGATAGTTAAGATATGCGATAGAAAACAGATTACAACTGAAGCAATCAATTTACTTGCTCACCTCTAAGAGAAATGATGCTTTGTCTCTCTTTTGATCATTATGAGGCAATAAGTCTCTAAGAAGTTGAAATCTGCAAAATAATTGGGCGTGGAAAATAAATTTAGATGGACCATTTAAACAATAATTATATGCACAACACCAATGCATTTGTTTTTGGCAAGAAATCTGAAAACCCAAACTAAGATGCATTTCACAGTGCAGTAGTTCATCTGTTTGAGCATAACTATTCCAAGCTCCAGCGCATGATTCTCAAACTCCACAATAGCAGGATATCCACATCTATTATATTCATATCTTTTCTAGCCTAACCACGCCATGTTCCAGCATCTCAGACAGCTGGAAAACTTTGCTGTAGAAAAGACGAGCACCGTCTCCACTCTTAGGTCCTACCCTTATGTACAGACTACAGCCTCTCCTCGAGGTTCAGATAATTGACACCCGATGTTGATGTTGCAGAAAGATGAGCACTTTCCAGTGGAATCACAAGTTCACAACATTCTACATACAGACCATTTTCCCAGCAAAAACAGAAAAGACTTCGAGGCAACAGATGCATGTTTCTATCCACATTTACTGAATTAGCAATACAAACAGTTAAGTGCAACTTAAATTGTTAACAAAATTTTATTTTTAGACCGATAGATTAAGTAACTGAGCGCTTATCGAACCAGACAAACAGCACTGCGAGTCGTTGTATGGATTATGGGAGAGGGTTCTCCACTCACCTGTCGTTAATTTTGCTGCGCCGGCGCTGCTCGGTGGCGGAGTGCTTCGAGCGTGGCGTATTCGGCATCTGATCCGTGCCAGCGCTGCCGCTGCAGCTCCCACCTTTCCCTTCCACCCTGACCGTGAGCTCTACACCCAAAAAGGAACAAAATTAACACCAAATCTCCACAAAAACTCGTTCCTTTTCACCACCCCCGCATCCAAAACGTCTCCAAAAGCGCGTATATCAAACTGATTCAGCAGAAATGCAGAATTGAGGTACCTTTCAGCGAGGAGGAGACCTCGCGGCGGGCGGCATGGCCATCGTCGTCGTCGTACCCCGCGCCACCACTGGATCTGGAGCCGGCGTCCATGAATCCACCGCCACCCTTCCGCTCCAGCGGCTGCTGCTGCTGCTGCTGAGGCCGGGAGGAGGCGACGGCGACGGCACGCGCGGCGAAGGGAAGCGACCACTGGTGACCTGCCGGGTGAACAAACAGCACAAAACACACGCCTTTAGCTCCCTTTCCTCTGATTTTTCTGAACTACTGTACAACTAGTAGGAGTATTTTTGGATGAAGACTTGAACTGAGAAAGAATCATTAGATGTTTCCAAAGTCCAATGTCAGGATGATTATTGAATATATTTTCCACGTCTTAGGATTCTACGGTTTATTAAATATTTAATCTTCATATACTCGCCTTTGGATGTGCTGTTTGGACTTGGAATATTGGAGTATAAAAAAAATGAAATAAGCATGTGATGGAAAGAGGAAGTTAGCTCAACGACAAAAGGGCAGCTATTGCCTATTACTTGTAGATTCACAAAAAAAAACAGCAAGGTAAACAGTGTTGTGAATCAAACCCGAATCTTTCCTACGAAAGTCTTGCCAGTTGAAACTTGAAAGTAAAAAATGTTAACCCACATTAAATGGTTCAGGATCCATTCAGATGTGAGAATTTTCACGTTAATCACATTGTTTCCTGTGAAAATACTACAGAATCTATGAACTTTTTATTTAACTCTATCATTAAGCCCATGCATAGATTATAAAATACTATTACAATAATATGTAACAAATGGCAATATGATTTACTACTTTCTGTGTTTCAAAATATAGCTTAAAATTCATCCAAAATAAGTTTAAGTTTGAAAGTGGATTCATCGGCTCGTCCCAGTATTACTTGTGGTCCGGGTCTACCCAGAAAAGCGAACGGTCTAGTGCTCACGTCCCATGGCCCACAACCAGGCCCGTACCCGGGCCCATGCTGCTATCCACGTGCACCCAGCACGCAGCCTGTGGCCCACTTCCAGGCCCGTCCCCCACGCATCCGGGCCCAGTGAGCCCACGTCCCCCGTGCGGCCGGCCAAGCCTACTCGCCTACTCCCAACCCCGCCCACCCTACCACCCCTACCGCCTCCGCGTGTCAGCTGTGGCCACCAGCTACGCGCGCCACGGGGTGCGCGCGCGTGCGTCGACGTGCTCGCCGCGGCAGCCGCGCACCTGCTGCCCTGCGCCATGCGCGGCGGCGACGCGCCAACCACCGGGCGAGGAGGAGAAAGGCGCCGGGCACGTGGAGGAGATGGCGCCCGGCGCCCAACCACCGGCACCGCCACTCGCGCGGCTCACGAGACGATCGAACGCGCAAGCGAACACGGCGCCGGACGACGAGCACGAAAGTACCTCGGGGATCTACGGCGGCGACGGGCTGGCACCACGGCGCGAAGGGCGGTTCCTGCTTGACGGCAGCGGCGGTGGCGGGGCGGCTGATGGTGAACGCGGCGGCGCCGATGCCACCCGCGGGCAGCGCGTGCTGGTGGAGCAGCTGCTTCTCGGCGGTGGCCGCGGCGTGGGGCGGCGGCGGCTGGTCGGCTCTCTTCTCTACCTGTGGCAGGAAGTCGTGCGTCTTGAGGAAGAAACCTACAACGGAAATGATCACAACTTCAGCATCATCAAGAAAAAGAAGAAAAAAACTTCTCTCTCTCTATTGCATTTTTTTGTGCAATTTAGCATGCATAATACGGAGTGGATCGAGTGGTTTGGATGGAAACAGTTTAAACTTGTAGTAACAACGTAAATTCAAAACCCAACTTGCAGAGATCTGATCGACCGATAATGATCTGGCATGACAACCTGCAAGAATAATGATATGCCGACCACTTTTGCACACTAGCATTCGGAATTTTTGAAAAAGAAAATCGTAGACAGCAACAGAAAGGAAGTCGTGGACGTTTCTTTGCATCGTGCACCTTCTCTCTCTCACACACAGCCTAGCTACACGTGATCATTTCCCTTCGTTAACTCGTCGTTTTCCTTGACCAAACATCACAAAAAGTTTATCTTTTTCCACAAGACATAACCGTAATGATATATATATTTAGTTTTTAAACGACTGCAAATAGTAGGATTATGACGGTAGTAATTGCTTAATCCGGTCTGGTTAACTCTCGTGTTAATTCTGTATGGTTTCAGCCGAAATCAAGACAAGGAAAAACTATACCGAATTCGGCAAAGTATTTCGAGACGGGAGATCCATCCACCATCTACCTAGCTCAGCGTGCATGATTCACATCCGGGAGAAAGGAAATTTGCGTGAGCTAGCTCACCTTGAGCGGTCGCCGGCGCCGGCGCCGGCGGCTTGGAGTCCGGGTGGCGCGGCAGCGGCGAGTAGTCCGTGGCGGTGGCGGCTGCGGCGGCGGCGGCGTACAGCGAGAGGAAGTCGTGCGTCGCCTTATTCCCTGCGCACATCAACCAACCGATTAATCCCTTCCCCAAATCAGGAGAGAGAAACCCTCGGCGAAAACCCACGCCGGGGAACGAACAGGAAGAGGATAGAGAGAGCGCGTGGGCGACGACGACGCGCGCACGCACCTTGCAGTCCCATGGCCGCGCATTACCCCGCGCGGCAAGGAGGCTGGCGGCGGCGGCGGCGGCGGCGCGTGCTCCGCGTAGGCTTTCCCCAGATCTCCGCGGCGCGCGGCGAGGCTAAGCTCTCCGGCCTTCTCTCTCTTCGTCTTCTTTCTCTCTCGCTTGCTTCCTCTCGCATTCGGGCGGCGGTGGTGGTGGGAGGGAGCGATTCTTTATACGGCGTCGTTCTCTTGCTTTCTCGCGTCTCGCGTATAGCCGAGGCGGAGTTTTTTTTTTCCCTTCTATCTCCGTGACGGCGCTAGTGTGACGGCCGTTAGCGGCGCGGATGGAGCGTTGGACTCGGGTGTGCGAGCACGTGCCTCGGCGTGAGTTGACCGCGGTTGCATTAGGCGTTGACGTGACGTGAGGAGCCGTCTAGTAACAACAACAACAACTCAACAAGGTAGTCGGAGTAAAAAAATAGTACTTCTAACTGGTCACCATAAATTCCTCCTTTGCGGGATGCTCCATGAGGAACATGTGCAACATGTACCATGAGTTTAAAAATCATACGAAAACACACAGCATAGAAAAGAAAATTTGCTTCTTAATAGTTTATTTGTCAGAGCAAACTACTCGTAGTAGTTCGTAGTTTAGGCACAAACATTACCGGTCGGATCAGATAACGAAAAATCCACGAGCCTACCGGCTGGAAAGGCAGGAGGAGTAGTAGACCTCGCCTCCCGGTTGGACTACAGTGCATGCGCTGTACTACTCGTCTACTCCTACTCCGTTCCACTATTCGCGTTGTGATCGAGATAAACGCAAACCGAGCCTTCCACAGTGCGGAACAGCGGTTGCTGCCGCGCAGCGCGATGAGATGAGACGAGATGAGATGAGGCAGTCACGTACTCACGTGACGGTTGGGTAGCCAGCGGCGGCACATGAGGCCGAAAATTGCGGGCATCCCGTGGATAGAGATATATAGAGGGTCGCCGGCTGGGTGGTCATGTGCCCCAGATTCCAATTTCCACAGGGCCACCATCCCACTTCCGTACTCTCCTCCTAAATGCATGCACTGCATCCTCAGCACTCCTTCCGTTTTAAAATATAAATAATTATAGATAAATATAACATATTTTAATATTATAAATTTGGACATGTTTTTTTTTAGATTTATAATATTAAAACATGTTATATTTATTTAAATTATTTTTGATTTTAAGTTAGAGGGAGGACTACTATGCATTGCCGGTTGATGTCATGGAAGTAAGTGGATTGACGTCGTAAGCAGGGTGACCCTTGCATTTCATCACCTGTTCTTCTTCTTATCTCTTTTTTTACTCCTACTCCTACTCGGTGTAAATATCGAGACGTGTTTTGCTCCCGGCAAGGGGAGCAGGTCTTCACGTGCGGAGAGGCAAGCATGCGTCATGATTGGGCAGAGACGAAGAAGTGGGTTCAGACTTCACTTCAGAGTGAGCCCCTTCTTGTAGTACTCCAGTTGATTGATAGATCGATAGATCGATTTGTGTCTTTGCCTGCGAATCTTTTTTTGAGCTTGCATGACCGCAATCCAACACGGCCACACCAAAGTTGCACGCGCCTGATACAAACAGACTGTGACCTGTTCGGCTGTTCGGACGGCTAGCCCCATGGTCCGTAGATTTTGGGGGGTGTTTTGCTTTTATATCGTATATTTGGTAAACGAGTTTTTATCAATTTCGTTAAGCATTATCATCCCACACAAAAAATAGTTTAGCTTTCCACACATTGGCTGCGGCTGCAGCTACCTCTGCTCACACAAGTATGAACCAACAGTGGATTCACTGTATCAGCCAAGGGTGTAAATGGGACGGGTTGCGACTACCCGTCCCACGTCCGCATTGTCCATCAGGAATGTCGGGGACGCCGCAAGCCCACTTGTTTGACCGCTGATTTGGTTGGTGTTAAACCAGCGAATTAACACACTAGTTGTTTTTATCGTCGAAGCGATATGGTAGACTTCAGCACTTTAGCATGCATTGCTTGGTTATCCTATTTTCTACAAATGCTCGACTTTTCTTTTTTATTACATTAAGGATGGACACATGGTAACAACCTACATACACCACATATTACGTATTCTTGCCACTTGCTTAAATTCATGATACTATTTTTTTAGAAAATAAATTAAAACCTAGCATTTGCATTTAAACCAGATATACATGATGAACAACTCGCAATACTAAGAATATATCCATCTAAACCTTTCAATTTTCTTTAATGAAAATGTACCTTTAAATATATACTAATTGTTGCCTTATGAATTAGACTCCGATGGTTCTAATTCATATCTTCAACCGTTGGTCAAACGATGCAACTAGAGGTTAGGGCATGATCAATGGTAGCCACACGAACCGAATGGTCTCATGAAAAAAATGGTTCCTGATGAGATGAAACAATTCAAAGTGAACTATCTTCCCAATGCAAGCAGAAGAGAAAGATGTCCCTTTTTTTTATTTCTCCATGAACTCTTTCTCACTCCTAAGCCATTGTTCTTTTTACAGTCCTCTGACATCTACGGGGATACCCCCTTTTTCTCCCTCTTCTCCACCGTGGAGATTCTCTCACGTGGACGACTGTGGCCACACGCCACGGTGGTGCATTGATCATGGCCTTGCTCGCATGTCGAGCGAGACGAATCCTTCCCCCGTGCAGCACAGCCCAACGACAACGAGAGGCTTGCAGCGCGCGCAGGCGGCGCCCCGAGGAGGAGGGGCCCCTCCACGCCCACGCCGAGCGTCGCGCGTAGATCGACAACGGCGACAACCCCCCGTGCGCGTCGCGCGCGCGTCGCACGGCGACTGCGGCGTCCTGCAGGCGCATCTCCATTGCTCCAATGGCCACCACCCAAAGTAACGTTGCCTTTGCCCACCCCACCTCGACTCGCTGCGGGCTGGCCCCAACCGCAAGCGCTAGCTGCAGCCTTCCGCAGAGACCCGCGCCAGATGAGGCCACTAGCTCACGTGTCGCCGCCCAGAGACCCAGAGCGTACGGGAAATAGCCTGACGCGGTGACGCCCTGGCGCTCCGCGCGCACGTGAGACCTAGTACCTCGTGGCCGCGTACTACTACTACGTCCGTCCACGTCGGCCAGAATTTTTGTTCCGTTGCCGTCGGCGTAAAAGCGAAGAAGAGGCCCGTACGTCACTCACAGCTGGGCTCCCACCGACGAGCTAGCTAAGCTTGATCTATATCTTGCCTGCTAGTAGCAATAGCTTCTTTCCAGCTTGTGCACCGAATTGCGTGTGACGCACCAACTCATCACCCTCGATCCTTTTCCTGAATTAACAAAACCCTTCCCTCGCTTGCACACACTCTAGCTCTGTACACACCAATTCTTTGTCATTAGCAGCTAACTCTATATAACGAAGGCTGTGGCCGACAGCATGCCCTGTCGTTATGGGAGACAAGCAACATTTTTTTAGCTGGCCGTGTATGTTTAGCATAACCCGAATGTGCACCGCTTGGATCGGAGTATGCATCTGTCGATTTATAGATCTGCAATTCTGTATGCTGGAGCTAGGAGTATCATGCTAGAATCCATGGGACCTTCCTAGCTATGAGTAGAAAGGGGGTAAACTACTGCTGCCCAATTGTTTCCGTGACCTGTCCTGATTAACTTTCGCTATGTTGCAATCATTACTGTCTTAGTTATACTGTACTCCGTTGGTTAACACAGTAGATATATCAACCAACTCCAGGAGTTCCATGCATCGTGCCATATCCGAATTTCTAGCTATCGATTCGTGAGTCTAGAAAATGCGGTACTGTAGTATAGTCCAGATTAACGATGAACAATGCACTGTACTATTCCTTGCCGGCCATGCATAGGCAAGGTACAAATTAGCAATTTACACCCTCCTTTTTCTCTTCATGATTTAACTAATGACAACTCTTCTGACAGCAGTATCCCCATGTCAGAGAAAGTTCCTGGAGCTAATCATTTCTGCAAATATCTAATTTAAGCTACTCAAAACGCAGCACATGCTCAAAGGCCGGCCCTATGGTGGAGTACGTCGTACGTTGTCACAAGACAAAACAGCCTGTTAGCTTGTTTTGCATTGCCATGTTATGTTAATTAAACCTTTTGTACTATCTACTGCCTTGCATGCTCCCTCCTCCCTTTGGATCGATCTCCACCTCCCCATCATGCGCCTGCAGCATCCTCCCATGTGATCGAGAGCTAGCCACACTCTCCCCCATTTCTCCATCATCCCAAATCATTAAACTAATCACATCAATAGATGTTACAATATCACTGACATGAAGTAGTAGTACTGCTCTATCACATCCAATTAGACAAAAAAAAGTTCAGTACTACAGTGCGTATCAGTTTCATATCTTGGAGCAGAATTTCCAAATTTTATAGTTTATCTTTGGGTTTGGGACTAGTACCCGAAAATACCTGGTATTTTTTTCCTTCCAAGACATAAATAAATAAGATGTTTATTACTTCCTCCGTTTTAAAATATAAGTGTTTTGGATGGATGAGACACATCTTAGTACTACAAAACTGGACAGATTTTGTTCACATTCATAGTTCCAAGATGCGTCTCATTCATCAAAAAACCCTTATATTTTGAAACGAAAGAAATAATTATCAAAAAATGAAAAAAAACAATTGGAACTTCCTGAAATTTTGGTCCGCTAATTTTTTTATTCTAAAACTGTGAACCTGATTACTATAGGTGACTACGACGCCAATAAGAAATCATGGATCACCAAATGACCCTAGACATCTCACCTGCTTTTGTTAATTAATCATCTTGTGGCTAAAAACCCAACAGAGGAACAAAACACACTCGTCGCCACAACATGTCATCAAGCGCTAAAGGCAGACACAGCTCGCTGGCAAAAAAGAAAAAACAACAAAGCGCTATTAGCTTGGCCCCTATCACTAATTTAAACACTCCAATCGATTGATCGGTGCGTGGCATGCAGCTTCATCGTCTTTTGCGTTGCCCCCCTAATTTAAAAAGATCCGATTAGTTGATTAATACTGGGCCGACACGATGCCAGAGGGGAAGATTCCAATGGATGGATGGATGAAAAAGTCTGCAGGTTAATTATAGACAGGCTAATTACCCACTTGATGGACATTCCCCTGCAGAGCTGAGGCATTCGGCTCATGTGTTTTCTTGTCTGTACGTAGGATCATCTTAGGGATCAGTAAATTAATCGCAGATCAATCGGAGAGCAAGAGGCATACGGGTGTGTTCGATAGGGTGAGTTCTCAACTTCTTTTTTTCGTGTTTCGCGCACATGCTTTTGAAATTATCGGAAAGAAAGAGACATACGGGTGTGTTCGGTAGGGTGGGTTCCCAACTTCTTTTCCTCGTGTTTCGCGCGCATGCTTTTTAAATTGCTAAATAATATGTTTTTTTTAAAAAATTATACGAAAATAACTTTCAAAAATTATATTAATATATTTTTTAAAAAATTAATAAATAATTAATTAATCGTCGTTTCGTTTTGCGTGCGTGGAAAACTCATCACCCGAACACAGCGCGAGGTAGGCTGCTGCGTCTGGTTGGGATTAGATTAGCGATAATTCTCCGCTAATCCGTGCGCGCATGTGAGGGACGGGACGGGATTGTGCGCGCACCGCGACGAGCGACACGCGCGCGGTGGGGGCGGATCACGTGACCGCGGGAGGGAGCCCATCGGCATCGAACCCAACCCCCGCCCGGCGCGTCACGTGGCCAACTCATCCCGGGCGGTGGCCCTGCGGGTCCCACGAACAAAATATATACAAACGAGAAAAAAGTTCCTTTGTTACTATTACTGCTCTATCTAAAACCTGATGCTTTGTTTTCTATTTTGTGTCGTGTCGCTAGCACTATTGTACTCCGTATATTCTTTATCAGATTTCTCTGCCTTTTTATCATCACTGTTACGGTGTGTAGAGAAAACCTTTTGGTATAGCAAAGGGAAGGCAGGACCAGCTCAAGGTTCCTTCAACGAGTATATCAACTTTTCGCGCGAGATAAAATCAGATATACGAACACTTTGTTCTACTACTGCTGCCGCTGGTTTTTTTTATTTTTTTTAAAAATATATTTTTTATCTGACTTTTACATCCAGTCAAATATATATAACCTTTTAAATTATAAACTTAATCTCTCAAACCATGTAATATAAAACTACTGCTACTACCGCCGTGATAAAAACGAATAAAAACAAAGTCGAAAATGGCTATGGTGCGCCCGCGCCGTCGCTGTCACGGGACGGGACGCCGAGGGCCGCGCCGCGCGCTGCTCCGCCCCCAACGTGCGTGCGGCCAGCTCGATTTTTTTTTCCTCCCTTCTCTTTCGCCGCGCGATTTTTTCTGATCCGGCCGTGACAGGTGGCCCGTGGGCCGTGGCCGTCCTCTTTTCACCCCCGCCGCGCCCCCGCGTGCGGCGGGCTCCGCCTCCGCCTCCCGCTGTTTGTCGCCGAGCGGCGACGGACGCCGTGAGGAGGCGAGAGACGGCGCGCCGCGCGCTTGGACGACGCCGTCTAGGCGGGGGCTGTGGCGCGGCGCGCACGTGGAGGCGTGGTAGCTGCGGCACACAGTTCTTTTCGTTTTGAAATCTGTTAAGCCTTTCGACGTCATGAACAATTACCCGCAGTAATCCCACGTACTGGTGGTTGACTTAGAAACGTGTCATGGTGTAAAAGCATGCGTCCTAGAAAAAGTAGCGGTACTCACTGTCTTAAATGATAAAGCATTCTATTTAAAAAAAAATTAAACTTGATAATTTTTATTAATAATAATATTAATTATATTTTTATTAAGTATTTTACACGGTTTTACATTTTAAAATATTTTGTTAATTTTATATTTATTGAGAACCTAGCATGAAATAAATTAATGTTTAAAATATATCATTAAAAATCGTATAAAAAAATATACCTTATAATTTTGAGTGAGGGTACAATTCTGCAAATGTTGCAAGCAAAAATGACACGAGAATTGTTCTTTCTTAGAGAATGAATACACATGCAGTGAACGACAGGCTCACACAAAAATAACTGCTGCACCAACTACAATTAGGAGCAGAAAAAAAGAACGAACCAACAAAATTACTCTAAGATAAGATTTTTACATTATCTACGAGCAAAAGGGAAGAAAAAACAGTTAGATTAATTTAGGATCAAGTTTTAAAATCTCGAGTTAGCTTTAGCACGTGCCACAGGAAGCAAAAGGTAACGCGCACGCGCAGAGACGTGTCAAGTGTGGCGTGGTGGGCTCCACCCCGCACAGCCCAAAAGGTACCTTTTTCTTTCTTTCTCCGCAGAAAGGGACCCACTCTTTCGTTCGTGCGCGGTGTGGGTGAGGCCGACGGGGCGACGGGCGACGTTTCCAGGCCCACGTGGGCCCAGCGCCTCACGTGAGGAGGCCGGCCTGGGCTGGGCCAGGCCAGGCCGGCTCTGACAACGCTGCTCCGCTGCCTCCTCCAGTCCAGGACAAGCCCTGCCCATGGTGCCAGTTCTGGAGATGCTACTGTTCCTTGTCCTTCCGTGACGTCTCCCTGTGTGCATTGGCTGCATTGTGTTGTCAGTACTTGAGCTCAGCTTTTTATTTAACGCCTTCTTAAAAAAAACAGTACTCCTACGTGTATAGGAGTAATAGTATGGAGTATGGACTACATGCGTTTAGTAGTACTCCATATACTACAGTGTTTTTGCTTTGTTTTCCGGTAGGAAATGCTAGTACTATCTCTGCCATAAAATCCCGTATATTGTAGAATGGATTTATACCCTCCGTTTCATCATAAGTTCATTTAACTCCTTTCGTACCTGTGCTGTGTGAATATTATGTATATGCAAATGAGTTTCTAAAGAATTTTAGTAAGAGCTTGCAGTGAGAGCTTTCAATATCATTTATCATTTTAGTGAGATTAAGAATGTGTCATTGGTTTTCGTATTTATGAATGTGTGAGTGTGGTGTTACGGGTATAATGATATGTGTATGATGTCCGTGTAATCGCAAAAAAGAAAATGATAAAGCATCTGTGTGCCTTTTTTGGGCTTGGGAAAAATGTGTTAGAATAAGGAAAATAAAAGTTCGACGTACACGTGTGAATTTCTGATACTCCACCGCAATTTGCAAGTGGGCTTGAAACAGCCAGGCTGGCCCAACTCTGATCATGCGGTGGCCTTGTTTTATTTTGATTGCCAGTAATTCAGGTTCCACAGCAGATAATTTCAGATAATTTCTACATGGAGTACTAAATTAAAAACTGAATGCTTGGCGGATGGCACAGGGATGGTCCACGTCGGATAACAACTGTGTCGGATTTATTGTTGATGCTTCGCGCCGATTGGCTGACGGTGTGGCGAGCCTTTAGCGCTCCCGTAGGGAAGCAACTGCTGGGACGTTGGCTTGCTGACATGCGGGCCCATATTGATAGTGTCCCACGCAATAGAGAGGAACGGGTGTGACTGTGCGTACGCATGTGCCCACTATGTCTTGGCGCACCAACCAAGAGAAACCTTTTTGGAGAAGCATCAGGAGCAACGAGAAAAAAAAAATGAGAAAAGAAATCGAGTCTCCGCGTTGAGCCCGATGAGCCGCACCTGTCCCCTCAATTTCTTCGCACGCTACCCCGTCCCTACCTCCGGTCTCTCCGCACCCGCCGCCGCCCAGCCCGCCGTCGCCGCTTCTCTTTTTCCGCGAGGCATCAATGTTGCCTCATGGATGAGAGGAGGGAGGAAGGGGATTCGCTGGTAACTTCTTAGGAAGGAGTGGAGGACACCCGTGGAGGGAGCGACGAAGGATGGTAAATGCCAAGGACGCGACAGCACCGACTCGGCGCAAATGAAGGATGGGGAGATGGAGTTGATGGCTGATGAGGTGAGGTGGCTGATGCGCTGGTGAACATGGAGGGCTTGAAGCATAGGCTGGGGATGCTGGCGAGATGCTCCCATACGTGGAGCTGCTGCGCACGTGCGAGAAGGCCGGTGCCACCGGAACGTGCGCTGAGGCCGACCGTTCTCGCCGGTGCGCTTGATGAGGCCGATGTTGTCCTGCTCTTCGGCGACAAACTCCACCTAAAATCCGATAAGGTCAGCTTACCTCACCCACGTTTGTGATTCTACAATTGTGTTCGCCCCTCAGTTCGACTGCTTCTCATCGATCACAACAAAACAATGTTCTCCAATGCAACCAAAAATTTCTTTGGTGCATCCTCAATTCGGCCTTGAGAAGCATGGTCCATGCGAATCAGGTTCCTGCGTGGTTATCAGCTAAAATACAGTGTACAGACTTACCAGTGTTTTCAATAGTTTGATTTTTACTGCAGAACGGTGGAGGCAGCGGCCAGCTGCCTCAAGGAGGATGCGCGCGGGCCACGCAGGAGAGGCGGCTGGAGCGTCGCAAGCTTGGCAAGCGGTAACAACGGAGAGCCGGAGAAGGCTGACATCAGGTGGAAGAGGACGCTGAGTTTTTTTTTAATCTAGGGCAATCATTATCTCTCACTCGTCGGTACATGTTTTGGCTGATTTTGTTTGCTGCTTATGAAGGCTATCATGTTTCTCTTGCAGGCGGCTTGTTCTTGTCGTGATTTGGAGTTGTGCTGACTCGAAGGTGTGTTTCCACAGTGCCATTTGTGGCTAGATGTTCGCTGTAAAGATGGAATATAGGGCACTAGGACACAACTCATCAAATAGGAAGGACTGAAGGAGCCAAGGAGGTCAGGAGGCGGCAGCCCGAGTGGCTGTGCCGTGGCTTGAATAATGGAAGCCCATTTAATTTTCACAGCACATCTTTATATCTACATTATTCCTTCATCTATTATCAAATTTCTACCATGAAAACTCTCTAATCATTTCTTCACCATTTGTTGATGCATATTATCAAGAGAATTGATCAATGACGTGCACAAAAGCTAGCGATTTCAATAGTAGTAGTATTGGAAACCATATCGTGTTGCCCACTATACACTTATGTTGGGTTCCCGGCATTCTGCACAATGGCAGCATATGGTTATCAACGGTAAGCAATGTCATATGATTTGTTGTTGTAAGTCCATGCAGATGGGATGTTATAACTATTACAATAAGATGGCATATTTGCTCACTATGTTGGCATGGTTTTTATTTTTATAAGTTGTGTTACTTCTCTTTTTTGTTTTTTTAATTTCGACAGGAAGGGGTGTTTTGTATTATCCGAGATACAGATTAGTTATGACAGATTATTTCTTGGGCACATGAGTGTTTTACCTCACAAATGAAAAATCTCTGATAAAAATTATATTGAGAAACAATAATGAAATGGTGATGAACCAAAACTGCACAACTGGATTGAGCCTCTTTTCTTAGTCAGAATAGCTCTTTTGACTGCATTATTTTTATTGCCCTTATTATATTTTCGCTTCTCACGGGTTATTAACATATTGATATTTTATATCATTTATAAATATCATTTTTACCGACACCATTGCTTTATAATGTTGTAGAGAATCATGTACCATCCTTTACCAAATATTTACACAAAAGTTGTTGACCTCTATCATTTCGACTATGTAGAATGACAAGCCATCAAGGATTTATCATTGAATTTTTATGTGATGGGAAATAACCCCAGTTTGGCTACCTTTTTTTTGTTCCGAAAATTCAGAGTACAAGAATAGCACAAGAAGATATGGGAACGTTGTCCCCATGATTTTTGCTTGTTTGCATATATTGTTTCTAATTTCTAAAATTGCTCTCATTTTGGGTTCTATTTTCATATCAGTAGGATTTGGAAATCATGAAACAATTTTCATTAATAAGCCAACCGTGAAACTTCCACACTGCACCACCAAGCCAAAAACCCAAAAAGCAAACAATAAATCAAGCACTATTCTTATCTGACGTGGCACACCCCACCAGCCAATCATCCATTCACATTTTATTTTTCCTCATATCTTTCTAAGAGATTTCCATATGATCATTGTTGAGTTGCAGGATTGAATTAGTCGCATTGGGATGTCTCGCTGTGATCTTGAAATTGGTGTGCATCTGCCGTGTTAAAATCTGGGTTAATCATAGAGAATGTGAGTTCTCTGCTTCCCTGGACGCAGAAGTAAAATTTGGTTCTCCGGTTCAGCTAAATGTGCTTAGCAATTCCAAGATCTTTTCAGATTTATATGTGTCTTTCAGATTTGTAATTTGTGAATAATTTGTGATGTTTCAGAATGGTTCTCTTTTTCAATTATCTACTATTAGACAGTGATGCTCCTCATGTTTTACAGGATCTGTGTTGATACTGAGGGTATGTATCTCATATATACTAATACCTTTCACAGTTATACATTTTTCCCGTTTGCTGTTTAATAGGCACATATGTTAAGCACAACTAGAATACTTTTTACTGATAACAAGGAACCATAATTGTGTAGGTTTATAATTTGCTTCAAGCACATCCAGATGTTAATGGCCTGTTGGTGCTGGGTGTATGTACTAATTCTGTCTTGATCGGTATATATTGCTAGCTTGGAAGATTAATTCGCAAGGACTAGAAAGCGGTAAGTTCATCTTAACTGCTTATCTCTATGAAATCATGCTCGCTCATGCTAGAGGTGCTTCCATCAAGATCACTATTTCATCGTATTTATTACCAGTAAAACTAGAGATGATATTAATTTGCACAACAAAGTAGAGAGTTATTTGCTAGTGATTTGAGCACCACAATAACACATAATTTTCTTTTCTTCCTACATGCTGAAATGCTCTGCTTCCTACATTCTTTTCTCCGCAAATAAAATTTGTTCGATATTCTCATTTGAATATAACTTTTGGATTGCAGAGTAGAACAATTTAAAACCACAATTGGAAGGGGTTTCTTCAGATTAAGAAGATAACAATGTTCTCTGTTCCTATTTTAATTCTTTTCTCCGCTTCGAAGGGGTTCCGACTATTGCATGATGGACAAATGCAATGCAAAAATCCCTTTCAGTGCTCAATTAATTGTCAATACAATTTTTTTTCCTTTTGCTTGACCTTTTTTAAGGAACTCCTACTTTACTGCTTTTAAACCTTACATAATCAAAATTAAGAACAAAGTTCTTGTGATATGAATATGTCCCGCAAGTCTTACATGTAACAAATTTTGGTTTCTACGCTTCACGAGATAGTTTCTTCAGTAACAAATTTAGTCCTTCACAAGCTATCTTGTGGAGTATTACAGTCCTCCATGACATGTGATAAATTTAGTTTCTACACTTTTGATTCTAAAGAAGCTATCTCGTGAGGACTACTTACTGATGACAGTTGAAGAGGAGGTGTGCCATCTCACTTATGAGCACTGTTGCGTTTTGCTGCAATTGTGATGTGGGATTCAAAGTTTGAATGTTAGGCTTGTTACTCTGGTAATGCATTAATGCAAATATGGTACTTAGAGATATATCAGTTTGTCGTCCAATTATTGATATCTACCCTGCATGTATATGCCAAAATTCCAACATTGCAGTATTGATATCTATGTATGTATATGTCAAAATTCCAACATTGCAGTTCTCTCTATTTGTTCCTAACGGAAGCCTTTGTGTGACTTAGATTAAAATTGGTTCTTTCTGCTTTTCATGACTTCATGACAGTATGAAGCATGCTGCTGCTGCTGGACACCAAACAACAAGTGAAAAGGGAAAAAGGGAAGGAATGTTGCAGAAAAGAGAATAAGGGATAGTTTATCTCTGTGGTGTCTCAAGGCAAAGGTATAGATGCAAGGCATACCCTTGCGTTTGACTGCAATTCGTGTCTCTGAAAATTTTTCCATTTATTGCTGATTAGGCTCCCTTAATGATGTCCCATGAGGTTTTTTGTTTACACAAATTGAGAAGGTTTTTTTTTTGCAATGATCTCCCATGAGGTTCTATATATGCGTGTTGATCTTTCTGTGTAGCATAACACTGTTCCATGTTGTTTGATGCTACGTGTGCAATCTTTTTGTAGTGGACACTGTTATATTTCATCTTCCATGGACATACGGTTAGGTGTGTCAGTGGTGGCTACGGTAGCTGCTTGAAAATAGTTGTTCTTACCTTTGTGTCTGGCTTGATTGGTTAGAATTATTGATGTTTACGTGAAATTGACTATTGTCTCAATTGTTGCTTATCGAGACTGTATGCTGACATTACAGCTTGGTGAGATAGAGATTTCAGGTGTGATGGCAGTGAGATCAGGAGGGATAGAACAGCAACAACTTAACTGGTGCAGTGGTGAGGGAAAGACAAGGCAGGAGACCACTACTCGTCGGCGGCTGATCATGGCATCACCATTATCGATGACGTGGTGTTCACTGACAACTCAAGCTCGATCAAGAGCATGCAGGAGGTTCAGCATTGGTGTGCCGCTGTGGCGGTCCCAAGTTGAGGATTCAGGACGCGATGAGCGAGAGCTTCATGGTGAAAGAGCACTGAGGAGAATATGGGTCTCTAGCTGCTCTAAATTTGTAGTTTGTTAGCATTGCTGTTGTTTTTCATCTCAATTTTTTCAGAGTTTGATGGTTATATTGGATTTTTTTTACTCTTGATTTGACAACATACAAGAAACATTTCCTTCCAAAGCCAACTGATGAGGTGCAGAGGCCGAAGAACATATGCAAAGATGGGCCTGTCCATAAGAAGTTGGAATCTGAACATGTCAGCAACATGTGGGAATTTCTGAGCCTGCATGCAACGAACCCTGAAATGGTCAAGAATATAAATTAATTAATTCAATTAATCTTTGTGTGTTGATGATATCTGCTTGATTAGCTTGGGATTATTTACCTCGTTATCATGTTCAATCAGCTTTGGAAAGTGACACTGCACCACGCTAAAACATGCGATTTCAGAGATGCAAAAATGGTTATCAATTGTACTACCATTTTGCTTATTCATTTACAGTTTATTTGACCGAAAGAAAATCCTGCCGATCGACGTTTATTTGTTAGAGTTTTATAGCGGATCACCTAGGTTTAGATCGGCGGAATTTCTCTGTATGTGTGTTTCGGGATCATGAGGTATAGGGTTTAGTGGTACCGACTGCTTGAGGCATTGGAGAATGAAGAGGCGCCGACCATCGTCGTTGTCGTCGCGGGCTTGACGAGGCGTGGCGTGGCGGTGATGCTTCCCGTCACTGGCTGCGCCCCCTCGATCGGTTAGGGTTAGGGTTTGTGGATGGAGTTGGCGGCGACAGCGAACCTCGTATCGTGTGCCGCCCTGGCCTCCACCCCTGTTAATATGGCGCAGGGTGACGGGGGCCCACCAGCCAATGGGCTGGGCGCCCCCGATCAGGGCGCGGGTCAAGGCCCCCTTGTGCCGTTGGGCTCAAGGGGCTCAAGGGGAGGGAGATCTATCTAACATTCTCCCTCTTGATCTCACTATTTCTTTTAGCCTTTTTCTATTCCATCACAGATTTGCACATAGAGCATGTTTCATCGTCACGGTCAATCACCGATGGATTCGACAGCCACTATACACAACTCTATTCAGAAACAGATACTTTAATTTTTGGGCCCTATAGTCCAGGATTCATAAAGCTTCCCTTAAACCCATGCCGGCTACATGTTCCTTGAACACGTTGGGTGGTAGACCTTTCGTGAGCGGATCCGCGAGCATTCTTTCTGTTCTAATGTGCTCGAGACTGATTGTTTGATCCCAGACTTTGTCCTTCACAACATAGTACTTTATGTCAATGTGTTTGGCAGCACCACTTGACTGATTGTTGTGAGCGTACATTACTGCGGGTTCGTTATTGCAGTATAACTTTAGTGGTTTCTCAATACTGTCAACCACCTTTAAACCGGGTATGAACTTCTTTAGCCAGTTCACCTGCCTCGTGGCCTCATAGCATGCTATAAACTCGGCATACATCGTAGACCCTGCAGTGATAGTCTGTTTTGAGCTTTTCCATGAAATAGCTCCTCCTGCAAGGGTGAACACGTATCCCGATGTTGACTTTGTATTATCTTTTGCAAAATCAGAATCAGAATACCCCACTATCTGGAGTAACTCTGATCTTCTGTAAGACAGCATGAGGCCTTTTGTACCTTGTAAATAACGCAAAACTTTCTTTACTAATTTTCAGTGCTCTGGGCCTGGATTACTCTGAAATTTGCCAAGTAACCCGGTGACAAATGCCAAGTCAGGACGTGTGTACACTTGCGCATACTGTAGGCTTCCCACAGCTGACGCATATGACTTTGTTTTTATTTCGTTGAGCTCGTACTGATTTCTGGGACATTGCCATGTCCCATACTTTTCTCCTTTGACTATAGGAGCAGGTGTAGCACTGCATCTGTACATGTTGAATTTCTTCAGCACCTTTTCTATATATGCCTTTTGAGAAAGTCCCAATGCATACTTCGTTCTATCTCGGTGAATCTCTATGCCCAAAACATATGAAGCCTCACCGAGGTCTTTCATGTCAAAGTTTGAGGACAAGAATTTCTTTGTTTCCTGCAATAGACTGACATCACTACTAGCCAGTAGAATGTCATCTACATACAGAATTAGGAAAATGAATCTCCCATTCCTAAACTTTGTATAAATACAGTTGTCCTCAACATTCTCTTGAAACCCAAATTTCTTTATTGTCCCATCAAACTTCAAGTACCACTGTCTCGAAGCTTGCTTTAATCCATAAATGGATCTTTTTAGACGGCATCCCATATTATCGTTTTCTTTCACAACAAAACCTTTCGGTTGTGCCATGTATACTCTTTCCTCCAAATCTCCATTTAGAAATGCTGTTTTTACATCCATCTGATGTAATTCTAAATCATAATGTGCCACCAGTGCCATTATAATCCTAAAGGAATCTTTACAAGAGACTGGAGAAAATGTCTCATTGTAATCAATCACTTCTCTTTGCGTGAAACCTTTTGCCACAAGTCGCGCCTTAAACTTTTCTATATTCCCTCTGGAGTCATATTTAGTTTTGTAGACCCATTTACAGCCTACTGTTTTGGCTCCTTTAGGAATTTCTTCCAAATCCCAGACATCGTTTAGTTTCATTGATTTCATTTCATCTTTCATGGCTTCCAACCATTCAGATGAGCGAGCGCTTCTCATGGCCTCTTCATATGAGGTGGGATCATCCTGCATATGCGACTCTTCTATATTATAAACTTCATAGTCATCACGGATAGCCGATCTTCTGACTCTTTCAGACCTTCTAGGGGCCTCCTGTTCTGGCACATTCTGTATAGGCACATTATCTGTTTGAGGCTGTTGCAACTCCTCCTCTGGTGTGGCAGCAATTTCTGTTGAATCCTGTAGAACAGGTTCCTCACTTTCATTCATTGTTGCCACAGGAGAGGTAACAACAGGTGTTGGTACCGCAACGTCGTGCATTGTAGGTTCAACGTCAGCAGGTAGAGAGAAGAAAGGGTCTTGAATTGACGGAGCGGGTACAGACACCTGCCTCTCCTCAAGATCAATCTCTCGAACTACCGATCTCCCCTTAATCACTTCGCCTTCTAAGAAGACGGCGTGTCTCGTTTCTACAAACTTTGTATAACTGTTTGGACAGTAGAAACGATAACCCTTTGATCTTTCAGGATAGCCAATAAAATGGCAGCTCACTGTTTTGGGATCCAACTTGCCAAGGTTTGGGTTGAATACTTTAGCCTCCGCAGGACTCCCCCACACACGGAGATGAGCTAGCGAGGGTACTCTTCCTGTCCATAGCTCATACGGTGTTTTGGGCACCGATTTGCTTGGAACTCTGTTGAGGATATGAATGGCGATTTTTAACGCCTCCATCCATAAACCCAATGGTAGGGTGGAATAGCTTATCATGCTACGCACCATATCCATAAGGGTACGGTTACGCCTTTCAGCTACCCCATTCTGTTGAGGTTCGCCCGGTGTTGAATACTGGGCTACTATACCATTTTCTAGTAAGAACCTTGCAAAAGGTCCGGGGACTTGCCCATAAGGCGTATGCCGACCATAGTACTCCCCCCCACGATCAGATCTTACAACTTTAATTTTTATATTATGCTGATTTTCAATTTCAGCTTTGAATATCTTAAATTTATCCAATGCTTCTGATCTTTCTTTAATTGGATAAATATAACCATATCGGGAGTAATCGTCTATGAATGTTATGAACAAGTCATAGCCATCCACACTTTTCACAGGAAATGGACCACAAATATCTGTATGAATGATCTCTAATATTCCTGTGCTTCGCTGTGCACCCTTTTTGATGCTCTTTACAAATTTTCCTTTAATGCATTCTACGCATTGTTCTAAGTCTGAGAACTCCAATGGAGGAAGAATTTCATTCTTAACTAGTCTCTCAATTCTCCCCCTCAAAATATGGCCTAAACGACAGTGCCATAATTTCGATGAGACATCAGGAGTTCGCTTTCTTTTCTTGTTTTCTTTTGTCAACGAGGACACAACATTCACATTCTCAGAAAGAGATAATAAATAAAGCTCATCTTGCAACACAGCAAGACCAATACATGCATTATTATACCATAGTTCGCATTTGTCATTTCCAAAACGGCAATCATATCCATCAAAATCCAATTTGGATACACTTATTAAATTTCTTTGCAAAGAAGGAACATAAAAAGCATCTCGAAGTAAAAGTGTGAAGCCATTCGGGAGCTCTAAAGGAAGGTCGCCAATAGCTTCAACTTTTTCTTCAACTCCATTTGCAACTTTAATGGATCTTTCGCTTCTTTGCGTAGTCCTCGTCGAACGGAATGCCTTTCTTTGCCATGATCATTTTCAGGAAGTCAGGGCAATCTTTCTTGTAATGTCCTGTCTTCTTGCAGTGTAGGCACTGATCCTTTTCAACAGTAAACTGTTGTTGCTGAGGTAGATGCTGAGGCTGTTTGGCTTTTGAGGAGGGAGACTTGGGGTTTCTTTTCTTGTTATCTTTAATATAGTTAATTGAGCTACCATTGGCCTCTTTAATTCTTTCCTCCTCTTGCACACAATTAGCGATGAGCTTCTCAAAATTCCATTTCTCTGGACTTATTTGTAGTTGACAACAAAGTTGTCAAAAAGCTTTGGCAATGAGGCCATAACCAGATGGACCAGAAAGTCATCTGTAATGCCCAAATCCATTGGCTTCAACTTGGAAGCCATGTTGCTCATCCTAAGAATGTGATCTCTGACACCACTTCCATGGTACCTCTCTGTCACAAGCTGCTTTATCAGTTGTGTGGCATAAGTCTTTGAAGAACCAGTAAACTGGCTCTTTATTCTTTCGAGGTACTCTGAGACGGCGTCACACTCTGGGATTGAGTCCAATATGGTTGGCTCAATCGTGTTCTTTATCACAGCCAAACATTTCTTGTTGGCTAGGGACCATTTCGTATGCTCAACGTCATACGACATGATGAGGGGAGCATTGTCCCTCTCTCTCTTTTGCTAGTCAGCATCTGACTCGTTTTCACCTCTGACAAGTGCAGCAGGTGCTATAGGACGTGGGGTGGTCAACACCCAGTCCACCTCTCCCAAAATGAAAGCAAGGTCGAGTTTTCTTTTCCATTCTCCGTAGTTATCTCCCTTCAGGGTCGGAATATCTTTTATGCAACCCATCAAGGAGTAGCCACCTGAAATAATCATGTACAGTGAGAACAAAATTAACATTAAAATATTATGTATTAAGTCTACATCACCGTTGGGCAGAAAATAGACATAACACATAGAGCCATAGCTATAACATTGCAGTTATCAACGTTGGTCAGAAAATTACAACATCATAACACAGAATTAATGTTCCTAAAATTAAATTCTCCCGTTGGTTCGAAATTTAATTTTAGAAACACTAATTTTATCAATTTCATCTATTTGCAGCGGAAAACTCTATTAAACTTCACATGAACAGTAGCAAATCTTTCTGTTATTTACTCTCTGTAAAAATTCTCCCGTTGGTTCAAATTTAAACAGAGGTAAAAACATGCAAAAACAATTAAAATTCTATTGAAATTTGCATGAAAATCGACAAAATTTAAAAGAAAAAATTCTTTTCTCTATTTTCGGCCCCGAGGGATCTAAAACAGACTTCTGTTTTTGCGGCCCACGGCCTTTTTGCGCGCGCGGCCCCACGCACCCAGGCCGCAACCTGGGCCTGGGCTGGGAAAGTCGCCTCCGCGCGACGCCGCCTTGGGCCGATTGTGGCCCAGTCGTCCTTGGCCGTCCGATCGCTAGGGTTTTGATCGGACGGCCACGCGCCGAGATCGGCCGGTCAAAACCGCCGCCGACGCCGCCGCCCGAAAAACCCTAGCCCCTTTCTCTTGCGCGTGCGGCCGATGGCGTGCAGAGCGGCGTCGCCGCCGCCGGCGGTCCTCGCGCCGCCGCGCCATGGCCGGAGGCCTCGTGCCGCCGGCCCCTCTTTTCTCTTCTCCCCCCACCGTCTCTATCCCTCGTGCGGTGAGAGACGGAGAGCGGCGACAGAGATGGCGACGCCGCTGCGGGCCCCCTCGCCGGCACGCGCGTGCACCCGCGGGTGCGCGCACGGCCGTCGAGTGGCTCCTCGGCGGTGCCCTTTGCCCTTCCCCTTTCGCCGTGCGAAAAAGGTAGGGTTTCGGTTCTTTTCGATCCGTTTGGATCAATTCTATTCTTTTGATTTTTTCGAACCAATTTAAAACAAAGGTTGCTCTGATACCATTGTTAGAGTTCTATAGCGGATCACCTAGGTTTAGATCGGCGGAATTTCTCTGTATGTGTGTTTCGGGATCATGAGGTATAGGGTTTAGTGGTATTGACCGCTTGAGGCGTTGGAGGATGAAGAGGCGCCGACCATCGTCGTTGTCGTCGCGGGCTTGACGAGGCGTGGCGCGGCGGTGATGCTTCCCGTCACTGGCTGCGCCCCCTCGATCGGTTAGGGTTAGGGTTTGTGGGTGGAGTTGGCGGCGGCAGTGAACCTCGTATCGTGTGCCGCCCCGGCCTCCACCCCTGTTAATATGGCGCAGGGTGACGGGGGCCCACCAGCCAATGGGCTGGGCGCCCCCGATCAGGGCGCGGGTCAAGGCCCCCTCGTGCCGTTGGGCTCAAGGGGCTCAAGGGGAGGGAGATCTATCTAACATTATTGACACAAATCAATGCAATCTACCTTTTGCTTGCAAAGTTATTTGATCCCATTATTTGTTCCATATGCAAATGAGGCATAATATTCTGTCAAGACGTACCAGAAGTCCAGAATTGGGATCAACTGAAAGAAGTTATAGACATCAGACAAGCAGGGCAGCTCTGATGCAGAAAATGGTCCGAAAACATCAAGTAACAGTATACTTTTAGTGCACACACCTTCATGATTAATCCAGCATGTTCAGTAATTAATCCTGATGCCTAATCTAATCCTTTACTCAGTTAATCTTGTAGGCAATCTTGATCAATTAATTGCTCCAGTTAGAAAGTCTTTCAATACAGGCATATGAGATGAGCACCAGCACCATGGCTCATTACAAGAGCGGAAACCAGCTGGACTCTGAAGATTGTTTGGCTGCTAAAACTGAAGCCGATGTTGCCTTGTGTTGCCCTTGCCTGACAAGTGATGTCCATGGCTTGATCATCTGGAACATGCCTGACAAGTTATGTCCATGGCTTGGAAGTGGTCATATACATTCTGTAAATATCCATCAACTAATACTATTATCCCTTTTATCCATAAGATTTGTGTCACTTGTTGTCTACGGTTTACTAGGGCACTTTGACCTACAATTTTTGTTGTAAACATGGCATCTAAAGACTGCCTGAACGGTCTATCACTCAAACAATCTACCATTAAGTTATGTCTAATAATTTTCTTTCTTCTTTACATTAACCACAAGAGAAAACAGGAATTATATTAAGCTATGTTCACGAGACGCGTCATAGGCGTGCCCCGTTCTCTAGTATATGATGTGCTTGGAAGATACTCGTAAAATCTTATGTATGGTCGATTCTTTGACCCCAAGCATGCTAAGAATAGTAAGTCTAGATAATCTTCTGCATAAACACTCTTACGAGGACCTTACAGCTAAACCACCTCCAAAAACCGCAAGCGAGACCTATTCTTGGTTACTGTAACTTCCCCGAGATTAGATTAGACGGGGTTATCTTGGAACAACTCCAGCTGTTACCAGTGGCTGGCTATAAAGCGCTCGCCGGTGTGTGTTATTACCTCGCCTTAACCACGGTGATTAGTTTAACCCCGTCCTTCGGTTGGGTCCTCGAAAATCTCTCGATCTTTGTGGGGAAGTGGGGAGGTGCAGAGAGAGGGGGAAGAGAGCGCGTCGCGTCATCACCGCCTCCTTCGCCGTTGGATCTCACCACCGCCGCCGCCGCCGCCGCCGTTCCCCGGTCCGGCCTGCCGGTGAATGAGTTGAGTGAGGTTTGATGCTAGTTTCAGGCCGAGCTGTAGGTTTGTCGGACTACATTCTGGCCAATGATTATTTAGGGGAGTGTGGTGATTGTGCTGAGAATTTGATGCGAGCAGCTACATGGCCACATTTTTAGGGTGAATCTACGATTGTTTGAAGTGGTAAGCAGTTCATTTCCTTTACCCCGTGTGATAATTTGTGTCAAGTTGTCAGTCAAATGTGGTGTAGAGATGTTGTAGTGCGCATGATCTCGGATCATGACATCACCTGACTCGAATATGTGTAATCCATTGAATCGTGCATAATATTATTACTGTTCTAAATTCTAGCTCCAAATAGTAGTGTTTACTATGTTTTTGTTCTAATATTTGTCCTCTTGCCATTTACGATTAGTCTGAATCATCCATATATAGCAATTGCGCTTAATGATAAAAAAATATATATTTAACTATTAGCACACCCGGTTAGTTTTGCCACTGACGATTACTTAAAATAGGCTGGATATGTATACATCTTCATGCTTTATAGAGAAGAAAAGAAAATGCACTGAATTTCCTTTCGGTGCCTTAAGATAATGCTAGCTTTGCATCACCTTTATGTAACAATAACAATCCCTTCCATAGATTTCTTTCATTTAATTTGCATTTTCTCCTTTTGGGTTAGAATTACTTTCTTCTTAATGTCTTACCTATATCCTTCTTTATGTGCACTCTTGTTATCTTGGACAAGATAGTTGAAGCTTGCTCGTACTTTTTTATTTTTCAGTTACATGTAATGATAATTTAATCATAAACCGAGCAATAACACGAGTTCTCATGGTTTATCTCTGCAGAACCTATATAACTATTTGTGCACCTATCCATTTCAGACATGTAACTTTATTAATTATACCCTTGGACAAGCTAAGCCATGATCAACTTGAGCATTGACTATTCATTACACTGATGCTATAATTTGTTGGAAGATTGTTTACTCTCCTCTAATTTCCGATACAGTTGGTTTTGCCTCCTCTATGTAGCACAAGGAAGGAGGTAACCCCCACTGACAGTTTCTCTCAGGCAGTCTATGCTTCCAAACTCAGAACCTTTGGTAATTCTGTTCAGATAAAGATGGCTGTTGCAGTTCTGGATCACACATTCAGCAGTGATTACTCCTCAAAGAATCAAATTGAGGGGAGATCACTTAGTTGGAAGCGCGTGTTTGTCCAAACTGACAAAGGCTCTGTCCTGGGCATTGAACTGGAGCGAGGAGAAAATGCACACACCGTAAAAAAGAAGCTGCAGTTAGCGCTTAATATTCCCACTGAAGAGAGTTCACTGACATGTGGTGATCAACTTTTGAACAATGATCTCAGCTACATTTGCAATGATTCGCCATTGCTTCTCACCAGGAATCACATGCACAGAAGTTGCTCCACACCTTGCCTCTCTCCAAATGGAAAGGTTCAACACTGTGATGATAGTAGAGTCATTGAAATCGTGGGGTGCACAAGCCCTTCTGCAAGAATGAAGCAGTTAGTTGATGATATTGTTCAGGGAATTGAAAAAGGCATCGAACTAGTAGCTGTCAGCAGTGGGATGGGTGGCGCCTACTATTTTCGGGACATGTGGGGTGAGTATGCTGCAATAGTTAAGCCAACTGATGAGGAACCATTTGGTCCAAACAATCCTAAAGGTTTTGTAGGGAAGTCTCTTGGACTACCAGGTCTTAAAAAATCAGTGCGTGTTGGTGAAACAGGGTCCCGAGAGGTTGCCGCATATCTTCTAGATCACAAGAATTTTGCAAATGTACCTCCCACTATGCTGGTAAAGATCACCCATAGTGTGTTCCATATGAATGAAGGTGTTGACTGCAAAACAAAGGCTAGTGACAACAAAACACAAGCTCTTAGCAAGCTTGCGTCTTTGCAAGAGTTTATTCCTCATGACTATGATGCCAGTGACCATGGTACATCAAGCTTTCCTGTCTCTCCTGTTCATAGGATTGGTATAGTTGATATTAGAATCTTCAACACAGACAGACATGCAGGAAATATACTTGTTAGGAAGCTTGATATTGATGCTGGCAGATTTGAAACACAGACAGAACTTATTCCTATTGATCATGGACTTTGCCTTCCAGAAAGCCTGGAGGACCCTTACTTTGAGTGGATCCACTGGCCACAAGCATCTATTCCTTTCTCCGAGGAAGAGCTTGAGTACATTGCAAGCCTAGACCCTATAAAAGATGCTGAAATGCTTCGCATGGAACTGCATACGATCCATGAGGCAAGTCTTAGGGTGTTGGTCCTCTCAACAACATTTCTCAAGGAAGCTGCGGCTTATGGCTTTTGCTTGTCTGAGATAGGAGAGATGATGAGTAGGCAATTCACTGGGAAAGAAGAGGAGCCAAGTGATCTTGAGGTTCTATGCATGGAGGCAAGGAATTGGGTTGAGGAAAGAGAGTGGCTGCTTCCACAGGCTGATTTTGAAGGAGAGGACGACAATGAGTCCACTCAGTTTGATCTCGATTCTGAGGATGATTCAACTGCATTTGAAGCATCAATTTCCAGTAATATCAGGCCTATCAATGGTAATTCTAGGAATCCACTATCAAAATTAGCTGAAGGAAATGAATATGAGGATGAAGATGACAACAATGAGTTCAACAAGGTTGATGTGGGAGCTTGCACAAATCCAATTACTACTTGGACTCCTTCCACCTCAAACTTGTCCATTTCGCCCAAGGAGCTTAGCTTCACTAGAAGAAGCAAATGTCATAGTGGCGTCGCGAAGAACAAGGTTACTTCCAAAATCAACAGCAACAGTTACGGTGGCAATCGTAGTGCCAAGGAGAGGCTCCCTCACAACTCCAGCGTCGCGAGGTTATCAGACTTGAGTGCCAACAAATGGAGCCCATTCCTTGAGAAGTTCCAGGATCTGCTCCCGAGCATGTTCCAAGATCGAAAGCAAACTGCGGCCCGCAACCCATGGCTGACGCAGAGGCTGGGCACTTCTTGCCAGTTTTAAAATGGTAGAGAAGATAACAAGATAAAGTAATATAGGCCAAACCAAGCGGTATTCCTGAGCAGTTGTGTTCTGCCATGGTAGCAGCTGCAGGCCTGCAGTATTCCTTCACTAGTTAGTACAAGTAGAATAAAACCTTCTCTGATGTATGTGCACCGTGGTCATAAGGTAGAGATATCCCTACAGAGATTTAAAATATGAGTTTGTGTTCCAGCAGGACATTGCTGCGTCTTTACATCGTTTTTTTACTTAAATATGTGTGTTGTTTTCGTTCTGTGTATATGCCCTGTAGCATCGAGCTAAACCACCAGTGAGTGACCATTGTATACATTGTAAATACTTACCTTGAGAAAACATTTAGATAGTATTACTGTATGTACATATATATAATTATGTCTATCTGTGTTGCAGTTCCTAGATATGTTCTTCATTCATCCTTATGCAGGTTGGTCAAGCTCATCGATGGAAGAATAATCTCAAACATGCTTCAGAATCCTTTTTTTTATTAAAAAAACAGGCTTCAGAATTTGTGGAAGAGGTCCATCAGTGTTTTGATGTGCTTTGGTCATATGATCCTAGAATGATTTCATTTGCTAGGATGCATTTTTGCTTTCATGTGATTAATTACCTACTCTAGCAGTGCTGTATGGTGGAGTCTTTGAGAAATTGCAGAATCGTGGACTGTGATCAGCATTTTTTAGAAATACAAATATTTTGATCAAATTATCGTAAAACTACATATTTAAAGATGTGTATGTTTAGTACCAAATTTATCGCAGAACTACAAATTTAAAACACCGTACCACAAAACTACATATTTAATGATGAAGTTACCAAACAACTACATATTTTAGAGTTTATACATATAGCACTATTGAGGTTACAAAAGTCATTGTTTTGTGATAAAATTGATGTTAAATCTATAGTATTCTGATACAATACCTTAAATCTGTAGTTTTGTGAAAAATATGATGTTAAATTTGTAAATATGTAGTTTTGTGATAGATTAACGAAAGTACTCGTAGTTTTATGAAATTTACTTATTTTTTTAAACCTTCGTCCACCAGCATGTTTTGCTCTTGTTAAGTTCATTTCCCTCGTTCTATTACTAGCGAGTACACCGACCATCTTCTCATAATCTGATTAAGCTAGAAATGAGAATAAATAATAATAATAATAACAACAACAACAAATAATATCTCTTCTTGTTGATAAAATATTCTTGAGATTTTTTTACACTACTTGAGGAGGTATCATATTTCAATACCTCTCTAATGTTACAGTACCAAGGGATATATGAAATTAGCACTAAAAAAAGTTATGGTACCTCCCTTGTTTGGATATTTCACATCTTGGTCTCTTGTGAAAACTTATTTTACAAACAAAGTCCTGATAAAACTTATTCCGGGAATGAATCTTTTTGCGACGCCAACATCATCGGCGTCGTGGTCCAACATGACGGCACCAATTACACTGACGTCGTTCTCCTAGCCTTTCCGTGGAAGCTAAGTCACTTATATAAAGAGGGATGACACCAATGCTTGATTTTTTGTGAAGGGACCTATTTATAATAAAAATATTTACAAATAGATCCTCGACACCAATGACAATGATGATGAGGACTTATTTGTAAATAATTGTATTACAAATAGGTCCTCTAAAATGTCCTCCTTCATATAAGTGACTTAATTTTTACAGGAAGGTAAGGGGGACGGCGCCAATGACGCCATCATGTTGGATCATGGCGCCGATAACGTTGGCATCGCGAAAAGGTTCTATTTTTGGAATAAGTTTTTTTAGAGGTTTGTTTGTAAAATAAGTTATTAAAAAGGTCTAAAATAAAAAAAATCCTCCCTTGCTGAGGTGGTAAACGTAAACACTTAGGGCCTGTTCGGCAGGTGAGTTTGGAAACGCGCACAGTAAACACGGAAAACGGAACGGTCATTAGCGCGTGATTAATTAAGTATTAGCTAAATTTTTTTTCAAAAATGGATTAATTTGATTTTTTTAAGCAACTTTTGTATAGAAACTTTTTGCAAAAAAGTCCACCGTGTAGTAGTTTGAAAAGCGTGCGCGGGAAGAAAAACACTGTGCGGCACTGTGCGCGTTCCGAACCGACGCTGTGCGGCACTGTGCGCGTTCCGAACCGACGCTGCCGAACAAAGCCTTAATGTTCATACAAAATGGGTTAATGTAAACCGAAGGATCTTCAGAGAAATGCCTCACATTGACACATGGAGCAAACCTATTCTACTGAACATGTGAGTTAATTGTGGGCTCCATTCTCATGCAACACCCCAGTTAAGCCCAAACAGAAGGAGATCTTCTTAACTTATTAGAATAAACCATCCACTAACAACTCACTACACCACTTTCCAAGTGGGAGTGATCAACAAAAAAAAAAAATTAACTTAACCCTACCCTACTGCACAATACATCCAAGCATCGCCAATCCCCAAAGCGAAAAACCAAACAAAAAGAAAGTTTCAAGTGGGAGAATTTGAATTTGAGGTTTAATTTGCCACTCCAAAAAGTATTCGGCTTGTTTTGTTGCACTACTGCGCCTACGGTGCACCCGCCTCGCGCAATATTTTATATAGCGTAGCAGCTCTGCCGCTGCTGCAACGTGCAACCAAACACAACTAAACTATTTGCAACACCGTCGAGCCCAAAAGTGGTAGAAAAGTAAATGGTTTTTTTTCTCATTAGGCGGCAACGTTGGTAATGCCCCAGGAGCGGTCGGCAAGGTGGAGGCATTCAGAGAAGCGAAAGCAGTCGACGAGATGGTCGATGACGATGCCAGAGGCCTGCATGAAGGAGTAGACGATGACGGGGCCGACAAGGCGGAAGCCACGGCGGACGAGGTCCTTGCTCACCGCCTCTGACTTAGGCGTCCGGAACGGGATGTACTTGTGGTGCTTGTACCTCCCCACCGTCGGCCGGTGGTTCACGTGCCCCCATATGTACCCGCTGAAAGACCCAAACTCTTTCGCCACCTGTACTCATTTGCGTATGCATAATATTTTTAGAGTCTATTTTCAAAAACATTAAAATATTGTAACTTACACTATCTATCCAAAAAGATCAATTCCTGGCTATGAACATAGATACGTGCCTGTATAGAAAATTAATTTTTTTTAGATGGTTGGAGTATCTGTTTTCCCTTGTTTAATATATGCCATATTTGTTTTAACATTTTTTTTATGTTTTGAAGTAAAACTTGGCAAGTTTTATGAACGATTCATCGTGGCCATGCTGCACTCGCCTTCTGAATGCATTTGGCGTTCTCGATGATGCACCGGACCCTGCACTCGGCCAGCTTGAGCTCCTTGTTACCGCTGATCTCCGCGACGTCGTTCTCGTCCATCTTCGCCACCGTGTTGGGATCGAAGTCGGCGAACGCTTCCCTGAATTGATCGGCCAACAGCCAGGCATGAGTCTTCACCAGTTTGAAGAACAAAACCCTGAAGAAATCACGTTCAGGAATGTTCAGAATTTCAGATACCTGTACATGTCTCTTCTCTTGAGTATCTCAGTCCAGTTATGGTCGATGAGCATGCCTGACAACGCAAGCAGCTCGAAGAGACGGCTGCAAATTGCAATAAAAATAGATGTATTAGCCGAGATGAGCTGTTAACAGTGCTGAAAAATGATAAATCAAGATACAGAAATGAGTAGAAATGGATAGTAAATAGTGGTATTTATACGCTGTACATACTTGTCGTTGTACACAGGGACGCCCCAGCACTCGTCGTGGAACTTAACGTACGCCTCATCTGCACAATTGACGGGTTTTTCAGACTTTCAGTTAGTGATCAGTTTTCAGCTCTTGTACTTCTTCTCTCCCTTTTGGGATTTGTGTTTGCGCAACAAACTACAAGCAAGTGCCAAAAAGAAAAGAGCTACAAGAATATGGAGAGAAGTCCCTTTCTGATGAAATTGTCAACTGAATATTTTCCGTGAAGGCATCATCAAGTGATGACTGAAACTTAGTCAAAATCAGAGTGCTTCATCAGCCTGTGATGTCGACTTTTGCTGTATCCGAAGTTCCAAACTTATTTTCTGTTGAAGGTAATGTTACCTACTTTTTTTTTAAAGGGATCATACTTAATTACTAATTGCACTCATAAGTTGGTGCAACACTGATTAACTAATATTTTTATCTTGCATGTTCACTTTTCCTATATCCTGCTGTTCTCCTAACAATAAACTGATGCTTGCCTTGGGTGACAAGTACATATTCTTTTTGACTGCCTACTGTGGCTGAGGTGATTGTTCCTCAGAATCTGTCCACCAAATAAAATACAAAACCAAAAAACATATCTGCATGACTGCATGAAAAATATCAAAAGTAAAATAAAATAAAAATAAAGCAAGTACTAATAACCATTTCTTACCACTGTTCTTGGTGATCCAGCTGCACCTATGCAATCTCCCAGGCTCACTGCAATCAAAGTCCTCTTCTCCCCCCTCAACATCATGATCACTAACCTTGTCATCATCTTCTTCCCTCCTCCTCTCCAGGGACACAAGCACATCACCCCAGGGGCTAAATGTGCCACCATACAGCAGGGGCACCTTTGGCTCCCAGCTAGAGTTTGAGCTGCTGAGTGAAGAATCATTGGAGTTCTGTGACAGGGAGAGTGATGAGAGTGTGAGGTTGGAGCTGCTCCTCTGGATCCCCAGAGGGTAAATCCTCTGCATGTACTTGCTTGTTGCATGGTTCATGGCACTCTGAAGAAGATCATGCTTGTTCCTGTCTGCTATGTTCTTCATCATGCTGTGGTTGGGACTCCTCTCAAATGCATGGTGGTGCCTGCTATGTGATGATGTGGTGAGCATTGTGTTAGAATGAATGCTAAGAGGCAAGAGTTTTTGGAGGCAAGATTCAAAGAGAATGGGTGGTTTTGCATGTGTGGTTGTGGGTTCTTGGGGTATTATAAGGTTTGAAGGTTGAGGTGTTGTGTCCTGGCCTTGGTTTGGTGGGATATGGGCTTCACGGTAGCTGGTTAGCTAGCTGCAGGACAGCTTCCACTGGATCTTATTGAAAATGTGATGGATGTGATGTTTTTAGTGAGTGGAAAGTGGTGGTGGTTTGAGCTTGGGGGTACAGGAGACATTGGTTCCTGGGATTACATGGCTGGTTTTCCCCTGCTACTCCCTGTCACTAATTAATTGCCTTTTCGGTAATTATTCAAAGGGGATAATTTATTGAGTGTTTTATCGGCAAGAGAACAGTTGTGGTTCAGAGGTAGGTTTAACTTGTTCACATGGTAAATTTGCTTACTCAGTTTGCAACTATGGTCAATTATTTGAAATTTATTTCACCCTGTTTTTCCACAATTCCACTGGCAGCCCATGTCCATGGATAATGCCTTTTGGAGTGCCTCAGAAACAGTGATTGGATGGTAATTATGCAAAAAATAGTGAAATTTTGTTAATAGCTTTGAGTCTAAAATGTCGTTGTACGTGTTTCGTAATACTCCATCCATTTAGAAACACGTATAACGACATTTTAGAGAACATGCAGTCAATCTTCAATAATCTTGACCACCTACATATCAAAACACATAGATACAAATCAAATCATTAGATTTTCATGAAAAACATATTCAGAATATTTTTATAATTTCACTTACATCTTCATATAAAAAGTAAAGGACAATTATGCACATTGGATACCATCTGTGCGGTGTGCGCATTTGCAGAGCTTCAATTATAATTTTGAGTTGGGTAAAAAATGTATTTTTTTGAGGGGGCTAACATGAGAAAGTGTTTAAAGGTAGGGGGCTACTATGCAATTTTATTGAACGCTAAAGTAACAAGGCTCAAGGACCCCATTGTAATTTCCCTGTCTGCATTGTCTAAACACTATACATTGTTTAACATGGGGAGTATTTGTTTAATTTGTTGCTCCTTTCACTATATGGTTAAATTTAGTGTCACAAAAGTCTCTGAGTCGTCCTTTTATTTCAGGTTTGGTAAAATCATCTGGATGATTCGAATTACATGTGGCTAACTTGATTCCATTACTCATTTTCATTGATCGCCTTTCCGGTAGTTCTACTTGGCTGAGAAATTCTGAGCTAACTGCAATTAATACCTTTACCAACAGATGGTAACATGTTAATTTAGTATCAGGAATTGCTGGTAGTTCAAGCATAGGACACATAAGGTACATTTGCCTTTTTCTTTCAGATTACATGGCTAATTCCATCCTGGTTTTCTCTTTCACTGATCATCTTTTAGGTAGGTTTAATTCATTGACCTGATAAACAAGTACTTGCCTAGTTTCATGGATCATGTAAAAACAAGTACTTGCCTAGTTTCATGGATCATGTAAAACAATACCCTAAATATAGTTTAACTACTAGAAAACACTGATGGTTTAGACATCAACTGCTAGACGCATTGCTTCCTTGGACTTCAAAATGGGCTACAGTATCTGTTCACTTACATGGTCAGTTTTATCCCAGTTATCTTTGTCACAGATAGCTCATCCTTTTGTCAGTTTCCCAAAAGGTTGGTTAATTTCATCAAGTAATTAACTAAACCATTTATGGTAGTTTAAACTTAAAATACTGTACATGTACTCTGTTGCAACCTACACTGTGATGCCTTCCTTGCATACATGCATGCCTAACTTGTGTGGCGATGCCAGAAATTTAACCTTGTGGGGTCGATTATTATTAGTTTGTAATTAAGTGGGATTATTTCTCTAATTTTTCTGAATTTATACATAAATATTAAGGTTTATAGGGCTATTTTTAAAAAAGCTATGAGGTTAGCGGACCTTACAGATTGTGCATGGATCCGCCACGGCCTAACTTCATCCCTCTCTCATCTGTCACTATTCACCAGTGTGTACCACACCCCTTGGTTTATAGTCTATCTTTCTCGTTTAGGATATCAAGTTATCAACACGTACACATGCGTTTAATCATATATGTATAATTTTTTTTTGAGAATATAACTACATGGTTTTTCATAAAAAAAATCTATTAATACCATTTCTAAGTACCTAATCAATACTATATTTTTACATATATTAGTTTTAGACTATGCCTGTGCTTTTCTACGGGTAAAACAAAATTATTAACATGTTGCCCATATTTTTTTGCTATATGGAATATTCACCTTAATTTAATTTTACAAGTGATCATCCATCTAGATTTGATTGCTTTTTTAATATTAAAAAGTTCGAAGGGTAAATTGCAGAATTTACAATAGGGCAGGTGGGGTGGTAAATTTACTGCCACCACCATTAGACTGTGTTCTTTCCCTATCTTTCTCAACTCACCTCTCTCGTTTTTCGTGCGCACGCTTTTTAAACTGTTAAACAGTGTGTTTTTTGCAAAAAAAAAACTCTATACGAAAGTTGTTTTAAAAAATTATATTAATCTATTTTTCAAAAAAAGATTAATATTGAATTAATCATACGCTAATGAGTCGTTATGTTTTAAGTGCAAGATGGAACCGAACATAACCTTAGTCCATTACTGTCTTAAAGAAGTATAGATAAAAAAATAGTTTTATTCAGTCTCTACATAAGGCAGTTAAATTACATTTTTTTAAAAAAATTTATTAAATTGGCATTCAAATTACATAGTATTAGTTTTACGTATTCTAGTGAATTAAGATTTCGATACCTGAGTACATGCATCGCAAAACGACACCTAATTGTGAATGGAGGAGGTAGCTTCATTAGCACATTCCAAACATTTTATGATTAATACAAGGGAAATGAATTCCAGTAGCTTGGAAGAAGTGTTGCATGTTTCAATGACAGAAAAGAGGGAAAAAGTGTCGATATCTTAAACCTGACTTCTGAAAAGAGCGAAAGAGCATGTAGCCCACTGGTTGCGGTGACCTAAGTAGCACCCAAGATCCTGAGTTCAAATCTTCGTAAAAGCAAATTTCAGATTGGGTTGTTTGAAGGACTAAATTTTCAATTTAAAAAAGTTGCATATATTCAGTTGGATGTAGAGGCCAGGTAAAAGATACCCTTCTCTAAAAAAAAAAGTTACATGTGTCTGTTCGGGTGCCATTAATATGTAGTCTATGCCTGGATTAATACTCGACAACTTCATCGATTTGTCTTATTTCTTTCGGACTGGTCTTTCCAACGGTTAATTTCACAAATTCAAAAAGCAAAAATATTCGGTATTGGTTCTTTTGGCTTAGGGTAGGTATCATGGCTCACTTTTCCTTCTCTTCTTAATTACATATGACCTTCTTGTATATTAGCTCCCCTAGCAAATCAAGTCTACGTCTCACGGCTAACAAATTAGTGGAATGTTGCGTGCATTTTTCTTGATTTCTTGTTGGCAGTACAGACAGAATAGTAGAATGCGTTGCATCAATTATTTGCCAATTGTACCTTGAGTTATTCTTCCTATGTCGAATGCATAAGGACCATGTATACGTACATATAGGATGGTTCAGGATTTGTTGTGGAGTATATCAAACAGTTGAATCATTTTTAGATATGAAAGATAGATAATCGTGTCATGCAAAAGTAGACAAAATTTACTAGCATCTAAAATTTTTGTAACTAACTAGGACAGCGCAAGATCGTGTTACTACTTAGAGACACCACAAAAATCATATAATGATGAAGATAATGACGACTTAGCCATTAACGATGAGGAGGGTTGAGAGCCAGTTATCCATGTCATCAATGTAGAACCTGATCGCGGCTAGCAACCAGGGGCAATTTTGTCTTTTTAAAATTACTTTCTTTATTTTTTCCCAGAAATGATAAAACAATGCCTCTAGTGACCTCCAACCAATTATGCGATTTTTATGGTGTCCCTCAGTAGTGACACGATCTTGCAATGCTCCTTAACCAATTATATAAATTTTGTATGTCCAGTGGCAAATTTGCCAAAGAAATATAGAGAAAGAAAGGAAAGATAATTCTTCAAGAGAAAATTTGTGTATGGCAAAGCATTATTGAAGCTGATCAACCCAATACATGCTAAATGGAGCTGTTCAGCACCTGATCAGAATATATTATATGGTGCATGATAGGTCCAATGCTAAAGATGTAAACAATTCTGAACAAATCCAAGCTTGGAAACATGCTTTAGATCAGAATGATTCACATATCAATCATCAAGAAAGAAGCAAAGGATATGCATTGACCCTTGCATCATCATATATTCATACATATATGAAGTTCTTCTTTTGCTTTAGTTGCGAGGTCACTAGGGTTATCAGTGACCCCTTGTCCATTTGGACAAGGAAGTATGATCTTTCAGTTCACATTCAAAGATGCTCAGCGTGCGCACATATCTCATATCTTCTGGTGGAACAGACCTTTCCATCAAATTGTAAAATTGGACGCCAAGTTTGAAATGGCATTAGAGCTTTGAAGCTCTAGTTGCATTGGGTGGCAGCTGTATATCAGCTGACCTCTGAAGAAATTGATCAATTCTCTGTTGCCCAACCAAATTGTTCAGACAAAACCATAGTAATTGTAGTATCAGATAGCTATATGAGCTTTTCTACCTAGCCAACCAAACAGCATAAGAGAAATGAATTCAGTATAATTATCTACAACTCCAAGTAATTAAGTTGCTAACTTGCACTACTGCAAATGCCAATATGCACAAGCTGTCTTGCTCCAGCTAGCTGTGAAGCTAGCTCGATCATGTATGTCACTTCCATCTTGTGATAAGGTGCAGGCTGATGAGTCATGTCAGGGCCTGCATTTGTTTAAGCCTCAGTGAAGCTGCTCCTAACTTGCCTGCTCACCTAACGCAACTCATCAAATCCCACTTTATGATCGCGAGAGCTTCAGACTACCAAACCACCGTAGACTACATCAAATTACTACTGGTTAGCATGGATTGTGTGTATGATGTAAGCCATATGAAATTAATGAAAACAAATTTAAATTGTATTTGCATGACTTGTTCTGCACAATCTGTGCTGATAAAGCCTCAAGCTTCTCAAAAATCAACATCCATACATACATGGCGTGTGCATCCGGGCAACATGGCGTTCTTGAGCCTACGCGTGAGAGCGTGACTCGCTGTCAGACTGCATGGCACGGCAGAGTATATGTCTCCAATTGATTTATAAGTGCATGGTTTTGTAATGTAAATCTGTAATTTATCTTGGAGAAAAATGAAGGTGATGGTGATCATGCAATGATTTAGCCATCCTATATTTGCAGGTAATATGGGCTGTTCATAGTGTAAATTTCCCCGGTATTTTCTGACAGTAATCACATTTGCGTCTAAAGTACGGCGTCTCTGAATTTGCTTGGCTTTGAGGTGTTTCTCTGAATTATTTTCCGTATGTTTCCAAGCACGCCGAAAATGCTGTCAGTCTAAGAACTAGGGCGATTCATTAATTTATTATCTTGGACATCAGAACTACTGCATTCAGGACGACAAAACAACTATTGCATTCAGAATCACAGAGCAGTTTCTGAATTAGAGTACTAAGTTTGTTTCTGTTCATCCATCCCACCTTCTTTTATTTGTTATAATTAATACTTAGGCAGTTCAGTTTCTTCTGAATTGGATACTAGTACTATCCAGTATCTGGTCTTGCTACACCTATCTGTACTTCTACATGTCCATATTTTTATTTTATAATGCTTCATTAAACAATACTGTACTAGTTTCAGGTAGTTGAAACTTAAGACTTCCTTCCTCAGTGATGTTTCTAGCCTCTTCTTCCATGATTTGCATGGCTAATTTCATCTCTCTTATCTCTATCATTTTAACCTTTCCGGTAAGTTAGACAACACAAAACGACATCTACCCTTGTATTTTACCATGAAAGAAATAGCGGTGGTTTGAACTTTACATAGGACGATTCCTGGCTATACATATGCATGGCTGACTGTGCCCAGCTTTTCTTTATCAGCAGTGGCCTTTTGGCACATACATACATTTGCTAGTTTTTGTTTGCTTCTTGTTCGTTAAGCCTTAATTAGTAAATCCGGCTTCAAGATCAATACTTCTAATTATTGAATGCAGATTAAGAATTTATGGCTCTGGTGAAGAGTCAGGTAGAAAGTGACACATATCAGATATGCATGCAATGCAAAGATGTCATTTCAGAGAAGAAAAAAAAGATACTACTATATACTAGTAGACATGCAAAGAAAGGGAATGAAATTAACAGAGAGAAGGATTGTCTTACAAAAGGGACATTCAAGAGTAATAATTAGGCATGTAGGCATGCATGCATACATGTTGGGTATTATTATTTATAAACAGGAATAAATTTAGACATCTACGTCACTTCATTAGAGGAAAATGTGCATGAACTTGCACCATCGTCATCATGCACCGTGAACTCTTTTTCCCATTTAGTTGTGAGGTCAGTAGGGTTTTGCGAGTGACCTCCTGTCCATGAGGACAATGAAGTGCCGTCTCTTTTGTTTTGTTAACCAAGACTCCAAAGAGGCAAAGATTCTCATTGTGGGCTGTACACTTCACAGTTCACTTCATATTTTGCCGGTAGATCGAAGGGGCCTTTCTCGCAAATAGCAATATTGGAAGCTAAGCTTGCAATGGCATGCAAGTCCAAGTTGCACACTCTGATAGAAGAAGACTTGTGCCATGACAAGAGCAAGGAATTGAGAACTAGCTTGCTCCCAAGAAGAAAATATGCTAGCTCTGAATATACTGTCATGAATTGATCATGTTTCAGCCACTCCTAGTTTTAATCACAGTCATCGTTTGTATGTTGATTATAAGCCATAACGGTTGATCAGCAAGCAAAAAATATTTTATAATATTTTTTTTACATATGTATTTCTAGCAATTTAAAAGAAAATGTTGAAAAATAAAATACGATAAAAGAACCCAAAATCAACTCTACAATTACGTTTTAAAATTCAAATTTTAATTATAACTTATAAGCCAAAGGGTAAACGATGGGAGTGGTTATCTCAGTAAGTGAAAAGGCACAATGCAGTTTAGTAGACCATAGGAGAGTTTTCTTGTGAAAGTTTTTTTTTCCGATTTCATTGAAATAAATCATCACATATAAGGTGATAGGTCCATTACAAGTTCAGATCATCATCTAAACAAATACAAAGTTCAGATATCATTATAGCTCACTGCTGTAGGAGATCATTACATTTGTTTATGAGAAATGCACAAACGCATGTACTCATCGTGCAAATCTTGCCTGCTCACCTACTGCAATAAGCAAAGCTCACAGAGATCGATCCATCGATCGATCATGATGTCCGAGAGATCACACTCCAGTGCTTAGCTTTCGCGACGACTCAAGACCATGCACCGAACCACAGTATACGGCAAGCCTCTGACTCACTAGATGATCGATCAGTATTAGTATTTTGGTAGGCTTCTATCCTAGTAATAGCTTCTAGCTTAGCTACAATTGCATGACTTGTTCTACACATATCGCCGACAGCCGACAAGCCGATGCATCCGGCGATGCCTAACTAAATTGCGCATTATGGATGTACTCCCTCCGTTTCATATTATAAGTTTTTTAATCAAATCTTTTTAAGTTTGATTATATTTGTAAAAAAAATATAGCAACGTTTTCAACATAAAAACTAACATATTTTCAAAATATATTTAATGTCATATTTAATTAAATTAATTTGGTGTTATAGACATTGTTATATTTTTTTTATAAATTTAATCAAACGCAAAAAAAATTGATTAGAAAAAAGTAAAAGCGAGTTATAATATGAATTATAATATGAAAGGAAGGGTATTAGGGGTGTACTTTCCGGGAGTGACGTAACACTTTATTGTGTAGAATTGTTGGCATGCAGTGTGAGAGATGAAGGTCTCGTGAGAGAGAGTGTGAGTCTCCATCTCGGTTAGGTCCAGGCGGCCGAGTCGGAGCACACCACCCCCCATCTTCTTCGACGGCGATGGCCGCCGGTGACCGGTGATTCGACTTGTTCTCGTCGTCTCCGTCGTCGGCCCGGCTACCGTAGCTTCAGCTGCATATGCCTCTTCACGCGTCACATCGGTTGGGCCTAGACTGTGAAATCCCCACGAGTGCCCAGGCCCAGCCGAGACGGACGTCGTCGCCGTAATCGCCGAGGCCCGGTTCGTGGGGGTCGGGAGCGTCCGGCCCGCTCGCGGGAGACGGGTGCGGAAAAGCGAGCCCAGGAGGGAGCGGCGTGCCGATCACGCGGCCCGTCTTACGCGGCGCAGGTACGATCTCAGGCGCGCGAGTCGGCCCACAAAAACGCCCGGTACGCAGCCTCGCGCCGTTAAAATCCCCACGGAATAAGTCCACTTGCCGCCCCTCAACTTTACGTCAAGTTTGTATGACATCCCTTATCTTTAATAACAAAAATCTTCACACCTAAACTATACAAAACCATAATATTTGGGTCCCATAGCAGTATGGATGCTTGGTTTCTCTGACATGACATCCTAGTCAGCAAAAAAAAATAAAAAAATATGTACAAGACCCACATGTAAGTAGGAAGAAAAAAAAATATGGGACCCGCATGTCAGTGTCCTCTTTTTTCTTCTCTTTCTTCCCAAGCCTAAGAGGAAGGGGGAGGCGGTCGGCGAGCCTCCAGCGAGGCGAGAGGCTGGCGAGCAGCGATAGCGTCACCATCGACAACGACCCCATCACTAAGCTCCACTCGCAATACGTCAGGAATGCGCCGCTGTGGTGCCCACCCTTCCACCATCAACTTGTGCGCCGACGCGAACTCGGGCAGCAACACGCACGCCGCCTTTGCCCTGGTCATCCTCATCGAGGCTCTGTTGCGGGAACCGCACCACCCATACTAAGGCGGTGCCGCTCAGTTCCAGCCCGCGCACCATTGCTGCCAGTTGCTTCTCCCACATGAAGTACTCGTTGTCGAAGGAGACGAGCACCACGGAGCACGGCTCATTCCTGTTGAGCCACCACATGACACGGTAGGCCTTTGAGCCCGCGCCAACGTCGTCGGAGTCTATGAGCAACGGGGCGCTGGGATGATCTCCTTGCCGATGAGCTTGGACTCGCCAGCCGCCTGTCCCTCCCTCCCAGGCTCGCCGACTGCCTCTCCCCCCTCTCTTGCCGGTCGCCTTCCCCTTTCTTCCAGGCATGCCGGTCGCATCTCCCCCCTCTCCTGCCGGTCACCTCCCTCTCCCTCACAGGCTTGTCGGCCACCTCTTCCCCCTCTCCCGCCAGCCACCTTTCCCTCCATCTCAGGCTCGCCGGCCACCTCTCCCCTCTTCTCCCGTCGGTTGTCTCCCCCTCCCTCCCTCTCAAGATTGGGAAGAAAAGAGAAGAAAAAAAGAGGGCGCTAACAATTTTTTTCTTCTCACTTACATGTGGGTCTCACATAATTTTTTATTTTTTCTGACTAGGAAAAAATCAGACATCTATACTGCTTTGGGATCCAAATTGCATGGTTTTGTAAAGTTTAAGAGTGAAAATTTTTGATGTTGAAGATAAGAGATGTCAAACAAACTCGACGTAAAGTTAAGAGACGACAAGTTGACTTATTCCAATCCCCACGAGCATCGAGTTGAGCCAACGCCCAAGGCCAGAAGCAACGGGCCCACGAGCCTGGAAATCGCACAGGCGCGCGCGTCCGGCCCAGTAGTTAGGGGAGGGTTCTGCCCGTTTTACATCCCAAAATAACTCCAATCAAAAGAATGCTATGAATTTTATCAAGATGGGTGATGGGTGATGGCCTTTAGAACGATTGCCTCATCACATTCATTCAAGTGAGATATTTTCTTAAAAATGAATGAAAAAGATATAATGAATACTTTCATAGCATTAGAAGGCATAAATCATCCGAGAAGTAGTATGGTAATCTTGTTTAAACTTTTCTAATCATATAAGGTTTTTTAAGTCATTTTTTTCTTAAGTGTTAATTTCAAGATGTTTGTAAGATGTCTTATTAATGTATTATGAAAATAGATAAACATTCCACGTAGAACTACGTAACGAAATGCCACGTCACTCGACGGATTTCATTGGATGGAGAAGATAAAATACTGTCTGGTTAGCTTTTAAAGCTTCAGTGGCATATCACATACTTCATTTGTCCCAAAAATATAAGGTTTAGATAGATCAGACATCTATTTTGAATGTGAACAGACTCTCTGTCCAAATTCTTATTCATAATAGTAGGATGTGTCACATCCATCCAAAATTCCTTAGGATGGATGAAACTGGATAGGAGATGGCCATCCGATTTTTTTGTTGTGTTTGGTTGGAGGGTAGGATGAATGGAGCGGCCTAGAAAAGGAAATATGAGTGGATCCAACCAATTTGACCGGATGAAGCCAATAATATGGTCTGAGCGATGTGGCCTATTTTGATCGGCCGTGGTTGGTTTGATTTTTTATTAGCAAGTACCAAATGATTTTTTTCTCCTAAACCATTTATCTAATTTATGATCCGATTACACCATTATATTTATTAGAATTAAATCTTTAAAATAAGATATTGTATGATTATATTTTGATAAAAAATATATATGACAAATGGGCCCACTAAATTTTGGTTTATCCCATCTGTTATATCACTCCAATCAAACAAGAAATTTGCTCATCCTATCCACACAAACCAAACAAAAAAATTGGATTGCCATATCCAACAAAATATGGATGGTCATATCTCATTCATGCATGACTATGAACTTATTTTGGGGTTAATTGGATCCATACCACTACAAATATGCCATTTTAGATATATGCTACTACTATTCATGATATCGGCTACATGCCACCGGATTTTAGAAAAATTAGAACCACACCATCGTCGACACGTTTTCCGTCAAACCTCTAGACGTGGAACTCACATGTTAGTTCCATCTTTCTCCATCCTTCCTTTTCTTTCTTTTCCATCTCTTCCTCCATCCCCGCGACTGCTACGAGGTTAGCGATGACAGCGGCGGCAGCGGCGGCTCTCGAGCCTCCCGCCGGATGGTGTTGAGGACGATGGCGGCTCCCGAGTCCTCCCACAGCGGATGGCGTCGATGATGGTGGCGATAGCGGCTGTTCTTGAGCCCTCCGGCCACGGATGGGGTTGAGGACTGCGGCGGCGATGGCAGTGGCTCCCAAGCCTCCCGCCACGGATGAGGTCGAAGATGACGGTGGCGACGACACTGACTCTCTAAGCTCCCACCTTGGAGGTGGACGACGATGGCAGCGACGATGGTGGTAGTCGACGACAGTGGTGGAGAGAGAGTTAGGGAAAAGAGAAAAGAGGGGAGGAAGGTGAAGAAGATGGAACTTGTCGGTGATACGGGCCCGAGGGTATCAAGGCTAAAGGTATGGGCGCCCCCTGCACCCACGTGGCGCTCCCCCGAGGAGGGGTTGGGCCCGAGGTTGAGGTGGCGGCTGCCCTCTCCAGTCTCTTTTTTCCCCTCACTCCGTTGCCCCAAGGGTCGGGCCGCCTCGACCCCCTCTGCGCTTGTGCCACGTGTGCGGGGTTAGGTGAGCGTCTCCAGCGCCCACCTAACCGCATTAATGGAGGCTCGGGCGAGCACACCACGCCGCATTAAATGCGGCATGTGGCGTGCGTGACCGGTCATAGTGACTGACCGGTCCACGACCGGTCAGAGGACGGATGGGACGGCAGCGGTGCGCCTGCGCACGTCAGGCGATGCACAACACACCCTGCCCCGTCCCATCAAAATGATGAGAGCTTTTTCGCCTCTCGTCTCAACCAGAGTCGGTATGTCGGTGTTAACAGCAGATTTTCGTAATCTACTCAGAGAGGAAAGAGAAAACCGATGCGGAGAAGAAGGGCTAAGTTGGAGTCGGACTAAGTCTTGTATCGGACTCGGTGAGCGTATCGGACTGAAAACGGTGTTAGTAGGAAAGACGTATTGGCCGATACGGATTCAACGTGGTTGTTGGCCGACAGAGACAGAAGGTTAATAAAGTTAGCATGGGCTTAGATTGGGCTCAAGATAAGCTTCAAGGAGGTTGCCAAATAGAGATAAGGCTCGGTTTTAGGCAATTGTATCTTGTGAATCAAGTAGGTTTAGATCTAATCTACAGCAAGAGTCTGCCGCAAAGATTTGTTTGTTAAGTTGTAGATAAGATCGTGTCCTATCTGGACAATGTTGTAATCTCGGGTATAAATATCCCGGTAGTATGTACATCGGAACTCTCTGACAACAATACAATACACAAATCAATCTACTTTCGGCGCATCGCCAACCCTCGCCAGAGGTTAATCTCGACGAGTTCTTGCTTCCACAGAGCAGAGGTAAGAACTCGTGCCCGACGATCTACATCGTCGGGGTTAGCGTGTCGCTTTAGGCACGTTAAGCCTCGATGATGTGATCGTCGTTTATCATGCTTTGGGTGATTTTCATAAGTGTATTAATTATGCTTTGCCAGCGATCTGCTCGTTTTAGGGTTTATTGCTGACGACGGTTTAATTATTATGCTTAGTTAAATCTTTCAATGCATCTACCATTCCCAAAAGCGATCGACGACCTGATTTTCTTTGTGTTAAGTCTCAATTCACACTTTGAGTTGCTATCGACCTTAGTCCTGTTTTGAGATCTAATCCAAAGCCTGTTTTCGATCGTGATTAAGGATTGCACCGGGTTTTCAGCCGGTCTTATCTAATATATGTAACTACTATAATGTTTTTATATGTATTTGCCACTTGTACGAGTAGATTGACAAATATGAATGCATTTGTTATAGGTTATCCTTTAGGGTCTGGTTGTGATCGATGTATTTATATAAGTTGATTGGTTTGTACAAATCTGCATTAGAGTATTAGTTAGTGAAATTATTTCTTTTATCCCTCATCGGCCGATGCTGCTAATTGACATAAACATGTTGATGAAGGCCGATGAGATTAGATCTATATTTTGATGCTATTTTATCACAATTACAAGCGAGCCGATATAGCTTTGCCTTATCGGCTAGGTTATCACAATGCGACATCGGCCTATCGGCTAATCGGCCATTGTTTACTTACATGGTTTGCTTGTTTATCTTGTTGATTGCAGATCAAATCAACTGACACGCTCTACACACACCTAAGCAAGCCTTTGGACCTGCACTAGAGTTAAGCAGATCTCCCAGGCCGCCGTGGAAACGTGGAACCCGTTTGGTCGTGAGACGGGTCTAAATTCTGCGCCAACACGCTTTTGGCACGCCCAGTGGGACCATAAGAACGCAAGCTTCGCGAAAACAAGAAGACCACTGCAGGATGTCAAAGCAGAGTGAGATCTCCGAGGAGAACGTCGTCTTTGTGACCATCGACCAGCTCAATGAAGAGCAGAGAGCTGAGATGGACAAGCTGGTCGAGCAGTTCCAAAATATGTACCTGCAGACATACTCTAGGACTCGGCAAGGCACCCTCATTCAGAAATTTAAGGTGGTAATGCCGAGCCCTGGAGATGGAGCCAGCACGTCGGCGACGGCACACGACCATGCCGTCAAGAACGAAGAAAACGCTGCGCCGACGTTGCAAGACCGCATCGACTCCGCAGTTCATTCTGCGCTAGTCAACCAGTCTGGGATCCTGGTGAATACATTGACCAATACGGTCAAATCAATCTTAGATGGTTCTATTCATCAGTACAAACCTCAAGGGCCGATTTTCTTGCCAGAAAACAAATTCCCTGCTTATCGGACCTTGAGGACCGATCTGAGCACGGCTCCACAGCCGACGGCGCCGATCCCACCTCCATCGGCTCAACCAGCATCAACCTTGCCGCTGGTCCTCACCAGGCAAACGGGAGGAAGCCCTCAGCACATCACGGAGGAACAGTATGCACAGTGGACGAAGGGGAAACAACCGGTGGTCTAGCCGATGCAGCAAGTTTCAGTCAACCCGCCATCGGCCAGACAACCTCAATTCCCCATGTCTGGCAACCCTCCGCAACCAGCTGCTTACAATGCGCCGCAAGGCTATCAGCAGTACACCGCAGGGCAGTACGACGCACAAAATTTAAATCATCACTTCCAACCGTACTCCCCCAGGCAGTATCGGGTAGAGGGCTTACAACAGTCTTACCACCAGGACCTCCCACATTAGCTTGCAGGATATTGGGCCGACATGATAGCCGAAGTGATGCGAGATCAGTTCGGCTTGAAGCCCAAGGAGAGTTCTACAGTGTATCGGCATCCATATCCCGAGGAGTTCGACAGAGTGCCACTGCCGAACCGATACAAGATCCCAGACTTCTCCAAATTTTCGGGGCAAGACAACGTCTCTACATACGAGCACGTAAGCCGATTCCTAGCACAGTGTGGGGAGGCATCGGCCGTAGAGGCGTTGAGGGTGAGATTTTTCCCTCTATCTTTGTCAGGGTCAGCGTTTACATGGTTTTCTTCTTTACCCTGCAATTCCATCAGAGGATGGATAGATCTAGAGAAGCAGTCTCACAGATACTTTTACAACGGCGTACAAGAGATGAAACTGTCTAATCTCACTGCCATCAGGCAACGGGTTGATGAATCGGTCCTAGAATACATCCAAAGATTCAGGGACATAAGGAATAGGTGTTACAGCCTCAGTTTGATCGATTCTCAACTGGCCGATCTGGCATTCCAAGGACTATTGGGGCCGATACGAGAGAGGTTCTCATCTCAGGAATTCGACAGCCTAGCTCAGCTAGCGCAACGGGTATCGGCCCATGAACAAAGATTCCAGGAGGCGAAGAAGTTCACAAAGAAAATCAATACTGTCTATCAGTACGCCTCCGACGAAGACGATGAAGATGATGCCGACGTCGACCTGGCCGAGTGGGCCCAGATGAAGAAGCTGACAACGTGCCAATGGGCCAAGAAGGGTGACAAAGAGGATAAGTACGACTTCGACATCAACAAGGCCGATAAAATATTTGATCTACTCTTGCAAGAAAAGCAGATCCAGCTGCCAGTAGGTCATGTACTGCCATCGGCCGAGGAAATCAAGAAGAGAAGATATTGCAAGTGGCACAACACATATTCGCATCACACCAATGAATGCAAGATCTTCCGACAACAGATTCAATCGGCCATCGAGCAAGGCAGGATCAAAATTGATGAAGCCAAGCGGCCGATGAAGATAGAAGGACACCCGTTCCCAGTCAACATGGTGCGGGCAGACAGGGCCGACGGCAATAGCCATCGGACCGGCAAGCGACCTCATCAGACCTCAGAGGGCCTGATCAGAAAATACCAGCGACGGTGGGAAGAACAAGCACAAGACCATGCCGATCAAGACAACTCTTACGACCCTCATTGGGAGTGCGAGTTTTTCCGGTTCTGCTGGAACGAAGGGATGAGGTTGCCATCAATCCAAGAGTGCCCTGCATGTAATGACGTAGAAGACTCCCACCAGGGCAACTCGAGCAAACAAGTGCATCGGCCACGCAAGCAGAGAAAGTCTGTACATGAAAGACTAGGGCCGATGCACCATGATCGTCAGACTGAGCACGACGAGCAAATCCAGAACCCCCAATGGTGCCCAAGCGACGTGTTTAGCAAGACACAAAAACGGCGGGTTCAGAGATTGAGAAGAAAGGAGCAGATCCAGGAGCAGCAGGCGACAATAGCCCATCGACCCGCCAAGACCAAGAAGGAGTGGAGAATAAAATCCGCAGTTGTCAAGGCCGATGAGGGCACCTCCAAGTCAATTCGAGCTCCTGCGTCTGCAAAAGGTAAAGGTGTAGCATCGGCTTCTGTTAATATGGTTTTCATATTGCCAGCAGAATACAGCGTGAAAACGGTTGATGAAGCGGTAGCCGACGATGAGCAGTCCTCGGCTAATCTACAGTTGTCGCCAAATCAAGCCGTGTTCGACAAGCCAGTCGACACGAGCCACAGTCACCTCCGGCCATTATACATCAAGGGATTCGTCAATGAGCAGCCGATGACGAAGATGCTAGTCGATGGCGGCACGGCAGTGAACTTAATGCCGTACACAACCTTTAGGAAGCTTGGAAAAGTACCTGAAGACCTCATCAAGACCAACATGGTGCTCAAGGACTTTGGCGGCAACACATCCGAGGCGAAGGGGGTGTTAAACGTGGAACTCACCGTGGGCAACAAGACGATACCCACCACCTTCTTCGTCTTTGATGGATAGGGTTCCTATAGCCTGTTGTTGGGACGAGATTGGATCCATGCAAACTGTTGCGTCCCGTCAACAATGCATCAGTGCCTTATACAATGGCAAGGGGACCAAGTCGAGATTGTGCAGGCTGATCGGTCAGTCCACGTAGCCAATGCCGATCTCGCAGTTTGGGAGATGGAGGGAATCGATTGCCTGTCTGGACGAGTTTGGGAGGCCGATTTCCTCAAAGTGACTGATTGCGATATCGAGACGATAGATGATCAAGGCAAACAGTTGCTTTAACAAAGATGTGCCATCCACTGTCCAAGATGAGCAAGCTAGTCCCTACACAGATGATGCGGTGGATGAATTAGATGAAAAATTGGGACAAGGTTTTACGTCGGCCGATCAACTCAAGGAGGTTGATATAGAATCAGGTGATAGACCTAGGCCGACGTATGTAAGTGTTAACCTGCCAAAGGAATATAAGAATGATTTGATAAATCTTTTGAAAGAATTCATAGACTGTTTTGCATGGGAGTATCATGAGATGCCTGGGTTAAGCCGATCGATTGTAGAACATCGGTTACCTATCAAACCAGGCTATCGATCGTTTAAACAAGCTCCTAGGAGGTTGAAGGCCGATATGCACGAAGCTATCAAAGCAGAGATTACAAGACTTTACGATGCCAATTTCATCAGGCCCTGCCGGTACGCAGAGTGGGTGTCTAATATAGTTCCAGTGTTGAAGAAAAATGGCAAACTGAGGATGTGTATAGACTTCAGAGATTTGAACAAGGCGACACCAAAGGATGAGTACCCTATGCCGTTAGCCGATTTGCTAGTAGATGCCGCGTCTGGGCATAAGATCATCAACTTTATGGATGGAAATGCAGGCTACAACCAGATTTTCATGGCCGAAGAAGACATCCACAAGACAGCCTTCAGATGCCCGGGAGCAATCGGCCTATACGAATGGGTTGTTATGACCTTCGGTTTGAAAAATGCTGGAGCTACTTATCAGAGAGCTATGAATTATATTTTTCATGATCTTATTGGTTCACTGATTGAGGTTTACATTGATGACGTCGTCGTGAAGTCCAAGAGTATGATATGCACCTGGCCGATTTACGCAAAGTACTAGAACGAGCAAGGAAATATGGTTTAAAGATGAACCCTAACAAATGTGCCTTTGGCGTATCGGCCAGTCAGTTTTTAGGTTTCTTGGTCCATGAAAGAGGAATTGAGATTACACAGAAGAACATTGATGCTATCAAAAATATCAAGCCTCCAACTAACAAGACCAAGTTACAATCCCTGCTCGGCAAGATCAACTTTGTCCGACGTTTTATATCAAACCTGTCAGGCAGGATAGAGCCGTTCACCCCATTGTTGAAGATAAAGGATGATCAAGAGTTCGTATGGGGTGATAAGCAACAAAAAGCGTTGGACGACATCAAAGAATATTTAAGTTCCCCTCCAGTTCTGATCCCTCCGCAGAAAGGAGTTCCATTCAGGTTGTACCTATCGGCCGATGAGAAGTCTATTGGCTTAGTTTTAGTCCAAGACATCGATGGCAAAGACAGAGCTATTTTTTACCTCAGTAGGAGGTTGTTAGATGCTGAAACAAGGTACACGCCAGTGGAGAAATTATGTCTTTGCTTATATTTTTCATGTACTAAATTAAGGCATTATTTACTTTCCAATGAGTGCATTGTGGTAAGCAAGGCTGATGTGCATTCTGGTATTGGCTCCAGTCAGTTAGTTCCCGTTTCCCGATAAGAACGGAACACAGAAGTCTCCACCCATTTAATGGGGAATGACGCAGGCGTCCCCCATGTCAGCTGGCTGATCGAACGAGGGCCATGCCGCGACGACTGTGTGTGTGGCTCCCGAGTCAAGCAACAAGACAGCCATTAAATGTAAAAGAATGTTTTCCTTCTCTCTTAGGTAGCCTATTGGCCCATGTTGTATCCCCTTGAGATATAAAAGGAGGCCCAGGCCTGAGATGAGAGGGGGGAGAGAAAAGAGAGAACGAGCGCTTGTATTTGCCCACATTCCAATCGCATATCCACCAGACACAGGAGTAGGGTATTACGCTTCTGAGCGGCCCGAACCTGTATAAACTCCTTTGTCTCACCTTCTTCGAGGGGCCTAACCCCCTCTGCATCTCTCTCTCTCTCTCATCGGAGCATGAATCTCACCCTGCGTCTCCGGCCGAACTCACTAAAGGGGGCCCTCGCTGTCCCCCGTTGAGGAGTTCACACTCCGTCAGCTAGCGCGCCAGGTAGGGGACGCGTGTGTGTTTTTCTAGCTCCGTTCTCCTTCGTGTGCACCAAGTTTTGCCAAGTAAGCCCTATGGCTGAAGAGGCGGTGGTGTATACCCCCACCCCGAGTGCCAGCGATGACGGCGGGGAGCTGAACCCTCGTCGCCAAGCGCGCGCTCCATCGCTTCCCGCCCGCCGAAGCCCTAGGTGGGGGAAGGCGCCCGAGAAGCCGGAGGGATCCGCAACTTCGCCGCCGGCTGGCGGCGGCGGGGCGCGTCGCCGCCTCACCTACGGTGACAGTGGCACGCCTCAGGGCACGCTCCAGAATGCGGGTGCGCTCCTACGCCACCCACCTGTCGTCCTCGACCCGGAGACTCCGGTCCAGCACTGGCTGAACGATGTGGCCGATTTGGTCATGGCGGCGCAGCAGCGACTAGGCACCGGCGGGCGCTCGTCCACGGCTGGGACGTTTGGCGCTGCGACTGCTGCCTCTTCGTCGTCAAGACGAAGAGCTCAACGAGCGGCCGTCAACGCCCGCCGCTCGTCCTCACTCCCCTCGTCGACGCCCTCGGCCAGCCGCGGGGGTCACGAGAACATGTATGGAGGGCCGGATGCCCGGCTCGATATCGAGCGCCGGTGCGACGAGCGTCGCGCCAGTCCAGCCATTAGGGTAGGCCCCCCGTGTCCCCAGTCGGTGGGGTTGGCTGCCAAGCTTTCGTGGCGAGTCTTCGGAATTGTCCGATGGCCCTCAAAGTTTCGGCCTAGCATCACCGAGAAGTACGATGGCAGCGTCAGCCCCGCCGAGTTCCTCCAGATCTACACGACTGGGATAGAGGCCGCGGGGGGTGACGACAGGGTCATGGCGAATTTCTTTCCCATGGCCCTAAAAGGCCAAGCGCGGGGTTGGCTGATGAACTTGCCACTCGCCTCGGTCCACTCCTGGGAGGATCTGTGCCAACAGTTCACCACGAACTTTCAGGGCACATACCCATGCCCAGGACAAGAAGCAGACTTGCACGCGGTACAGCGGAAGGACGACGAGTTCCTCCGATCGTACATCCAGCGGTTCTGCCAGGTCCGCAACACCATCCCTTGCATCCCTGCTAATGCGGTCATCTACGCATTTAGGGGGAGCGTGCGGCACAACCGCATGCTTGAGAAGATAGCCTCCAAGGATTCCTAGACCACCGCGCAACTCTTTGAGCTCGCAGACCATGTGGCCCATAAGGAGGAGGCCTGGACCTGGAACTCCTCTGGCTCTAGAGCGGCGGCTGCAGCTGCCCCCGAGTCCGCTGCCCGCTCCGGGCGGTGGGAGAGGAGGAAGAAAAAGAAGTCGGCCCGTTCCGATGACGAGGGCCACGTCCTTGCCGCTGAGGGTGCTTCGCGGTCCCAGCGCAAGGGGAAGCCCGCGAGCGACAAGAAGAAGGACGTCGGCGCTCCCAGCGGAGAGCTCCCGCAGGCAAATGGTGCACCGTGCACAACACCTCCCACCACGACCTCGCTGACTGCCGAGCGGTCAAGAACTTGGCCGAGCGCGTGAGGAAGTGGGAAGAGGAGAAGGAGCAGGGACACCGTGAGGGCAAGGCCCCGGCGGCCTCTACTGACAACCGGCGAGGTGAGACCAAGCAAAAGGTCCCCGCTGAGGACGCTGATGATGAGGACTTGAGCTTCCAGGAGCCCAAAGCTACCGTCGCCACCGTTGACGGAGGAGCATGCGTTCACGCTTCCCGTCGCAGCTTCAAGACCATGAAGCGAGATTTTCTAGCCGTTGTCCCCACCCACGAGGCGATGCGGTGGGCGCGATGGTCGGAGGTCATGATCACCTTTGATCAAACCGACCATCTGCAATGTCAAGTTGAGGCGCATCCTGATAGACGGCGACGCTGCCCTCAACATCCTCTCCCCCACGGCCTTCGACATCATCAAGGCCCTGGGGATGAAGCTTCGGCTGTCTCTACCGATCATCAGCGTGATGCCGGGGCACACGTGGCCTTTAGGTCACATCGACCTCCCGGTAACCTTTGGTGGCCCCGCCAACTTCCGCACCGAGCGGCTCGATTTCGATGTGGCGGATCTCAATCTGCCCTACAACGCAGTCCTGGGAAGGCCCGTGTTAGTGAAGTTCATGGCGGCCACCCACTATGCCTATCTCCAGATGAGATGCCAGGCCCTAGCGGCCCCATCACCATCCACGGCGATCTCAAGATCGCGTTGGCTTGCGCGGAGCAGCGCGTGAGCAGTTCACCGTGGTCTCCAAGCCCATGGGCGGTGATGAGAGGCCCAAGGCCTCCACCTTGCACGCCCCGAGGAAGCGGATGACCTCAAGCGACGAGGTCCTCGTGAAGGAGGTCGCGTTGGGCGACGACCCGTCCATGACCGCCAAGATTGGTGGCCACTTGGATGGCAAATAGGAAGACGCTCTCATCTCCTTCCTGCGGGCAAACGCCGACATCTTTGCGTGGAGGCCGTCGGATATGCCCGGGGTCCCCAGGGAGGTGATCGAGCACCGTCTAACCGTGCGGCCGGACGCAAGGCCCGTCCGGCAGAAGGTACAGCGGCAGGCCCCGGAGCACCAGGCCATCATCCGTGAAGAAGTGGCATGACTCCTGGAGGCTGGATTCATCCGAGAGGTCATCCACCCGGAGTGGCTCTCGAACCCGGTCGTCGTCCCCAAGGCGAACGACAAGTTTTGGATGTGCATCGACTACACCGACCTCAATAAGGCGATTTAGTCGATACTGGCGTAAACCCTAAAACGAATCTCGGTCGATACGACTAAATCGAGACGCCAAACCAGTTGACTAAGATATATGATAGTAGGTGCTTACGTTGACGAGATCAGAACATCGAAGCCCTAGCCCCGACAGCGCAGGCAGCCATAACGAGACTTACCCCTCGCGGGAAGGGCGTGAACTCGCCGAAGAAGACGAAAAGTAAAGGTTGGCGATGCGCCGAAGTTGTATTGATCGTGAGATAAAAATTACATGAACCTCGGGCTTACATATTTATACCCATAGGCTAACAAAGATCCTAACAGAATACAACTCAAACTTTCCTAAAGATAAAAAGAAGCAGATAAAGTCCTTATTGGACACTAAACACACTTTCCTAAAGATAAAAAGGAAACTAACAAACTTATCCTAATTAATATATACAAGCCGCATCTCCTTGGACTCGGTCTTCTCTGGATAAGATCTTCCTGAATCTAACAAGAATCCGACTGCTATTGGTGGTTGGTTTAAGAAAACCCCCATCGGCCGATATAAGACTCTAGGCCGATACCAACCTTGAGTCAATATGGATCCTGCACCGATGAGGACTTTGGGGCTTACCAAATTCTGGCGTTAACAACGACCATGCCTTTCGGTTTAAAGAATGCAGACCCTACTTTTCAGCGTACTACTCGCATTACTTTGAGTGGCCAAATAGGGTGCAATGCTGAGGCATATATCGATGACTTGGTTGTGAAAACGTGCAACTAAGAGACCTTGCTCTCGGATTTAGCGGAGACTTTCGAAAGTCTCCGCTCCACGCGCATGAAGTTGAACCCCGAAAAGTGCGTGTTCGGAGTGTCGGCAGGCAAGCTTCTCGGGTTTTTGGTCTCTGCCCGGGGCATAGAGGCCAACCCCTAAAAGATTAAGGCAATAGAGAGGACGCGCCCCCCAGCAAACTTAGGGATGTGTACTGTGTCATAGAATGCCTGGCCGCCCTAAGTCAATTCATATAGAGGCTTGGAGAAAGGGCGTTGCCCCTATTCAAACTCCTCAAGCGCCCCGGGCCATTTGTCTAGACGGAGGAGGCTGAGCAAGCCCTCAACCAGTTGAAGGCTTACCTCAGCTCTCCCCCGATCCAGACAGCCCCGGAGCCCGAGGAGCCGCTGCTGCTTTACTTGGTGGCAACCCCGCAAGTAATCAGCGCGGCGTTGGTTGTGGAGCGCGACGAGGAAGACCCTCGGCCTGTGCGCCCCCATCCTGTGTTAGACCGACCAGGGTCAGAGAATGAAGGAGAGGCCCCTGAGCCAAGCGGCGGCCCAGGGCCCCCACTGGCTGAATGTGGCCCTCCGCCCACTCGTCAGGCGGCGTCGAGTGCCCCCGACCCCCAGGAAGGCCCCGAGGCCACTGGGGGAAGGAGCGGCCCGACGCCCTCTGACCCTGAGGTCATTGGCACAGATATCGAGCGGGCCCGACAAAGCCCCTCCAGCACTACGCCTCCCGGGTCCAGCGCCCCAAACAAGGGAACTAGGCCTCGCCGAAAGGTGCAGCGGCCGGTTTACTTCATCAGCGAGGCGCTGCGGGACGCCAAGACCCGTTATCCGCAAGCCCAGAAAATGCTATATGCAGTTCTAGTGGCATCGAGGAAACTGCACCATTATTTTCAGGCGCACCGGGTCACTATGGTAACGTCCTACCCCCTCGGCCAAATCCTACATAACCGAGATGGTACCGGACGGGTGGTAAAGTGGGCAATCGAACTCTCTGTGTTTGACCTACACTTTGAACCGCGCCAAGCGATCAAGAGTCAGGCCCTCGCCGATTTTGTGGTAGAGTGGACCCTGACTCCCGAACCCGACCTCGAGCCCTCCGCCCCTGAGGCCAAGGTAGGTCCCTCACAATAGCCTCACGCCACCCATTGGGTGATGCAGTTTGATGGCTCTCGCCCTCCAGGGCGTCGGCGTTGGGGTCACCTTGACCTCGTCGAGTGGGGATGTCCTCAGATATCTGGTTCGCCTAGATTTTCGGGCAACCAACAACATGGCGGAGTACGAGAGGCTCCTTGTGGGACTCAGGGCGGCGGCTGGAATAGGGATCCTCTGCCTCCTGGTGTTAGGCGACTCTCAGCTAGTCGTGAACCAGGTCTCCAAGGAGTACCGGTGCTCCGACCCGCAAATGGAGGCCTACGTCCGCGAGGTACGGCGTATGGAGTGCCATTTCAACGGGTTTGAACTTCGGCACGTGCCCAGGCGGGACAACGCGCTTGCCGATGATCTCTCAAGGCTCACTTCTTTACGAGCCCTAACCCCACCGGGTGCCTTTGAAGAAAGACTTACCCATCCGTCGGCGTGTCCCGATCCCTCGAGGGAGCCGAACGCTGCCAAGCCACCCCTGGGGCCCGACGAAGTCCAGGCCTTGGGGCCCAAGGTGGTCGAGGCCGACCCCCCACGACAAATCGCCTGGATGACTGAGGTCCAGGTGTTCCTCAAAGACGAGACTCTACCCGAGAATCACAAGGGGAGTGAGCGCGTCGCTCGGATCTCCAAAAGGTATGTGTTGGTAGAGGGAGCCCTCCATAGACGTCGCGCCAACGGAGTCCTCAATTGCATCCCTCGAGAGCAGGGCATCGAGCTACTTGCTGATGTCCACGAAGGTGAGTGTGGCGCCCACTCCGCCTCGCGCACCTTGGTCGGTAAGGCCTTCCGATAGGGTTTCTACTGGCCAACGGCGCTCCACGACGCAGTCGACCTGGCCCGGCGATGCAGGGTGTGCCAGTTCCACGCCAAGCAGATGCATCAGCCGGCCCAGGCCCTGCAGACCATCCCGCTTTCAAGTGGAGCACGCCAACGCGAAAATCCTCAAGGGCCTTATGACCAAGACGTACAATGTCCTCAAGAAACAGGGGGACTCATGGATCGAGGAGCTACCAGCGGTGCTCTGGGCAAACTGGACTACCCCAAGCCGAGTAACAGGAGAAACGCCTTTCTTCCTGGTCTACGGCGCGGAGGCGGTCCTCCCATCCGAGCTCACCCTAGGGTCCCCTCGGGCCACCATGTACAGCGAAGCTGACCAAGATCAGCTCCGACGAGATGACCTCGACTACCTCGAAGAGCGAAGGCGGCGCGCGGCCCTCCGTGCCGCGTGTTACTAGCAGAGCCTGCGGCGCTACCATCAACGCCACGTCCGGGCCCGATTGCTCAGCGTCAACGACCTCGTCCTACGCCGTGTCCAGACGCGTGCCGGATTGAGCAAGCTCTCACTCGTGTGGGAAGGACCATACAGAGTGATCGGCGTCCCTCTGCCGGGCTCGGTTCGACTGGCTACGGAAGACGACACAGAGCTGCCTAATCCGTGGAACATCGAGCATCTTCGTCGCTTCTACCCATAAAGGGGTCGAGAATCATACCTCAGGCTCGGGCCAACCCCGCATGACCCCTCGGGCATACGGGATTGGCCGGGGGCTCCCACTATAAATATATTCCTTTTCGTATTTCAAAATAGCAAGCTTTCCTTTTATCTCTCTAAGGCTGTGCCTGCTTTGTCTTTTTCCTTTTGAGTGTTTTGGCTTGAGTCGGATCATTCGTGCTCGTTCTTGCCCTTAACAGCTCGGGTCGCCTAGACACCAACGGGGCCCAGACCGAGCCATGCCTCGAGACACGGCGAACTCCGGGGGGAATCGGCAATGGCCCATAAACGGGTCGCCACTAACCCCTGGTCGCCACGCTCTCGGTCTGGCCAGTCTCGCCACGCGGAACTCCCCAAGGCACTAGCGCCGGCCCTTGTTGCTTGTGGCCGCAACTCGGGCCCAAACCCCCGCTCAAGCTAAACTCCGCGGGATTACAAGGCAGGCCGGTCCCATTGCGCGCAAAGTCACAACTAACATAGAATCAAAAATTTTCCATCGCAGGCATACACAGATGATTAACGCAAGCGAATAAAGACAACGGAAATATATACAAGCATGGCACGGAGGCCTTGAGACAAAAGAAGAGAAGTGAGAGGCTTGCGGCTGCTCGGGGGTCGGCCTTGTCCTCTCACCCCGAGGTGCTTGGGCTGCCAGCCTCGCCGCCATCGTCGCCGTCGTCCTCGTCGTCGGAGGCCATCACGAAGACGAACCGAAGGGCTGTCCCCTCGAAACTGTGGATGATCTCCTCGGTAGCCTCCCGGACCTGAGCATGCGCGGTGGCCTCGGTCCCGGGGGGGAACTCGTCGAACACGGCCCATGGCGAGAAGTTAGGGTCGCGGGCCTGGTAGCTCGCCAGCACGAGCTCCACAGCCCCCCGCGCGGGGTCCATCGAGGAGGAAGATCGACCGGTCCGGGTAGCGCGGCGCTGGGCGTCCTTCGCCTAGCATGACCACCTTCTGGTCGGTCGATGCCAGCATAAACTTGCGCGGTAGCCCGGCCTGCCTCTCGCTGGTGATACGGGAGGGCGGCAGCACGCTGCCATCCAGTGGCGCGGAGCTCCGCGTCATGTTGCCGGCGAGGTGGAGACGCGAAGACGTGCGTGAGCGGTGAAAAGGAACGAGGAAGCCGAGAGAGCTAGGGCATGGTTGACAGAGTTGGATGAAAGTGGCGAGAGGAAGGAAACGAATCCCTTCCTCGACGCCCTTTATATCCTCGCCTCCGCTGCGCCCGGCTCCTCGTTTTCTGCGCCCACTACTCGCCCCCTCAATTATCGCGCCCACTTCCCCACTCGCCTCACTCGCCCGTTTCCGGCCCACGCACCAGCCATGCAGCCGTTGCGATTGAGGAGGGGCAAATCGTGTCCGTGTTAATTGCGCATGGTTACCTAAAAAATGCCATCATCGTATTCCCTAGCAAAACGGACCAACGTGTCCCTATCCGCGCGCCGCCCTAGATAATGTGGCAGTTACGAGGTGACGACCCATTATTGCCGTGAGGCGACTTTTTACTGCGCGCGGGATCGCGACCGTTGGGGTTTTACCACGGGAAAGCCAGGCCTACATGTCACCAGACCGAGAGGATGGCGTCAAACCTGGTCTTCCCTTGAGAGGGCTCGGCCAGGCATAACGCCGGGGGCTACTGTCGGTGATACGAGCCCCCTGCACCCACGTGACGCTCCCCTGAGGAGGGGTCAGGCCTGAGGGTGAAGTGGCGGTTGCCCTCTCCAGTCTCTTTTCTCCGCTCACTCCGCTGCCCGAAGGGTCGGGCAGCCCCGACCACCTCCGTGCTTGCGCCGCGTGTGCGGGGTTAGGTGAGCGTCTCCAGCGCCCACCTAATCGCATTAATGGCGGCTCGAGCGAGCACACCACATTTAATGCGGCGTGTGACGTGCGTGACCGGTCTGTGACCGATCAGAGCGACTGACCGGTCCGCGATCGGTCAGAGGACGGATGGGACGGCAGCGGTGCGCCTGCGCATGTCAGGTGGCACGCAACATACCCTGCCCCGTCCCATCAGAATGATGAGAGCTTTTTCGCCTCTCGTCTCATCCGGAGTCGGTATGCTGGCTCCGGTCAGATGGTTCCCTTTTTCCGATACGAACGGAACACAGACGTCTTCACCCATTTAATGGGGAATGACGCGGGCGTCCCCCATGTCAGCTGGATGATCGGACGAGGGCCATGCCGCGACCACTGTGTATGTGGCTCCCGAGTCAAGCAACAAGACAGCCATTAAATGTAAAAGAATGTTTTCCTTCTCTCTTAGGTAGCATATTGGCTCATGTTGTATCCCCTTGAGATATAAAAGGAGGCCCAGGCCTGAGAAGAGAGGGGGGAGAGAAAAGAGAGAACGAGCGCTTGTATTTCCCCATATTCCAATCGCATATCCATCACACGGAGGAGTAGGGTATTACGTTTCCGAGCGGCCCGAACCTGTATAAACTCCTTTGTCTCGCCTTCTTCGAGGGGCCTAACCCCCTCTGCATCTCTCTCTCATTGGAGCGCGAATCTCACCCTGCGTCCCTGGCCGAACTCACTAAAGGGGGCCCTCGCTGTCCCCCATCGAGGAGTTCATACTCCGTCAGAACTGATAGCTAGGTCCCATGTGCAGTTGGGGCTAACGGAGATTTTTGACAGATATTGTGATGAAGTGGTACAGTTCTAAGTTCCCCAAATTCTAGTGACACATAATCAATATCATGAATAGTAGTGGTATTTATTTAAAATGGTATATTTGTAGTGGCATGGATCTAATTAACCCAATATTTTGAGACGGAGAGAGTATAAAACGACACTGACAATATTTTCATGGAATTCAGACATACTAAACATCTCTCTCGTCATTAACTTTCTTACTAACTTACAACTAAAAAAAGTAGGCAGGAAATACATGAGAATCCAGCTTAAAAAAAGTTTCAATCAGGTCAGAATCAGATATACGAATTGGATCGCAAATCAGATATACGTATAGGACCCGATTCATATATCTTGTTCTTAGATTCTTGGAAACAGATTGGTCCTGAAAGACATATCCAACACTTGTATATCTTTTTCGTGAACCGATTACATCGTATCGTTATATGTCGTTACAATTAAATATTATTAAAATGTTAAAAATCTGATGTTTAATGCGTAAGAGCAAAATTGAAATATTTCAATTGATATTATATTATGTTCCTTATTTTATTTTTTAAAAAATATTTAAGTGACAAAATCGAAACCAGAACCTCAGGTTAAAAGATGAAAACTCGATTGGGGAACTCGAACACGTAACCGAGAGGATTGAGAAGTGGTTTCTACAATATCCGTCCCCAAACGTTACAGTCTAAAATAAGACTTGATCTATCATATAATAATGAATCTAAATAAAATAATTGTTTAAATTTATTGTTTTAAGATGAATCAAATTTTAATCTTGTAACATTTTGAAACGATGGTAGTATCATATGCTCCCTCCGTTCCTTTTTAATTAGCGTCGAAGAAAAATAAAAAGTTCAAAATTGACCAGCAAACGAATACTAATAAATGACTTGACCGAAGTCAACTGTCAACCAAGAAAAGACGCCCACTCACTCAAAAGCTACAAGTTCCCACTTCTCCTGTCTCCACGGCCCACACACGCATTCCTGTCTCCCGCTCCCGCCTTTTCTCCGTCATGGCCACCACCACCAACGGCGTGCCCTCCCGGCGGCGGCGGTCGCACGTCCTCGTCCTCCCCTTGCCGTCGCGGGGCCACCTCCTG